>JAQQAC010008880.1:10462406-10570020 GCA_029783875.1 Phataginus tricuspis | reverse complement strand
GGACATGACCCCTGAGGTTACTTAGAGGAAGAGCAGGTGTGAAGGCAGAGTTCCTCGGTCTCCGCTCATTAGCCACCCAGGGGGGCTCCAGGGCTTCGCTATTCGTGCGGCTCCCACAGCTTTTACTAAGTCTTTCAAAATAAGTACTCCTGCTCTGTCTCGTAGGGCATCTCATGAGAAGACCAAGGGGACGAACTTTCAGTTGGGCGAGGCGAGAGTGAATAGAGAAGGGACAAACTTTACTTCTGTGCACTATGTCAGTTTGGCTCATAACCGGAATGCTATTCTGGTATATTCAGCATCTCTGCTTATCTAGTTACGGGTTTTTTTGTTTTGTATGGTTTTTAGTGCATAAATATATGAAACAGTTATTGACATAGCCCAAATACCATTTTTCTTTCTTTGGATTTGTTAGAATGAGGAAATGATTTATGTCTTCATACTACAATGTATCCTAATTTGTTTTTTTTCTATGTTAAAAACAGTATTTTCTCTGACATAGTGTTTATTTATTTTATTTTGTCATTTACCAGAGAAAGTATTTCATGATTAAAGAACTCGGTAATAGGAAAAATAAGAATGTTTCCTCACATTCTAAAACCTATTTTTGTGCAGGTAAAAACTGCTAAAAGCCTTAGTTTTCTGTGTATGTATTAACATACGTAAGTATCCAAGAACACGCCTTCCACTCCCATACAGGCACACCCAGCCCAAATCTTTTGGCCCTTGAAAATCAATAGAAACGTTTAAGTACTTTTGAAAGACAGCTATTAACAATGCAGCTGTATGGACTGGTGAACAAAGTAAACTCATTAGAGGGAAACTGAGATAATTTCTTTGAAGTACAGATTAGTTTGTTCTGTTTATCAGAATTCAGAGCAAAAACATTAATGTTTAACATATCCTGATGGTTTGTTTCTCCAAATTTAGGAAGGGCTAATAAAAAGATACTTCAACCTGTAATGTGCCACCAATGGGCTATAGAATAATTTTTATGCTAAATGTATGACTATGTATCTTTTATATAAAGGTATTACTAGCTTCATAGAATGAGTTGAGAACCAAGCTGGAAAGGAAGCAGAAAAATATAACCTTTGGTGAGGGAAAATATCACACAATCAAACATGATCCATAACTGACACAGATACTGGAAATTTGCAGAGAGGACAATTAAACAAATTACTATAACTTCAGTATATATGCTCAAAACAATATTTACCCAAAGTTCTATGAGTCATGATGTTTTCTAGTATCACTGATGGGAACAGGCACTACTCCCAGCTTGGTGTAAGCAACAATCACTGTTACTTTTAATCCTTTTAGGTGCTTTCTTCCTGGCTTTGATTAGTTTCCTTACAAGCATGCCTTGGTAAATTACTAAGCTGAACAGTCAAGGAAACTGTCTACTGATCTTGGAATTCTCTCTCTGTGGAACAGTTTCCTTCCTGCACTCTGTGCCAAGAAGTCTTGCTGCTTTGATCTTCCAGGAGTCTCAGCTCTGTGGCACCAATGCAGGGATCTCAGGACTGCACGTGGGCTGTCCCTGTTATGTCCCAGACTGAAAACGATTTTAATGAGTAAGCTTGGGTCTTCCTAGGGCACATCTTCTCCCCACCCTCATTTCTAAGGGATCCTTTTATTTTATGATGACCAATGTCATGAGCATTTTTTCAAATTTTTGTTAATTTTTCGATAGTTCCATTTGGGATAATGATCTGGTTCCTTTTTTTTTTACATCTATGCCAAAAGTAGAAATTGTTTACTATTTTATTTTCATTTCTTATAGATAGCTCATTTTTTTCTTATTGAAGTATCATTGACATACAATCTTATATTGGTTTCAAATATACAATACAGGGGTTCAACAGTTACCCATATTATTAAATCCTCACCCCCTCTAGTGCAGTCACTATTTATCAACATAGAAAGATGTTACAGAATCACTGACTATTTTCTCCATGCTGTAGTACTATCGCTGTGGCCAACCTATATTGAGTATCTTTGTGCCTCTTTACTCCCCTCACACTTCCCACCAACCCACCCAACCCTTCCTCCATGGTAGCCACTAGTTACTTCTCACCATCTATGAGTCTACTCCTGTTTTGTTCAGTCTGTCTTGCTTTGATTTAATATTCCACAAATAAGTGAAATCGTACGGTATTTCTTTCTCTGTCTGGCTTATTTCATTGAGCATAATACCCTCTAGATCCATCTATATTGTTGCAAATGGCAGAATTTCTCTTTTTATGGCTGAATAATAGTCTATTGTGTATATGCAGTACATCTTCTTTATCCATTCACCTATTGATGGACACTTAGGTTGCTTCCATATCTTGGCTATTGTAAATAATGCAATAAACATAGAGGTGCATATATCTTTTCAAATCAGGGATTTTGTTTTCTTCAGGTAAATTCCTAGAAGCTGAATTATTGGGTCATATGGTGTTTCTGTTTTTAGTTTTTGAGGAACCTCCATACTGCTTTCCACAGTGGCTGCACCAATTGACATTCCCACCAACTGTGGAGGAGTGTTGCCTTTCCTCTACATCCTCACCAACATTTGTGATTTCTTCTCTTTTGGACAGTGGCCATTCTAACTGGTGTGAGGTAATACCTCACTGTGGTTTTGATTTGCATTTCCCTGATGATAAGCAGAGCATCTTTTAATGTGCCTGTTGGCCATCTGTATTTATTCTTTGGAGAAATGTTTGTTACAGTCCTCTGCCCACTTTTTAATTGGGTTATTTGTTCTTTTGGTGTTGAGGTGAATGAGTTCTTTATATATTTTGGATGTTAACCCCTAATTGGATAAATCTTTTACGAATGTATTCTCCCATTTTGGGGATGCCTTTTTGTTCCACTGATGGTGTCCTTGGCCGTACAGAAGTTTTTAGTTAGATATAGTCCAACTTGTTCACTTTTTATTTTTTTTTCCCTTGCTCTGGAAGATGTGTCCAGGAAAAAATTGCTCATACTTATGTTCAAGACATTTTGCCTATGTTTTCTTCTAACCGTTGTCTTAGAATGTCTTCTAAGAGTGTCTTACATTCAAGTCCTTGATCCATTTCAAGTTTACTTCTGTGTATAGAGTTAGATAGTGATCCAGTTTCATTCTTTCGCAGGTACCTCTCCAGTTTTCCCAACACAAGTTATTGAAGAAATAGTCTTTTTCCCATTATATATCATTGCTCCTTTATCACTGTAGGGAATATGGAAGCTCCAATGGCCAGGATGCTCATCTGAGCCTAATCTACTTTCCCACTGTGCATGTGCAATGATGTAATAATTGGCCTACTGCACAGGTGCAGGTTTGCACACGTGTTGGCAATGAGACATTATTGACTATGTTGCTATATAAAGACCTCCACCCAGTGCTCTGGACAGAGAGGTGCTCCTAGTGAGGATGGACTGCAGACTTTTGGATGTGGCTGGGATTCTAGTACTTGTACTTGACCAGCAACTATAAATAAAGCTTGGCATAAGACCTTTTATCCAAAACATTCCATCATTGTTATTCAATCTCACCAAGTCTAGAGTAAACTTGCCGGGAGCTGGAAACCTCCAGTGTGACAAATATTAATGAATTGACCATATATTGTGGTTTTATATCTGGGCTCTTTATTCTGTTCCATTCATCTATGGGACTGTTCTTGTACCAGTACCACACTGTTTTGATTACTGTAGCTTTGTAGTACAGCTTAAAGTCAAGGAGCATAATACCCCCCGTTTTGTTCTCTCTCAGGATTGCTTTGGATATTCTGGGTCTTTTGTGGTTCCATATGAATTTTAGAACTGTTTGTTCTAGTTTGTTGGAGAATGCTTTTGGTATTTTGATAGGGATTGCGTTGAATCTGTAGATTGATTTAGGCAGGATGGCCATTTGGACAATATTAATTCTTCCTATCCATGAGCAGGGGATAGATTTCCATTTATTGGTGTCTTTTTAAATTTCTCTCATCAGTGTCTTGTAGTTTTCAGAGTAAAGGTCTTTCACCTACGTGGTTAGGTTTATTCCTAGGCATTTTATTCTTTTTGATGCAACTGTAAATGGAATTGTTTTCCTGATTTCTCTTTCTGGAGTTTGTTGTTAGTATATAGGAATGCAACAGATTTCTGTGTATTAATTTTGTATCCTGCAATTTTGCTGAATCCAGTTATTAGTTCTAATAGATTTTTGGTGTAGTCTAGCGTTTTCTATGTATAATATCAAGTCATCTGCAATAGTAACAGTTTAATTTATTCCTTACTGATTTGGATGCCTTTTATCTCCTCTGTTTTCTGATTGCCGTGGCTAGGACCTCCAGTACATTTTGAATAAAAGTGTGAATGTGGACATCCTTGTCTTGTTCCTGATCTTGGAGGAAAAGCTTTCAGCCTTTCGTGATTCAGTATGATGTTAAGTGTGGGTTTGTTGTATATGGCCTTTATTATGTTGAAGTAAATACCCTCTATTTTGTTAAGAGTTTTTATCAGGAATGGATGTTGAATTTTGTTTGATTTTTGAGCATCTATTGAGATCATGTGGTTTTCATACTTCTTTTTGTTAATGCGGTATATGATATTGATTTACAAATTTTGTACCATCCGTGCATCCCTGGAATAAATCCCACTTTATCATGATAGATGATCTTTTTGATATATTTTTGAATTCAGTTTGCTAATATTTTGTTGAGTATTTTTGCATCTATGTTCATGAGGGATATTGGTCTGTAATTTTCTTTTTTTGTGGTGTCTTTGTCTGGTTTTGGTATTAGAGAGATGCTGGCCTCACAGAATGAGTTTAGAAGTATTCCCTCCTCTTCTACCTTTTGGAATACTTTAAGACAGGTGTATATTGTCTTCAAATGTTTGGTAGAATTCAACTACAAGACACTGATGAGAGAAATTTAAAAAGACACCAATAAACGGAAATCTATCCCCTGCTCATGAATAGGAAGAATTAATATTGTCCAAATGGCCATCCTGCCTAAATCAATCTACAGATTCAACGCAATCCCTATCAAAATACCAAAAGCATTCTCCAACAAACTAGAACAAACAATTCTAAAATTCATATGGAACCACAAAAGACCCAGAATATCCAAAGCAATCCTGAGAGAGAACAAAACAGGGGGTATTATGCTCCTTGACTTTAAGCTGTACTACAAAGCTACAGTAATCAAAACAGTGTGGTACTGGTACAAGAACAGTCCCATAGATGAATGGAACAGAATAGAGAGCCCAGATATAAAACCACAATATATGGTCAATTCATTAATATTTGTCACACTGGAGGTTTCCAGCTCCCGGCAAGTTTACTCTAGACTTGGTGAGATTGAATAACAATGATGGAATGTTTTGGATAAAAGGTCTTATGCCAAGATTTATTTGTAGTTGCTGGTCAAGTACAAGTACTAGAATCCCAGCCACATCCAAAAGTCTGCAATCCATCCTCACCAGGAGCACCTCTCTGTCCAGAGCACTGGGTGGAGGTCTTTATATAGCAGGTCCTGGTGTTTTGTTGGGAGGTTTTTATTACAAATCTAACTTCATTGTTGGTAATTGGTTTGTTCAGAATATCTGTTTCTTCCTGGGTCAGTCTTGAAATGTTGCATTTTCTAGGAATTTGTCAATTTCTTCTAGGTTGTCCAGTTTATTGGCATATACTTTTTCATGATATCTTTAATAATTCTTTGTATTTTTGTGGTATCTGTTGTGACTATTCCTTCTTCCTTTCTGATTTTGTTTATGTGTATACTCTTTTTTCCTTGTAATGTCTGGGTATGGGTTAATCTGTTTTGTTTAGTTTTTCAAAGAACCATGTCTTGGTTTCATTAATGTTTTTCTATTGTTTTCTATTTTATTTATTTCTACTCTGATATTTATTATGTACCTCCTACTGACTTTTGCTTTCATTTGTTCTTCTTTTTTTAGTTTCTTTAATTGTGAGTTTAGGTTTTATTTGGGATTGTTCTTTTTTCCTGAGGTAGGCCTGTATTTATGTGTACTTCCCTCTTAGAACTGCCTTTGCAGCATCCCACAAATTTTGGACTGTTGAATTTTTGTTTTCTTTTGTCTCCATGTATTGTTTGATTTGTTTTAATTTGTTCTTTGATCCATTGATTATTTAGAAACATGTTTAGCTTCCATATGTTTAAAGGATTTTTTTGGTTTATGTAATTTTTTTTCTAGTTTCACAGCATTGTGGTCTAAGAAGCTGCTTGATACAGTTTTAATCTTTTTGGATTTATTGAAGCTGTTTTTTTGGCCTAGTATATGATCTATCCTGGAGAACATTCTATGAACACTTGAGAAAAATGTGTATACTGCTGCTTTTGGGTGGAATGTTCTGTAGTTATTTGTTAAGTCCATCTGATCTAATGTGTTGTTCAGTGCCTCTGTCTCCTTACTTATTTTCTGTCTGGTTGATCTGTCTATTAATGTGAGTGGTGTGTTAAAGTCTCCTAAAATGAATGTATTGCAATCTATTTCCCCCTTTAATTCTGCTAGTATTTGTTTTACATATTTAGGTGCTCCTATATTGGGTGCAAAGATATTTATAGTGGTTATACCCTCTTGTTGGCCTGACCCCTTTATCATTATGTAATGTCCTTTTTGTCTGTTACTTTCTTTGTTTTGAAATCTAGTTTGTCTGATATAAGTACTGCTACTCCTGCTTTTATCTCCCTATTATTTGCATGAAATATATTTTCCCATCCCTTGAATTTTAGTCTGTGTATGTCTTTGGGTCTGAAATGAGTCTCTTGTAGGCAGCATATAGATGGGTCTTGTTTTTTACTCATTCTGCCACTTTATGTATTTTGATTGATGCATTCAGTCCATTTACATTTAAAGTAATTATAATACATATGTGCTTATTGCCATTTTATTGTTTTCTGTTTTTTTTAACTCTTCTGTTCCTTTATTCCTCTCTTAAACTCTTCTGTTGTTATTTGATGGTTTTCTTTAGTTTTGTGATTGGATTCTTCTTTTTTAATTTTTTGTATGTCTATTATAGGCTTTAGGTTTGAGGTTACCATAAGATTCAAGGATAGATTCCTGAGTATATAACAGTCTATATTAAGTTGATTTCTCTATTTCAAACAAAATATATTTGATTTTCTAAGATTGATAACCTCCCTTTCATTTATCCCTCTCTCTGGTGTCTTTTCCTGTAATTTTGTTTGGAACATATTCCTCTGCCTCCTCATTTTGTCAAGGTTTCTGTGTGTTTTATTTTGTATTAGATGGATCTGCTATGCTTCCTGGTCTAGAGAGTAATGACTTTATGAAGAAGGGGTCCTGTGGTGCCCAGAAGCTCAAGACTCTATTGTCTAGTGTCTGGTTCTCCTTTGTGGTGGAGTCCCAGTTGCTGTTGGCAGCAATGGGTGGAGCCATCTGTCTGTGTCAGCAGTAGTCTCAGTTCACTGTGGCTGGCAGTTTGCCTCAGTTGTCCTTTGATCAGAGCAGTGGCTTCTGCTAGGCCTGTTGTGGGTGGGGCCACCCCGCCTGCCCTGTGGTGATGGCGACACTGCTGGGTTAATGGGGGGATGGGGTGTTTGTGTGGCACTGGGGCAGGGCTGAGTGCAGCAAGCACCACTAGGCTTTGCTGCCCATGGGAAGGAAGGAGCTCTTGGAGCTGGTTCCTGCAGGTGCCCCCTGCAGATGGGCTGAGGAAGCCGGGAAAGCCTCCCTCTGCCTGCCAGGCAGCAAAATCTGACACTGCTGGGCCAACTTGGCTGGCATGCTGGTGGTGCACAGGGAGGCCCCTTGGAGCTAAGCCACTAGTGAAGGGGATGGAGAGTCTGGGGCTCCAGAGAGTGTCTGACCTGTTGGGCCGAAGGAGGGCTGGGGAGGCATTGCCCACCTGCCATTTTTCCTTTGGAGACAGGTCTGTCCAATCCTCACCCTCTGGCATCCCTCCCACTTTTGGCAAATCTTTCAAACTGCTGCCTCTGCTTTGGGTCTCAGGGGACCAGCAGAGCATTCCTGTCCTTCACAAGTGACTGGGGTTCTCACCCTCCCAAAGTGCTCTGACTGTCCCTGGTGTCCAGGCCTGTTAATCACCAGAACTCATAGTAATGTGGACTCGTGCTTCCAGAGATCTCCAGGGCCAGGTGTGTGGAGTTCCTAAGTACTATCACTTTCCTCTTCCTTTCCTCTTCCTCCTGCCTGTAGGCTGGGATGGAGGAAAGGCTTGAGTCCCACTCTATTGTGGCTCTGCCACATTACCCTTTTCTGTGTGGTCTTCTCTTCTTCACTATGTGTAGGTGGTCTGTTCCACAGTCTTCAGGTTGTTTTCGTTGTAGTTGTGTCCTTGGTGTGTTTGTGGGAGGTTTCCACCTTGCCCTTCAAATCCACCATCATTTTTCCCCTACCCCTACCTTATTAATTTTTTTATTGCAGCCATTATTCATTCTGTTAATGCTATATTGTAAATACCATTTCTAAAAAAATTTCATTTTGCTTTCATGTTTAATATTGTCCTGAGCTATTAAACACAGAAAACTAAATTTATAAAAATTTTTACTCTTAGAAAATCAAATATATTTTGATTTTTTGTAAATTATATATGTATAATTTACATTCACTCTTGAACTTTTTACTTATTGCTCTACTGCATGTGTGTCATTCCTTTTGGCTTTCACGATTATATTTTGGATATTTTATCTGAGTGGTTCTTATGATTCTTCAATTATGCATTTGGGTCTTTATTTGGTTCTTCAAATCCATATAGTTCTAGTCCATTCTCTTTGTTATAATTTATTCCATATTCTGTCTATTCTTCCAACTGGAAACAACTGTTATAAATGTGTTGCAAATCTATGTCTTTCTTCCTATTCCCTATATGTTTATCTTTTTATACCTTATGAATGCATATCTCATGTCTAACCGTTCTCTTCAGATTTTTTTTAATCTTCTTATGCTCTCGTTTTAAAAAGCACTGTCTCTCTTTTTCATTTCTAGATAACCATTTTGCCCTCTTACATGAAATTTTAAAGTTTTGTTCTCTTAAAGAATTCTTATTCCTTCTCATGTTTGGTCCAGGATTGGGATTCAAGTATTCACGTCTTTTTATTTTTCCCATCCATGGCATAGAAAAAGAAAAACTTCATTCTATAGTTTTTCTCCTTCCTTTTCCAAGATTATATATCATTTCAAGGCCCCTGGCTTTGTGTGATCTTACTGCTTGCTTCCACTTAAGGCCATATCCCTCTTCTCCATATTCCAGACAAAAACCAAGCCCTCAGTTTGGTTACTGTCTTTGTCTGATGCTGGGCAAGAGTCCCCAGTGTCAGCTGGAGTCCTCCACTTTGAGATTTTTTTTTTCTTTTCTAAAATTTGAGGCAGAACTTTCCTTCTGCCATTTTTTTAAAAATTAGATGTATAATGAATTTTAATCAGAGCTTATCAATAATTTTTATGAATTTTTGCCTATATAGTGATCCACACTAAGCCGTATGTTAAGGCTGTCAGAAAACTTTATGTGACTTTTACATATCTTCTTTTATTTATTCCTTAAAACAATCCAGTGAATATGAGTTGATAGAGGTAAAAAAAACTGAGGTTTTGGCATTTTAACTGACTTGACCAAAATTACAAATTAATAAGTGTTTTAACTATGATTCAAATCCAGGTCAATGACCCTTTTGGCTATGCACTTGGCAATTATTCCTTACAATAATAGCTTTAAGAAACAGGTATTTCAACCATCTTGTAATATTTTTTTCTAAAAGAGGAAAGAATCATGATTATTTGACCTATACTTGACAACTGAGTCTGAATATATCGTATATTCTTAGTAATTTAAGTTTCTTATGAAACTTCCTCAAATTATTTGTATTGGGAAGAGTATGTTATAAAGGAAAAGAATGAAGAATAATGCTATGATTTTAGATATTGGCAAGTGGATCAAGCTTTCCTTAAAAATTGTAATATTTTAAATTCCACAGATGGCTAATGGAGAAGAACTTCATCTCATGAAAATTCTTTAAATATAATTTAATTTGTGATGTACTAAAATCAGACTATTTGAATTTATCCATGATCAATCTTTGATTGATTGTGCTTTACCTATTCATCTTGAATAAAATAAGCTTCCTTTGGGATTTATTCTTTTCTTGATTCAGTGTACAATTTAGGCACCATGTCTGTCATTTGCATTTAAAGAAATGAATCCTTAAAGCTCTCATGAGTTCTTTCTTCAGTGGTTGAAGGGTTGGTTACTCAGTGAATGAAGTTATAGTTAATGGTTTATTATTATTATTACATTATTGTCATGTCCTCACACCAAAAAACAAAGTTCAAGTTATCTTCTTTAAGTATCGATATTGCCTTTATAATGTGTCTGTTTTATTCTGCAGGATTTTCCAGAGTTTCTCAAAATCATATATAAATTTCAAAAGCTCTCACTGAAGTAATACAGAACTAAATATTCCATTCTCTGATACACTCACTGATTATCTGAAGTTCTAGCTAGGTCAGATTGCATCTTACTCTTTCTCATTCATTCCCGATTAATTTAGAAGATCACTGTTTATAAGCAAAAAATGCTCTAATAAAGATAGAAATCTCATTCTATGCATCAAAGCTTATCCTATGTCTTTTCCAATTCTTTTACAGCAATTGCTAGAGTTGCATAGCATACCTTCTGCATGATTATCAACAAGGATGATTGTATCATTGACAGGAAGACACTGGAGGGCATAGGGGATGGAAATGTTCCACTGGAACAAAAGTTATAGAAGCTTATGGAAATAGCTACACAAAACAGGAATTTGTCCAGAGGTCAAATTCTAGGTCCCAAAATATCTCACTTTTAGGTATGTGAGGTTTAAGTGATTCTACTTAGGCATAGTGAGAATTTGGCCAGACTTTAGAAGCTTGCCTTTGCCATTTTCTACTATAGTGCTGTGCCACCCATCCCCAGCAATCCCTGTCTGACTCTCTGTCTTAACTACTCTGGAATCTTGTATGTTTCTGTCTAATTTCATCAGGTGCTGGGAACAAGACAATCCAAAGCAATTATTGAGTATTCTCATTGAGACTGAATGAAATGAAAGTCAATCACCTAAAATCATTGCTCAGTGGATCCTGTCTTTAGACCTTTCTCAAGTCCATTCCTGTACTGTCATATGGAACGTCAGAACTTTAATCAATTTCAGTGGCAGGTCTAACCACCATACTAATTGCCAACATAATCTTGACTAATTTTTCATAGATTAGTCTAAATACTGATTAGATTAACCAATTACTATAGCACATAATTTTTGCCAGTTTACTTGCAGACAAGAGCCATAGGCCAAGAATAGGAGAATTAAATCTAAATTCATAATGACATTACTGAGTTACTGAATTAACTAATGTTGGATCTCCCTATTTTAGTATACTTAATTTGAAATAATAAGTCACTATAAATTCAGGAACTGTTCACTGGATAATATTTCAGGAATAAAACCCATTTTATTAGAAACTGTATTTATTAATAAAATGTGTTAGTAGAAGAAAATTGCACATAACTGAAATTTTCTGTATCTTAAACCATAAGCAAAAGTATGTAGACATATAAAGAATACTAAATAACTGTCTTATTCATTAATAAATATAATGTGAACTCAAAAGCGTTGTGGAATGAATAAATTTCCTCATTCACTGATGACTTCATGCATTTTTACCTTGATTAATCCCAATATTCCTGAACTCTTCTTGGTTAGAGAACAACTTGTTAGTTAGGAATCCATGAGAACACATCATGATTTGAGAAAACTAGTTCACAGTGTCATGGAGGATCCTTACTGTGGCCCCAGGAAGCTATGTTTCCAAGTTTCAGGTAAGAGTTTGTTTTAACAAGGCTCCAACTACCATTCTCTACTAAAACTCTCTTCCACTCTTGATGGCTTCTCTTTTCACTAGCTTTCTGAATAGCAGACCGAAAAAATCAGAAATTCCCTCATCATGATAAGGCAGAGATGGTGACTACATCCATACTGTGATTTAAATGATGGTAGACAGTCCTTGCTGCTTCTAAATGTCTGGCTCCAACTAGTCCTATCCAAGTTTGTATTTTAGAAGAAGAATGGTGAACATCCATTTAAAATGGGCATCGGTTTTAGGAAGGAACAGAGAAGTAACTTAGTCATTGCATATTATGCCAGATGCAAATATTTGTTTCTTAGCTTCGATTAGGCAGAGCACAGTATGATTTGATCTGGGATACTTAAACTGGGAGGGATCAGTAGTTTTTCTGCTGCCCAAAAATAAATTTGAAGAGGGTATCCAGTCAAGGCTTGTGGTAGCAGAGCAGAGGTGAGTCAAGGGAATGTACAAGTCAGCTCAATGTCTACCTTTTAAAAAAGTCACTTGACAAGAACAGAGAGGAGAGGGACATAGGCACAAATAATTCTTAATTTCGGGTTTTCCAAGGGTGCTAGCATTTTCCCAGAGGCTTGAAGTGGAAAATTAAAAACAAAAAATACATGAAAGGAACAGCAATAACTGGAGTTCCCTAGAAACATATGAAGAAAAGTAGCTGAAAGGTTGATTTTTGGAAGGGGTGAATTGGTTTGAGTTTTTTAAAAGTCAGGTTTTTTGGCTTATTGGTACAGTGTTTCTATGAAAGTAAGAAATGAAATTAAATAAAATATCAAATTGCAAGCCCTTCCTAAATGTGACTACATAGCATAAAGATTTACCTTGCTTTGATGAGATAAACTCTGTGGGAGATGAGATTGCCAAGGCATTAGGTGTAGAAATAGGGGTATCTAGGGAGCTCTTTACCATTTAACCAGAAAATGAAACTAGATAGAAAAGTTAAAAATAAACTTGTTAGTGAGAGAAAAGCACTCAATGTCATTTTGTTTATTAAAAGAACATGCTCCTCAACAAAACAAACATTTCCTTCAAAACAACTAATATTTAATCAGAATAAGCTGCTTTAGCATTTTGCGGTGTCCTCCTCTGTTTGTGTGCTGTATTAGTGCACAGCATTCTTTCAATTTTGCCAAAGGTATTATTTTTGTCTTTGTATTTAGTCATAAGAGAATCTGCTTCCAAAGAGTCAGAAGAAAGGACATTCTCTCATTCTGCTTAATGACACTGCGTTTTTACAAAGCAAACCTCAAAGATACAGTCTATGTTCCAAGCAATCTGATAAATTGTCTTAGAGGTTTTTTTAATAGAGCAATTTAGTAACCTTTCACCAGATCTGTACATGGTACCAATAAAAATGCTCTTTTTGTCTTCCTGAGCTTGGCAGTACAGCACCCTCCTACTTCCAGTGGGATATTTCATCATTTGAAATGAATTAACAGCACACAACATGATGGGTGACATCGAGAAAATTGGCTGGAGTAAAACAAGTCAATAAACATTTACTATTAGAAGCATGTTAAAAATATGACATGAGTGATTCTATCCCATAAATGCCATAAGGGAGATGTTTACAGTCCTGAGAGACATTTGAAAAGTTGCAGTTACTTCCTTTTTATACTTTCCTACATACCATAGGAGAATGGGAGTCATAGGAAATTGTTTGGAATTATTGGCAAACATATTCAGAACAGGGGAATGCAATACTTCTTTCTACAGTTTGAAATATGTACTTGGGGAATTTGTTTTCTAAAAATAGTTCATTTTTAAGAGATTTAAAAGTGAGCTACAGTTTTTGGAACAGTCTACACATTAGTAAAATCCCCAACAATGAAATCAGTAGTTTCAGGGAGAAATCGAACTGTAAAATTTGTCAAGAATCTAAGAAACAGCAATCATCCTTATATGTACCAGGCAACAATAGAAAATCATAGAATTTTAGAAATAGAAAGTAATCCAGAGATCATTCAGCTTTCTACCCAACACTATGCTGCCTTACTCACTCAGCAGGGGACAAGTGATACGCCCCTAATGGCAAAACCACAACAATGTACCTCCGCCTCCACATACTAACCTCCCTGCACCCACAGCATCTAGTAGCTATATGCTGAAGTAAAATCCATTCTTTATAAGTTAACAAGTATTTGGGGGTTATAAGAGGAAATTAAGGAGATGCTATATTAAATATCTTCATTGTTTGCTAAAAATAACATACATTTTCTCATACAACTATGTGCCAGTACATCAGTGTTACAAAGTTTTTAAGCTTCTTTATATTTAGTCTAAACATACTTTAAATCAGTTCTGACCATTTTGGTAGTTTGTTACGGCATCCTCATAACTGATGGATACTTACGGCCTGTATGAGTGATCAATACCATTTGACCACCTTTTGCAATAAATGTTCAGGCATATTAAAGAAAACCCCAAAATTCTATCTTTGTTTCCCATTTGACTACAGCTGTATTTTTTTCTCCATGTTGATCCCTTTTCCCTTAACTTACATGTCATTTTAGCACTGTATCTTAAAAGCGTTTTGTAAAATTTAACCAGGAACAAGTTTTGGGCTTATGAATTCACATAAGAAAGTCCAATTAGTGCTTAGCATGTGGCAGGCTCTGGGGACGGCAAGGCAGGGAAGCTTCCCTTGGGACTTCCTATCCTGCTCTTCAATCTGCATATGGTTTTCTCTTTAGGTCAAGGAAACTGCCTTCTCTTATTTATCTAATGATAGCCTGGCCTCCACCCAGTTCTTTTTTCTTTCTGACAATCGAATATTATCATATCGGGTATTCAGAATCTTTTTCCAAGTCTCATATTTTCCTTCATGCTTTTTCTATCGCTTTATTTTTGCTTAATACTTTGAAATATCATTTCTACTTGATTCTCTGGGACAAGAGATTTTGTCTCACCCTCTATGAACTTGCATTCCAACAACACTTTTCATCCCAAGAATGTGAGTTGGTATGATGTGATGTGTCTCCTTTTCCAGAGGAAGGCAAAGACCTTCCCCGAGAGCTGGCTGAACAGAGAGAGCAGCTGGAGGGAGCTCTCTACTCAACTAGCTTTTAGGGCACTCCACGGCCCAGCAGCAGAAGCAGGACCCATTTCTCATCTTCTAAGGGCCAGGAAGAACAGACATGCTCACACCTAGCTCAGTCACCCTCCCGTGAACAGCGCTCTGCTGGCTCTCCGTGGGGTGCTGGGAGAAAGCCCAGCACCGAGTCTCTAGGGGAGCATGTGCAGGGCCCCAGGTCTGCCCTGCACCCCAAACTGCTTGGCTCAAGAAAGGTGATAGAGGAATGTGTGTGCAGTTGAATGAGTATATGTTCAATGCCCCATCTTCCCAGAACCTCTCTACTACTGTTTCTTTTTTAAAGGGAAATCTGAACTCATAGCTTCCTTTTTTTGTATGTAAAGCTTTTATTTTTTATTTTGCTAAACAAAAAGAAGATACATTTGTAAATATGTGATGGTTTCATGTTTTTCTTCTCATGATTTTATCTCCTCTCTCCAGCCAAATATAACATTCATCTCTATTTTCCTCTTTTTAGGGCCAACATTGCCCAGACAAAATTCACAACTATCTGCCCAAGTTCAAAATGGCCCATCACAAGAAGAATTGGAAATTCAAAGAAGGTAAACTTACAAGTTATTGTTGACACTTTTTTCTTTTTGCTGCAGAAAGGCAGACTCTGAATATCCTAATATTGAAAGTAGTTTATGTCTCAACAGCCAGTTGAAAATCAGAACTTTTATTATTGCATTATTAAGTTTTGGAATCACCATTAATAAGTGAGCACATACTTATGCTGGACACAAGATGTTATAAAATTTTGTATATGCTTTTTTGGTAGAAATCATACTCATGTAAGGTTAAAATATTTTAAATACACAACAACACACAGAAGGAGTCTTATACTTCAAGGAGCCTTATTTTTATAGTAGCTATAAATTATTTGTGATCATTATGGCTTTCACATGACTAACTAGGAAGTTGAAATAGTGTTGGCTGTTTGGGTAAGGCATTGATCTTGAGATACTACCATAGGGCATAGCTTCCCTTTTTAAAACATATCAATAGAATCTCACTGCTCTTAAAACTATTAAAAATGGCTTTGAGTTCACTTTCATCCTCAAAGTACTGATTATTTTTTCTGCCATTTTTCTTTCAGCCAATCATACCAGACTGTACAGACTACTTCCAGGTCTCCAGACCACATTCCTTCTCATATCAGAGCCTACTTTTCTGTTTTTCCCTCAGCCTAGAATTCTCTCTCTTGTTGTTTGGTCTGGCTACTCTTCACCACTTCCTTTCTTCCTTCCTTCCATTTGTACATATTGACTCCCTATTATGGGCTAAGGGCTAGTTTTACCCAGGTGACCAAGACCAATATGGTCTTTGAGGAGCTTTCCGTTTACCAGGAGCAGGAGACCCAAAAACAGAACATAAACACCAAGTAGATAAATCTATAAGCCCAAACTATCATAAATTCAAAAAAGAGAGAAGACACATTTATCCAAAGACACACAGTTAATGGAGCAAAGGGGCTGAGATGTGAACTCATACCTGCCTATTTTTAAAATCCTTGGTCTCAATCACAACATTACTCCATATTTAATAATTAAAATTATATTAGCTTAACTACTTCCCATCCCATCATTGTTTTCATGTCCACTACTTAGGATATACCATGAACTGTGCATTGCTATCAGTCATAAAACTATAAAAAATAATAATAACAGGACAAGAAGAAAGAAGATTACATTATTGTTCAGTTTTTCACACCTCTCTATTTTTGTCTGCCAAGTTTCTGACAATGCTTAACAAATACAGTAGACATATCCATCATGTCCCTTCCAAATTTCTGAAAACCTACTGGTGTATTTTAATCTTCATCTTTAATCTTTGTAGTCTCTGATGTACCCCTAGAAGGTCATTTAAATATGTTTATTGAGGCACCATTACCTCAGAAACACTTCCTTTGTGGTATATTACAAGAAAGGAATATAAATCACTTGTTTAAAATAATTAAGGATTCATATTTTTAGTCAGTAGCAACCTCAATTGAAACACTTCCTATTTATCCCCAAAAGGTAAGGTTTACAGATAACAATGGAAGCAAAACTATTAATTAAAAGGGAGATACACATACTATCTTATGCTAACTTTAGTGTTTATTTTTTTGAGATGTTGAAAAGTGGAGTTTATATCTGTGAATTTATGAAACAAATTACTATTTCCTATTTAGAACGATATTTGTTTTTATAAAAAGACTCCACCATACTCCAGCGAAAGTGGGTTGGGAGCCCAGAATTTTATTGATGGCTTGGCACTACAGGCAGAAAGATAACTGAAAAGGTCCCTAATTCAAGAAGATTATAAAAAGAGTTGGTGGTGAGAAAGGTTAGTGGATGATTAAAATAAAATGTAAAAATCAAAACAGGTCAAAGATGGACTGTGATGATTTTGATATGGTATCACTCCCATGGAATACAGCCCACTCGTGATGTTTTCTACCTTGAAACACAAACACAAATACACTGGCCCCATTTCTCCCTGAGAATCAATCTTTCTCTGCTCTATTTAATAGAAAATCTTCTCAAAGGAATTTTTTATACTTACTAACTACAGCTCTTCTCCTATTCTGACTTGAAGATATTCCAATAGGACTTTCAAGCCACACTATTTCCAGTACAACACCTACAACATACACATTGCTAAATCCAGCATCAGTCCTGTTTCATTATCCTTTACTTATCAGCAGCATTTTACACATGAATCTCTCTCATTTTACTTTTCTTTTTTTTTTTGAAATAAATTTGACACATAATATTACATTCATTTCAGGTTTAGACACTTTCTAAAAATACTTCTTTGGTACTACCCCAGGGCACTTCACTCTTGGGTGGTTTCCTGTCTGTATTATGTTTATCTCTTTTAGCTTCCCAGTATCTCCAACATTGTAGAACTTTTGGCACAATCTTTGGATTTTCTCTTTCCTTATTTAAACCCATGCCTTGATAATCACTGCTTTAAAAATATTATCTAAATGTCAATGAACTATAAATGTATTCTCTAGTCTGGATTTCTTCCCCAAATTCCTGAATTCCAGACCCTTATCATACCGCTTACTCAATATCTCTCTCTATTCAAAAGGGATCTCAAACTTACTATTTCTAAAACAGATTTGTCATATCCCTCAAAGCCTACTTCTCTTGAAATCTCTCTATCCTCACTATAGACATATCCTTCTTTAGCTACTTAGCCTAAAAATCCTATTGTCCTCCTTGATTCCTTTTCTTTTAAAACCAACATTCAGTTTGGCAGCAAATCTTATCAGCTCTACTTTCAAAATATACTTAAAATTCAACTAATAGTTTACTACCTCTACCACACTGACAATGATCCAACCCAATATTATTTCTAGTCCAAAGAAAAGTGATGGCCTCCTATTTTGTTCTCTGCTTCTGATTTGACCCAGTTGTCTATTTTCCACAGAGCATCTGGAATAATTATCTATCTATTTATCTATCTATCTAAACATACATTTTAAAAAATGCCAATCATTATAAGGCCATGCCTATGCTAGAAAACCCATTAATGCATTGCTTCCCATACCATTCAGAGAAGGCAAAACTCATTACAGTAGCTTACAATGTCTTACAACATTTATACCTTTCTCTTCCGACCACACTACCTCTGTGACTTCATGTTCTATTATTATCCCCCCTATTAATTCTGGTTTAACCCCACTGGATCTTTGCTCCTCAGACACACTAGGAAACATACACCTAAGGCTTTTTCATCTGTAGTGTTTGGTTTTGTTTGTTTTGCCTAGAAAACTCTTCTACCACTGATCCCTTCACTCACCGACTCAGGCATTGTTCCCCAAACGCTTCTTCAGTGGGGCCTTTCCTGACCATCTTGTTTAAAACTGAGCTCCATCCTTCTCTCCAGCAATCCTTTTCTCTATCTCCTCCTTTGTTTCCATCTGCGGCACTTAGTGATCTAACTTCATATCTTTCCACTTAATCATTTTTTTGGGTTTTGTCTTTCTTTTCCCACCAGAACACAAAATCCATGAGAACTGGTATATTTTTACTTTTTATTTCTGTGTTGTATCTTCAGAATACAGTGTAGAATAAGCTTTCAGTAAATTAATGAATAAATGAATCTCATGAGTCCATTTTTGCTGAAATCACTGATGAATGAACTAGCCCACTAGTTGAAACTCTAAGAGCAGATTCCAGCCTAAAAGAGGAGTAAGGATATAGGTTTCCTTATCTTTAGACATCCTTAGACTCAATGCTGTCTGATTCTGTGGAGATAGGGTGTGTATGAAATAAGAAGAAATTATAGAAGTGTTCACTTTCTCTTTCTTCACTTCCAGGTAGTGATAGCACAGGAAATATAGTTGCTATTAAGGGAAAATAGCTCTGCCTTACCAGGGCCCAGTACAGAGGACCACAGGAAACGTGGTACACTAAAGCATTATGTGAGTCTTCTTAAAGGTTGAGTGATTAACATCCCATTGGCCCCATGCTAGGCAGGTCTACGACTGCTTTTTAAAAGCATGATAGCCAACAGATAACCACACTGATTAATTTCATACACTAAATGCAAAGTCTGATGAAAGGACGGTTTGGTCTTGCACGTAGTATTTGTGAGAATAACTCATATCACTGAGTGGCATTGTTGCAATTCTATTCCTGTCAAAAGCTATACCCACATACACTTCACTAAACATTTGGGGGACTTTCAATGTCTACAGTCTCAAGTGCTTTCCATCTGCCGCGCCTAGAAGAGGATCTGAAACAGCGGGAGTGTGTGGTCCGTGGGCACTGGGGGATAAGAGTAACAAAGAGAGCTTGTGTGTGTGTTAAAGACAAGAAACTAGAAAGAGGAGGTATGAAAATACACTTCTCATTCTCAGTCAAAAATGTATGATATGTGAAAACTGATTTGATTATCTACATAGAGATTTTACATTTCCAGATTCTCAAATTCCTTTGACTTTTAAAAAATACCACTATTGTAGTATCACTTCCATTAAAAGACTGAAGAAAAATATACCTGATTTCCTATCAAACTATGAAAGCTAAGTAAATGGATTAAAAACAGTGTAATTGAGAAGATGAATTTGACAGAAATGGGAATTCACAGAAGTGACCAATGAATGTTTTTGACTTCCGTGTACTGCCAAGTAACACATGAATCGTTATGAAGGGAAGCTAGCTGGGTTCAGATAGCCAGTCCTGTACTATGTGGTAAGTCTTTCTCCTGCCTCTAAATAAGATATTTAACTCCACAAGACTTTTAAAAATTAGTAAACAAAAGACTATTCAAATCAATGGAAAGAAGCTGATCTAGAATTTAAATGACCATGACTAGGAAAATGTATGATAATTGCTATGCCTTGCTTCTTGCTTTCTCATAAAAAAAAAAAAATCACAAGTCTAAGAATAGAGATCGTGAATTTGGGACCTCAGTGTGATTGGTGAATAACAGAGTAGAATGTCTGGAGGGTAAAGTACTTGGTACAAAAAACAAAAAAGAAACCTAACCTAGGAGACTGCACTCCCAAACAGACTCTGGGGAATAAAGCACTGAGGGGCTCTATACCTATGATAATTTAGAGCACAGCAGAAAACAGCACAACCAAAACATGATTAATAATAAATATGCCCAGCAGGAAGACCACTGTGGCTCAGAAAATAGAAAAGGTGATAAAGTGATTGCAAAGATCAGTATGTTCCAAATACTGCACAAATACCACCTCCACTTGAACTTAGGCCACCGGGGTGCTAGAACTTTATTAAGGAAAAATAAATGCTGTAGTCTTATCCTTGGACACTATCATACTTGATACCTATTTTCCACCCAACAAAGCCATTTCATGATGAATATAGAACCTCATAAAATGCATCCTCAAAGTGCTCTAAGAATATGCAGGCTCATTACTGGGTGTATATTGAGTTCCTTATGAATATATCATATGGTAAAATCAAGTCCTTAATGTGGCTCATTAGTCCAGGAAAGCGTTTTGATAACTTTGTTCAGTCATGAGATGTGGCATGTTTTTCCAGTGACAGACTCAAGAGCCCTTGCCTAGTCAGTCCTTGTTTCTGTTTTGCATCTAAGAGGGAATGTCTCAATATGCACAGGTTTTTGTGTATCAATTATACCTCAATAAACTATGAAAGGAATAGGAAAGAAATAAAAAGAAATTGCATCCCCCAAAAGAAGAATGAATCTCTAGCTTCCAGCATGTATAACAGCAAAACTTAGAGTTACCTAATCCTGTAAGCTCCTCATTCTACATTTATCTGGCTGCCACTCTAAGTGATAAAGAAAAGCCTATAGACGTATACTCTGGTTGTAGTTAGATTTAATTTGTGCATTTTTAAAAAGCTTTATATTATGTGACGCATGCTGGAAAAACAGTGATGAATAAGATAGATAACTTCCAAGCTTTCAGAAGTTTCCATTTATTGAGAGATATGAAAAAAATGACTATATAATTACATCACACAGGTTAAATTTTCTGGTTGGAATAAAATACAGCAGACAGAAGAGAACTGAAGAATGGAAACTAGTTGGGATAAGGGAAGAGAGATAGACAGGGAGACTTCCGAAAGTAATCTTTTATTGATGGTGACATAAGGCAATATATTGAATGAGAAAGTCACTTGGATAAAGGTCATAGCATGTAAAATAGTCCAGAGGCTAGTGGGAAATTTATAGATTTTAAATAAGTCAGGTTTTGGGGTTTTTGGCTTTTCTTTTTTTTTTGCCATGTAATAGTCATAGCTGAAATGAAAAAGAGAGCAGAGATGTGGTCATTTCATTAATACTGTTTGTTAATACTGTTGTGGAAACTGTGGCTGTTATGATCATTCAAGGTCATAAGGAAGCTAGTGCCAAAAGGGTATTCAAATCTGTAGCTCTTGAGTCTTAGTCAGGTTACCAGACCGTGTTTCCTCTGCACTTGTCTCCGAGAAAGATAAACTGACCCTGACATGTTGGAATTCTCTCTTTGGCGGTGAAGTACTCAATAAAACCGACTGCAATTTAATAGACCTTAAAAAAAAACAATGGAAGAAATATAGTGAAATCTCTTGAGGAACTGTCTTAGATTCTGCCCTGTTTTTAATTGTGTTAAGAGAGTATTTTATTGTATAGTAAGATTGTAGGCAAGGAAAACTCATGGTCAGAGCTTGAATTGGGAAATGTCTTTAGCTTCGGAGCATAACCTCTAATTTGAATTTGATCTTGTAATTCTAGGATGACATAATGATGGCATATCAAATGCAGTCACGGCTGCAGAATATCATTTTACATACTAACAATGTGCAGACGGGAAAAGATGCCAATGAAAGTTACACAACAAGTTGGCATGAAATAAAAGTATTTTATATTTGAGGTAAGGAGTGGTTTCAATTTGAAAATGATATAGGAGGGAGGTAAGCAAGAGTAGTAGAAGTTTCTATATAATATCATGACTTGGTATAGAAAGCTTAGTTTCTTATTTTGGCTCCACTGAATTACATAAACAAATCATGTAAACTCCTACACTTTCTTTTTAATCTGTAAAATGGAAAGGAAATGACATTCTTGCTTACATAGGGAAATGGTGGGATTCAAAAAGGAAACTCTTGGAGCGTTTCTAAATAGGATATTATACAAATAATAAATTTGAAAGGTCTTAGGAGAATTTGAATGAAGGGTAGGGCAGAAAAGAATTGCCCCACCTGGACTACAAGGAAAGAGATGGAAAATAAGATTTTTTTCTATAAAACTTTAGATATGAACTTCTAGGTTATGTGAGGTTTCAGTTTAGAACGTTTGAAACCCGAAATTTCCTCCAGTGTCTCAGAATATAGAAAATCAGAATAATGGAACTTGCCAGATTTCTTTTTGTGCATGTTGTGTTTTTCATGACTTTGATGACATTGTGTATCATCATTTTACCAGTATTGTCCAGGACATTCTGTAACTCCATTTATACCTAAGTTTCATTTACTTGTACTTGCTGAATTAGGACATATTTTCATGGCTTAATCAGTGAACAGTGATTAAAGAGTTTATTGAGCATTGGTATATCTTTTGGGTCTGGAAAAATAAGATATACAGTTCAAGAAATATTGATATCTTTCCATTTAATTAGCCCTTCATTTGCAAAAGCAAATTAATGAACGTGACAGCACCAACCACAGCACAGGTGCTTGTGCTCATTCCTAAGGCAAAGCTTTAATGTGTGACAATTTTCACGACTTATTTGAGATAGCTTATCAGAAGATTTATGAGGAATTTTGCCACCAAAGCCGGGACTTTTACAGTCTGAGTGTGGTCACGCCTCCAATATTCTAACACAATTTCTGTTTATCATTTGTTTTCCTTCCCATGCCACTATTAACTTCTTCCTATACTTTGCTTCTTTCACCATATTTACCACAGGAAAACTCCACCTCCCTAATATATCATTCAGTATTTGCACTACTGTTTGATTAAGCTGTTCACCTCACTACTACCATCTTCATGGCCACTACTGGAATTTTCCAATGAGCCTCAAGGTAACAGTATACTGCTAAGCTATATTGCCTTATATCATCAAATATTTCTGTAAACAATAGTTCAACTTCTTTGCCTTAACAGAAATTTTACTGTCTTTCCAGCTCTCTTTCCTGGGCAGTGTTCTCTTTCCTAATTTTCCCAATTGATTAGAAGACATGGTAAAATAAACTTCCATGATAATTATAGACTACCACCAATCAACAATCACTATTTAAAAACCATCAGCAACCTTATACTTGCCTCTTCATATGCAGTGTTAGTGCGGACACTGTAAATTCAATGACTTCATCAGCAAGATCACAGCTTCCATTGCCACCTCCTATCTTGACAGAATTCTTTACAACTTCAGGATCAGCAGCAATGACCTTTCTGCCACCTGAGATCAGACTTCTTCAATCATTTCTACATATATTAAGGCCATTTTTATACCACTTAATTTACCCTCCACTAGAGATGAGCTATGCTTTTCATGCTTGGAAATGATCCATCTCAATGAGCTCCTACTTGGCACATGCCAAAATCATCTCTGTTGAATCTATTCTTTACCTTTACTGTGGTTTTCCATTCTTCAGTTAACTAGCTTGGCCACCACATATACTGATTGGCTGTTTGACTGATTCAGTTAATTATTATTCATTGATTGTTGCTAATAGATAATGTATGATGTTATTAGGATTTGAAAAATTTAAGATAAGAACAAAGATTGATAAACACAGTATCTTCCCTGAAGAATTTAATTAAGTTCAAGAAAGTACTGTTTCATTAGCTGGATATCCACCATGTTGCAAAACAAAAGTGCAGCAGTGCTGGTGGAGATGGCCAACAGGTAAGTCCAAGGCCTGTAAGCAGAATCACAGAAAAAATATGTGTAGATCACAGAATCAGATATACAGAAGTTTCAGTCTGGGAACGAACAGGCTTGTGGGTGCACTAACACCAATTGAAAGAAGGACTTAATGGCTGGGACAAATTGTCTGCACCATGGAATCCAGTAGATGCACAAATATTGCCCCCAAAGCCACCAAAAGATCATCACCACAGAATCTGGACCACACCACCAATACCATAGCACAGACAGGAGGGAAGCTGGAAATCAAAAGAAGAGCCAAGGCCTTCCTAGCCCCTGTTTCTATGAAGACACTGAAAGTCTCTGTATGTCAGGAAGGTCATCTTGGTGAAAATCTGAACAGGCATTTGAAAGGCAAATTACTTTTTTTCCAGTTTTACCGAGAAATAATATACATTGCTATATAAGCTTAAGGCACATGGCTGGATGGTTTGATTTACACGTATTGTGAAATGATTACCACAACAGGTTCAGCGAACATGGTGGTTCTATTTTTAATTTATTTGAGGACCTCCATGCCGTTTTCTGTGGTTACTGCACCAATTTCCATTCCCACCAACCACGCACAAGGTTTCCCTTTTCTCCACATCCACACATTTGTTATCTCTTGGCTTTTCAATGATCGTCATGCTAACGGATGTGAAGTGGTATCTCACTGGGTTTTTCATTTGCATTTCCTAATGACTAGTGATGTTGAGTATCTTTTCATGTACATGTTGGCTTGAAAGGCAGAATATTTATCTGAAAGTGATTAATTTATTGAAAATAGATTTTTACACTTGTGGAGACTGTGACATCATATATTGGCAGGTTAAATTTTCTAAGCCATCAGTTACCTGACACTTGGTCTCAATGGTTGACATCTCTTCAGGGCAGCAGCTCATTTGGAATTAGCTAAAAGGTATTTTTATATGTGCCGTAAGGAATCTGTGAACATACCTTGAATATCTCTTCCTGTCATTTCTTTCAGCATAACTATCTACTGGTGACATTTCTGCAGCCATGCATATTTTTAGCTTAAAGGGAGAATTAGTGATATCTCATCTATCAACACTCAGGAAAAACCAAAAGCTTTTGAGAAGGTTGGGTTTTGCAGTGATGGTGATAAACTTTATCAGAATCAGCAGCAGCAATCCAACTCCCTGCCATGAATTACAGACTTAATCTGTTCCAGGAATATTGCAAAACAATTTACATGTTACTTCACAACTTACACAGAAGATAGGAATGATTAATACTGTTTCGCACAGGAGGAAACCAGAAATGGATAGAATAAGTTTGTCCAAGATACTTAGGTTGTGAGTGGATTTCAAAGCTAATTCAGTCTGAATTCAGTCTATGATTTTGAGAAATTTAGTTTTTAAATTTGCTGTTGGAAAATCAGCAGATGCATTAAGTTTGATTAACACCCTGTATGATGATGGTAGAAAGTTTGTGAGGCTGATGCAAATGCAGTATCATTGCTTTTGTAGGATTATATTCTGAAAAAAAGTAAACAGCAATTCACTTCATTTTTCAAGGCAATTTGAATGTTCCAGAAGGAAAAGCTATGGCTCTGTACCTTAAGGACTAGTAATGCCTCACATCTTGAAGTTGAGATGACATAAAATATTTTATTAAGAATATTTTTAAAAAACCAAATCAGAACATCCCAACAGCTGGCATATATATCCTAAAGAAGAAGGCAAGAAAAGGGGATTTTAAATATAGCAAAACAAAGTCATTTGAGTTTTAAAAAGAATACAGAAAGATGTGATTTAGGGAGCCATTCTGTGTGTTTTATTTATAGATATTAAAATTATATAATATTTACTATTGTTTTTGACACTATAGGAGTATCAACAAATTTGTTACAAAATGAGAAAACACAAATGGATTAATGATTTCTATATGAGGAAAACTGGTTTGAAGAATTATCTCACAAATGCTTTAAAAAAAAAGCAGGACTTTTAATAAAAAGCAAATTCCTTGCTCCATGCCCTTTTAACCTTATATCTAAAAACTGAATGTTAATATTAGTAATTTTGCCTCAAATATCTCTACTATGGTAAGGGCTTATTTCTTAAATATCCTCAATGCCTAGATTGTTCTAGAAACTCAAAAGAGATTATGGCATCTTTTGAGTACTCCTTTTTATTTACCGAATACCTACATTGCTCCTAAAAGTTGCAGTCCTCCCTTTTCAATTAGATCGCTCCCCTCAGATCTGCTACACAGAGTGACTGGAACTATAATTTCCTTGCCTTTGTGATCTTCTCTTTCATGGTTTCTTTCCTTATACTGCTCAGCATACAAGTAACCTTTGAAGACAGAATGTGTGAAAGGAAGTTTTCTGATTCCTTGCACGTCTGCAAATATTTTTATTCTGGCTCAAACTTAATTAAAGATACTGAATATTGAACACCTGGTTTAAAATAATCTCCGCATAAACAAACACCATTCTATTGTCATTTAATATCTAGAATTGCTGATGAGCATGTTAATGCTAATTCAATTTGCATTCATTTCTTTAGCCTCTTATACCTCCTCACTTTCCTTCCTCTTGACAAAAACAACAAAAAAAGAATTTCTACCATTCTTTATTTATAGTTTTCTGCAATTTCACAACTGTTCATCATGGTATCAAGATTTACATTTTATTTATTTTCATGGGCTTTTTGATGCCCCATATGGAGCCATGTTACTGCATTTTGCCCTAAAAGTATCCCTATTAGACATATGTTGTACACCACAGATTTTCTATGTTCTTTATCAACTTCCCCCTTGTATTCTCCATCTGTTACCCATTTCTAATTTCTTGGAATATTGTCCATTTGCCCCTTTTACTAATTGATCTCCAGCAATCGTATTTTATTTTCATTTTCTAATAACCCTCTATATCTCTCTCATTTCTTTTCTTTTAAATAGCATCAAATTTTACTAGTATCTAATAGAGCTCAAATTTCTCTGAAGATATTTACTTAAGGAAGATTGAATTTGTTTAAATATCTTGTTCTTTCTATGCAATGTTTTAGGCTTTCCTCAAATGTATGATGACAATGATTTTCTGTTTTGTATTTAACAATGAGTCAATGAAAGACTGTTCCAGAAGCACTGTGTACTTTGGTGTGGCATATTGATAGGGATATGGTGCTTCAGTGTGTGACTAGAGGATGGAGCTGGCTTTTACATAGAGAGTTGTCTAAATGCTAAAATGTGAGGAACTTTTTCCCCCTGGGGCCATTCAATATAGTTCTCTTTACTTGAGTGGCAGAATTCAGTTTTCTGAGAGCAAGACTTTGCATTAGTATTGGGGAGGAGGGATCTACTGTTGCAAACATTGTTTCATTCATATTCAGTTTTTTTCCTTTTCTCACATACATTCTAACTTATTATTTGCTTTTCTGAATACTGATCTTCTCCAAGATTATCTTTCAGAGACTGTATTACTTCTGTCTCCTTCTCTGTAAGATCTTAGGCTCCATATTCTTCTGTCCTCAATCTTTGGGTAACTCTCATTGGTTTACTCTGGAAGACACAGAATTATGATGAAATATTTTTGTCTCCTACTAGCACCCCATTTATTCTTTCTTTTGTTGTGGAGTTATACTATTTTATTTCAATTACTTTCATCTTAATTGTGTCTTCAGAAAAAGCAAAAAATATGTGATAAATTTATCTTCTTCATCAAGAACAAGGGAAAGATACCCACTCTTACCACTTTTGTCCAACATAGTACTGGAAGTCCTAGCCACAACAATCAGACAAGATAAAGAGAAAAAAGGCAGCTGTAACTCCAGGGAGAAGAAATCCCAGGCAAAATGTCTCTAAAACTGAAATCATGCAAAGGGAGAAATAAAGTTTAAAACCCATTTATTGCTTACAAACTGTGGTCTGGGGGCCGTTTCCCTCTCCTGCTCTGGCAGAAGCAAGCAAAAAGATGAGCTACTTCTCTCCACCCTTTAGGAACGCCTGTTCTTACGGACATGCACTAAAGCCAGGTGAGAGCTTCTGGAATATTACAATTTTACACACAGCAGCCAAATTGGAAAGGAAGGAAAAAGTAAAACTGTCACTACTTGCAGATAACATGATTCTATATATAGAAAACCTTAAAGAATCCACCAAGAAACTATCAGAATAAGTAGATTCAGCAAAGTTGCAGGATACAAAATTAATATACAGAAGTCTGTTGATTTCCTATATATACTAACAATGAACTAGCAGAAAGAGAAATCAGGAAAACAACTCCATTTACAACTGCACCAAAAAGAAAAAAATACCTAGGAAAAAACCTAACCAAGGAGGTGAAAGATCTATTCTCCAAAAACTATAAGATACTGATGAGAGAAATTAAAGAAGACACTAATAAATGGAAATCTATCCCATGTTCATGGATAGGAAAAATTAGTATTGTCAAAATTGTCCCCTGCCCAAAGCAATTCACAGATTCAGTGCAATCTCTATCAAAATACCAATGGCATTCTTCAACAATCTAAAGCAAATAGTTTTAAAATTCATATGGAACCAAAAAAGACCCCAAATAGCCAAAGCAATCCTGAGAAGGAAGAATAAAGCTGGGGGGATTATGCTCCCCGACTTCAAGCTCTACTCAAAGCCACAGTAATCAAGACAATTTGGTACTGGCACAAGAACAGACCCATATATCAATGGAACAAAATAGAGAGCCCAGATATAAACCATGCATATACAGTCAATTAATATATGATAAAGGAGCCATGAATATACAATGAGGAAAAGACAGTCTCTTCAATAACTGGTGTTAGTAAAAACTGGACAGCTACATGCAAGAGAATGAAAGTGAATCACTAACACCATATGCAAAAGTGAACTTAAAGACAAGAAAGAACAAGTTAGTGAGGATATGGAAAAAAGGGAACCCTCCTACACTGTTGGTGAGAATGTAAATTGGTGTAGCCACTGTGGAAAGCAGCATGGAGGTTCCTCAAAAACTAAGAATAGAAATACCATATGACCTAGTAATTCCACTTGTAGAAATTTCCCTGAAGAAAACAAAATCTCTTACTAAAAAATATATATGCACACCTGTAGTTTTTGCTGCATTACTTACAATAGCCAAGATATAGAAGCAGCTAAAGTGTCCATCAATAGATAAATGGATAAAGAAGAGGTAGTACATATATACAATGGGATATTATTCAGCCATAAAAAAGAAAGAAATCCTGCCTTTTGTGACAACATGCGTGGACCTAAATGGTATTACACTAAGTGAATTAAGCCAGACAGAGAAAGACAAATACCATATGATTTCATTTATATGTAGAATTTAAAAACAAAACAAAATGAACAAAGCAACAATAGATTCATAGACACTGAGAAATAACTGATGGTTACCTTGGCAGAGGGTTTGGAGTGGGTAGGTTGAGGGAGATAAAGGGGCACAAAAATCTCAATCATCATATAAGTTGTTTACAGGGATTCTAGTACAACATGGAGAATATAGCCAATGGTTCTGTAAAATCTTTCTATGTTGACAGTAACTGTGCTAGTTAGGGTGAGAATTTAATAATGTGGATAACTGTCAAACCACTGCAGTATAAACTTGAAACGAATATTATTTATCAACTATACTTCAATTAAAATAAATGTATCTTCTTGAACCAGAATTTTCAACCCAATTATTTGGAAATACATAATTTGGTACAAGAAGAATATATAGCTTATGAGTTTTAAGATTTAATATGATGGCCTAAATTATTTTTCTTTAAATATACTTGGAGTTTTTAGAGAAAGGTACAATGGCACAATTATTACCTCATATGACTGGCACTGACATGCAATGGGTTCTTTATTTCAAAAATTAAAGTATGATTGTGTGACAGCATGTGTAGGGCATATCTGCATGCTTTAGTTTCTTCTGAGACTCTTTAAAATATTTTAGAATTGGGTGGGGCCTTTATGTTCAGAGCTCTGTCTCTTCATATTATTGACAAAGGACTAGTGAGGATCAGAGAAGGTGACTACTCCAATCCACAAAACATCAGCGATTATCCAAAAACTTATGCTTTTCCCTTCTCCTATTCTATAAAATTTCACTTCTAATGAATATAAAAATTGCCCAGTTTTATCACAGTTTAATTACTAATGAACGTCTAAATCATCTCTGGTCATAATTTTAATATATAATACATTTTAAATTACTTCTTATTTACTTATGAATTTTAGAACACAGTGCATTAACTCATACATTGATTAAGTAAATATTGTACATCCACTGTGAATCAGACTTCGTACTTGGCAATGACATATTTGTAATGTCTAACTAACATGTTATAAAGTGTTATGAGGCTGTGATAAATGTAAACTCTCGATTCTAAAGGCAGTAACAGAGGTATGAATTAATTCTACATCCTTTTCATACTGGAGGGTGATCCTTAACTGCTTAACCCAAAATATCTAATTTAAAGACCAGTATAAAAATTTGCAGGAATATTTACATATTTAATTACTTTCTAATTTAATTACATAATATGGTTACATCTAGGAATACTACAAAAATAAGAGAACTGTTAGTTACTTTCCTGTGTTAGACACAATGACTTAAAAATATTTTTGATATATTAGCTTTATTTTTTTAAGATTTTATCTTTTAGTGCAGTTTTAGGTTAGCAGCAATATGGAACAGAAGGTACAGAGGTTTCCTATATACCCTGCCCCAACACATGGACGGCTTTCCATATTATTCACATGCCCCCCAAGAGTGGTACATTCATTACAACTGATGAACCTTCATTGACACATCATTACCAAAGATATATGTACCCCTCTGTTCACTGCAACATTATTTACAAATAGCCAAGATATGGTAACAACGTAAGTGTCTACTGATGGAAGAATGGATAAAGAAATTGTAGTATACACACCCATATATATATACAAACACACAAACATACACACATATACATTACTTTGTCCCCCAGTGTCCACCAGCCTGGCCAGCCAGCAAGAGGACACAAATGAGAACAAGTGGCTTTTATACAAAGCATCTATAACAGATTCTTATATATTGTATGGAATGGGGCATGAGTCCCATCTACTGCCTTTTCTATTGACTCCCAACTTCCCATTTATACAAGATGTTGGGGAAGATGAAGAAGTTTGCCCCTCATTCCCTCCTACTAACAACAACAAATTTGTTTTTTTCCTCTATGGAGAAAAAAATTGCATATGTGTGAGCACACATACACACACACACACACACACACACACACACACACACGAATATTACTCAGCCATAAAAAAGAGTGAAATCTTGCCATTTGCAAAACATGGGTGGATCTTCAGGGTATATGCTAAATGAAATAAATCAGACAAAGACAAACATCATATGATTTCACTTACATATGGGATATAAAAAAACAAAGCAAACAAACAAGCAAAATTAAACAAAACTTCATAGAACAGATTGGTGGTTGCCAGAGAAGAAAGGGGTCAGGAGTGGGGCAAATGGGTGAAGGGGGTCAAAAGGTACAAGCTTCCAATTAGAAAATAAATGTCATGGGGGTGTACTATACAGTATGGTGACTGCTGGTCACCATGGGTCAACTTTTTATTGTGTATTTGAAAGTAGCTAACAAAGTCAATCTTAAATTTCTCAATAAAAACTTTGCAACTCTTGTATGGAGACATGGTAACTAGACTTACTGTGATCATTTCACAGAGAATTCAAATATCTAATCATTATATTGTATAACTGAAACTAACAATGTTATATGTCAATTAGACATCAATAAAAACGTTTTTAAAAGATTTGCAAATGACAGTGAAATTAGGGAAAGCTTTTTTTTCTGTTGAAAACTACTACTTGAGGTAAGCAAAGGTAGAAACCTACTGAGTATTTTGTATTTATACTTAGAAACAAAAGGCCTGTGTGGAGGGATTACATTGGTATTTGTATGTAGGTGACCCATCCAGTTTGCTTCAGATGTTTTAATTGTTTAAAAAAAAAAGGAAGAAAATTCCTAACATTACTATATAGAACTGCTTTATTCACAGAGAGATGCTGGTGTCAACAATTCTTGATGAAACATAAAAACAAATTCTTGGTAATGCTACTTAATGGCTAACTTTATTACTGAAACACCAGTTCACTTGAGCATATTGTAAAGCCACGCGAAATGTGGACAAAGAGAATGTAAATCCTCTGCTAAGTAAAGAAATCTGCTGGTTTAGCAGAGACTTTGCTAAAGGATGCTTTAGCCAAAAGTTGAATTTCAGTAATACTTTTCAAGAAAATAGTAGGCCAGATTCTGCTTAGTGCTTTAAAGATGCAGAGTGAGGTCAGAAGCTCACTTCAGAGACCGTTTTCAACAGACAAATCAGGTGAAGAAGCCTCTGCAAGGCCTTGGAAAAAATACCTTGACTTTAGGCGACAAGATCTGTGGATTTAAAAGGAAATGAAATATTTTGGGGAAACCATGGTCCAAAAAAAAATAATAATAACAACAAAACAGCCTGGTTAGGCTTGAGAGTGAGGAAGGAAATCAACAAGTCTTAACTCTTAATTGAAAGACTGGAAGAGATGCAGACCAAAATTAGTTGCACTTACCTTCCCTTTCTAGACTGATTAAGTTTGACCCTTTTTCTGAAACTTCTGCTCAGCCAGCTAACTGGACTTTGAGAGAAGACAAAGAAGTCAGTGAGCTATAGTATCATTACACTCAAGTTGCTATTAACACCTTTGTCTTAAGAAAGCAGTAAATTTGCTTCCATTTCTTGGCTATTGTAAATAGTGCTGCAATAAACATAGGGGTGCATCTGTCCTTTTGAAACTGGGCTGCTGCATTCTTGGGGTAAATTCCTAGGAGGGGAATTCCTGGGTCAAATGGTATTTCTATTTTGAGTTTTTGAGGAACCTCCATACTGCTTTCCACAATGGTTGTACTAATTTGCATTCCCACCAGCAGTGTAGGAGGGTTCCCCTCTCTCCACATCCTTGCCAACATTTGTTGTTGTTTGTGTTTTGGATGTTGGCCATCCTCACTGGTGTGAGGTGATATCTCATTGTGGTTTTAATCTGCATTTCTCTGATGATTAGTGATGTAGAGCATCTTTTCATGTGCCTGTTGGCCATCTGAATTTCTTCTTTAGAGAAGTGTCTATTCATGTCCTGTGCCCATTTCTTAATTGGGTTATTTGCTTTTTGTTTGTTAAGGTGCGTGAGTTCTTTGTATATTTTGGATGTCAACCCCTTATCAGATACATCATTTATGAATATATTTTCCCATATTGTAGGATGTCTTTTTGTTCTACTGATAGTGTCCTTTGCTGTACAGAAGCTTTTCAACTTGATATAGTCCCATTTGTTCATTTTTGCTTTTGTTTTCCTTGCCCGGGGGGATATGTTCATGAAGAAGTCGCTCATGTTTATGTCCAAGAGATTTTTGCCTATGTATTTTTCTAAGAGTTTTATGGTTTCATGACTTACATTCAGGTCTTTGATCCACCTTGAGTTTACCTTTGTGTAAGTGCCCATCAATAGATGAATGGATTAAGAAGATGTGGTACATATACACAATGGAATATTATTCAGCCATAAGAAAAAAACAAATCCTACCATTTGCAACAACATGGATGGTGCTGGAGGGTATTATGCTCAGTGAAATAAGCCAGGCCGAAAAAGACAAGTACCAAATGATCTCACTCATATGTGGAGTATAAGAACAAAGAACAACAACAACAATAACAAAAAAAAGAAAAAAAAGCTGAAGGAACAAAACAGCAGCAGACTCACAGAACCCAAGAATGGACTAACAGTTACCAAAGGGAAAGGGACTGGGGAAGAAGGGCGGGAAGGGAGGGATAAGAGGGTAAAAGGGGCATTACGATTGGCAGACATAGGGTGGGGGGGCACGGGGGGGACTGTACAGCTCAGAGAAGACAAGTAGTGATTCTCATCTCACTACGCTGATGGACAGTGACTGTAATGGGGTTGGTGGGGGGGACCGGATGAAGGGGGTAGTTTAATCACCATAATATTGCTCATGTAATTGTAGGTTAATGATACTAAAATAAAATAAATTGTAAAAAAAAAAAAAAAGAAAGCAGTAAATTTCTTTCATAATTTCTGTAAAAATTACCTTTCATTCATAAGAAAACCATACATATTTTGCTAATGTTTTCAACTTTTTGTATTTGTATCTTTAGCAAGAGTACAATTTATTTCATTTCATTTCAATTGAAAATAAGTCTCTTTGTATTTAACTCAGTTTTGACTGAGAATTTAGTATTTTGTACTTCAAAAATCAAGCACGGGTTTCACATTAAAGGAGTTTCCTTCTTTTAGTATCAAAATAACATTTTTGTATACAAACCTAGGCCCATGAAAGGAGTTCAGGGAACCTAAGCCTTTATATGATAATTTTGTAATTAATAAAATATGTGCCTATATATAAATCCCTATGATGCCACACGGTAAAATGTTTTTTTCAAAGTCATATAAACTTGTGTCTTAGACTAATTTGTATTCATATTGTTTTTGGATCATGGATCAGTAAATTTGCTACTGAAGTGAACACTGTCAATAACATTAATGAAATTCAACTTACAACTTTTAAAAAATATATTTAGCCTATCTTTGAAACATTAACTCCCATTTTGCCTAATCTAGTAATTTAACAAAACCATATGAAGTTTGCCCTATGAGTTTTTTTTTCACTTTATTTATTTATTTTTTTATATAATTTATTTTGGTATCATTAATCTACAATTACATATGCAATATTATGGTTATTAAACTACCCCCTTCATCAGGTCCCCCCCATCAACCCCATTACAGTCACTGTCTCAGCCCTATGAGTTTTTAAAGTGTATACAAAGAAACAAAATAAAATTCATAACAGGTAAGATATGCCTTACTATCTATCGTTCCCTATCCCTCACCCCTTAAGAAAAGTTGTCTTAAAAAAAGGAAGAAACATGGAATGGACCTTAAACAATGTGCCATATATCTGCATAATTAGCATCTTGTATAGCAGAAATTTGTGACAAGAATATAGAATTTACCTGGAAAAAAAAATAACCTGTTTTTAAATGAAAAAAACTAACTTTTCCTTTATTTGCCTTATTGACTTACATTTAGGTGGATATCACTTGTAGGGATGCAAAAACACATAATGACAGTAGGCTAATGAATTGGCCAAAATAAGCACAACCACAGGAAAATGTTTTCTACGTAAAATAGTACTGAAAATTATTATTGTAATATTATATCTATAGTTTTTGACCTCATAAGTTACTAAGAGCTGTGGATATACTATTTTTGTGTGTGTGGAAAACCTAAAAATTATTTTAAGGATATTTCCAGGGTAAAAACATTGAGAAATATTGTTATCTCTTATAGATTACATAGATTACATTGATAGACAGACAGGAAGTCTTTTTCTGTTATGACGACCCATCATTCTTAAAATACTCTAGTGTGTACCTTCTAAAAACAAGGATATGGTTCTCACATTACTACCATACAACCCTTCCATTTAGGAAATCAACATTCATACAATGCTATCTTCCAATTCACAGACTTTGTTCCAATCACTGTGTAGAAATATATTCCAATATTAACCAGTATACTGTTCCTTAGCAAAACTTTCAGCTACCATTATGATTCTCCAAATTATGATTTTCTATCATTTTCTCAGTTTTAGTTATTTTGTTAATGATGCGTTTTCTCCCTTGTTTATTTATATTAGTTTGGACTCATGGATTCCTGCTTTAGTGAGTGAGTGTTCTCATACTGTCATTTGTTCTGATGCTCAAATTGTCCTAGGTTTGCTTAGTGAGAGAACTATCAAGTAGGCTCTAGTATGCTTTTGTCATGTTTTTGTCATTCTTTGAGCATGTTCTTACTTTCTGGTATAAAGGATTCTTGGACAAGAAATCTTGTCATCCTTTAGTGTAGATGTTGTTTAGAAACCAAGAACATCTCTAGGGCATATCAGTGAGTCTACCCCATCTGTGAATACACACACACACACACACACACACACACACACACACACACACACACACACACACAGTTGATTCTATTTACAGTAGTTACATTCTATAAAGTTAATGCAAATTCCAAATGAGGAAATATTGAACCATTGCCCCTAATGATATACAGGTAGGTTCCTGTGCACCTCTGCTCATGTTTTCAACAATTGATGAGTACATAACCTTATTTTATGTGTGTTTGTTTAAAGACACCTTACTTAATATATATTACTGATTCACTAACACTGAACTCCTGGCCAACAGCATTATAGCGCAGACCTAAGCAAAGCTTACGGAGCGCACGTGTTTTCTCCGCAAGGTACATCATGCCACCTTGTGCTTAGGAATACTACACAGACCTTCAGCACTATGCTTAAGTCCATTTTAAACAACAAAATCACCAGCAAAAAGTACAAAAATGTAAACACCATGGCACTAAATAGACCAGGAAAAGGAAACTTGTTTACAGTATGAGAATTGAAACAGAAAACAGAGCCATGCCTGGTTTGACCTCAGCCAAGAACATGCAAGTTGGGCGATTTGGGTTTTTCACCACGCTGCCTGCATCTGCAAATGACCATGAAAGTACTGTACTGATACTTCGGTTACAAATAAATTTTAGCAAGTAAACGAATTCTCAAGTATGGAATCCATGAATAATTAGAAGTAGATTATGTATTTTTTAAATATAATAAGAGTTCACACCCATGCTTCCAATTCCAGTCTAAGACCTCAAAGTTCTAACCAGCCTTCACTCTTTCTATGTTTATAAATCATTATAAGTATAATTATTCCCAATGTATGGACTTATTTGCCTGATCAACAAACTAATTTGCTCAACAGAGCCAAACTCCCAATCATCTGACTCGTTCTCTGCCTGACCTTTCCCCACCCCACACCCGAGGCTGCCCGCACAGGCTGTTACTGCTGCCTCCTCGCAGCCCCCTCTCCCCTACCACTGCCCTGCTCTCACTGGTGGGCGGGGCACGTCCACTCAGGCCGACGTCCCCGGGTACATGAGCTCACTGCTTCACCGAGACTTCCAGGAAGCAGTCCCTACCTTTTACCACCTACTTCCTGAAACATAGATGATTCAGGTTGAGTCATTAAAAAGAATAAAATTACTGAGTAGTAGAATAGGCGTATGTTTCACCTTACAAAAAATTACCAATTACTTTTCAGTAACATTTTACTATTATCTTCCCCATATTGTCACTAAACATTTGATGATCTCAGCTTTTTAATATAGCTGTTCTTGTGTAATTTAATTTTGTGATTTGATTTTTTCCCCTTATATCTAGTAATAATGAGCCCTTTATATGAAGTTTCTGTTCAAATCTTTTACACTTTCATTTTTTTAAGATTAAAGTGTAATTTACCTACAATGAAATGATCAGGTCTTAAAATTTCTTGAAAGTTGGACTTTGAAAACCCATTGGCTCATATATCCCACAACACCATAAAAGCATAGATCATTTCCATAACTCCAGGGTATTTTCTGCATCTCTTCTCAATCAACACTCCTCCACCACCAAGCACTCAGAGGGAACAAAGATGTTATTTCTATTATCAAGTTAAGTTTTACTCATCCTAGAACTTATTATACATATATTTTTGTGCATATAAAACCCAACTGAGTATAATTGTTTTTTAGATCTATGTTATTGCATGCATCAGTAGCTCATTTTTTTTTTATGAGTGGCATTTAATTTTATGATTATACTGCAATTTGTTTATCCATTTTCCCATTGATGGACATCTGTGTTATTTCCACTTTTGGGCTACTCTGCAAAAAACATTTTTTGTATTTTAATGAACTTACTTTTTCAGCTCCCTGGTAGACATAATTAGGAGTTAAACTAAAAGGTCTGAGAGTAGATGTGTGCTGAACTTTTAAAGCAACTGGCCAAGTTTTCCAAACATTTTCTACCTTTTGCCTACTTTAATTAGGTTACTACCATTTTATGACTGAGTTTTAGCAGTCCTTTTTTCAGTCAGAAAAATTCTTACCTAAACAACTGTTTCTTGTTGTGTGCAAATAAGAGAATGCAACAGTCATGAAATCCACAAGGAAATGAAGTAAAAGCAGTACAGTGCTTTGAGAGAAACATTATCTCACAACTTTAAATCCAGAAAAAACAGTTTTTAAATAAATAAAAAAAGACAAAGAACTAAACAGTAACTCTTCTAGAAAATGATCAAAACGTAAGGTCTGGAGAATATAGCCAATGGTTCCATAACATCTTTCTATGCTGACAGAGAGTAACTGCGCTAGTCGAGGAGGATGTAATAATGTGGGTAACTGTTGAACCACTGTGTTGTATACTTGAAACCAATATAAGATGGTATATTAACTACACTTCAATAAAAAAAAAAGGAAGGTCTTCTTTTGGCAAGATTTGCATATTGCTATTTATTGATAAAATACCACAATGTAAAAACTGTATTCATTGTATTTTTTCATCTGCATATGCATATACTATAAAACCATAAAAGAAGGTCATGACTTTCACTACCTGATGACGTATAACTCAGAACTCCTAGATTCTGTTGTGGGAAGAAAGACTTTCCCTTTTCCCTCCTAAAGTTAGAAGGTTGAATCTGTGAAATAAAGATATACACATTTATTAATTTTTAGTATTACATGCATGGGATCATCACAGAAAAAAAATGTGAACACCCAAAAAGGTGGTGAGATTTGAGGGCTTATATAGCATTTTAATAAGGGAAGGTATACAGACACCTTAGCAGGGAGTAGATGATTTTTAGGAACGATGCATGGGGCCTTAGAAGAACAGACAGGAGACATAAGGGTTGTGACAGAGTCTGGGTGTGGTGTAGACTTATACTTTTCTTTCTGTAATAAGTCAATTTTCCCTGGTTGACCAAAGTCCCAGGAAGGGGATTTATAATGATTGAGTTCCTTTTGGGGGGATATTTGTTTGGTCAGATGAGAGGAGTTCAGAGAGAACCTTCAACTCAAAATGATTGATCAAAGTGGCATATTTTGGGATGGTCTGTCCTAAACTCCTTCATTGTCAACATAGTTAATTTAGATTAATGTTCCTATAGAAAATCTAGGGAAAAAAGCATGTAAAGGCAATGGAAAGTGAGCAAAAGCAGACTGATATTAAAGAGAAGTGTATAATTGAAAGAGAAACAATTGTAAAAATAACAAATTTGTGGGTCTTTTTTCAGGGACAATCTCCAATCCACGTGTTGCTTGGAAAGGCACAGAGTTGGAGCTTTACTGGTTTAACATGTCAGATCACAGAATTTGGAGCTGGGTAAAGATCTAGAGAATTAGATTAAAAACATGGGAAGGGAGGAACCAAAGGATGCAAGTGCCAAAATTTGCATAAAAAATCTATCCAATCCTTTGCTGACCACAAAATTATACAACCACAGGGTGGAGGGTCTGACAAAGAAAAAAGCAGTTTCTAGAAAATGAAAAATCTCAGCAGAGACTTCAGCTCTGTTGTCTGCAGGGGAATCCAGTCTTAAGTTTGAATCCACTGTTTGCTAGAAGAAAAAAATCACTCTCCAGAGACATAAAAGTCCCAGGGTTTTTAAATATATTGCTCAAATTGTACAATATACATTGTACAACATAGTATTCAAAATATGAATATATGAACAAACAAAAATTTGAGCCATATTCATGAAAAAATAATCAGTAGAAAGAGGGGATCAATATATTATATAATATATAAGGAATTTAAGTATACTATTATAAATGGAAAACTTTACATTTTCAAAAATTCAGTAGATGGGCTTAACAATAGATTACAAAAAGTCATTGAAGTTAAAAACACAACACAATTTACATTAACACCCAGAACTGAAATACTGAGATATAAATCTAACAAAATATGTACAAGATCTGTATGAGGAAATCTACAAAACTCTGGTAAACAAAATCTAAGAAGAACTAAAGAAATCAAAATATATTCCATGTTCGTACATAGGAAAGCTCGATACTGTCACCATGTCAGCTCTTCCCAACTTGACCTATAGAGTCAATGCAGTCCCAGTCTAAATCTCACCAAGTTATTTTATAAATATTGACAAATAGATTCTATAGTTTATACAAAGAGGTAAATGATCCAGAACAGCCAACACAATATTGAAAAAGAACAAAGTTAAAAAACAAACACTAGAGAACTTCCGGGAAGATGGCGGCATGAGCAGGGCGGCGGAAATCTCCTCCCCAAACCATATATATTTATGAAAATACAACAAATACAACTATTCCTAAAAGAGAGACCAGGAGATACAGGACGACACCCAGCCTGCAGCTACACCTGAGAGGACTCGGCACCTCGCAAAGAGGGTAAGATATGGAGCCGCGACCCAGTGGGACCCAAGCACTCCCCCACCCCAGCGCACCAGCGGGAAGAGAGGATTCAGAGCAGGGAGGGAGTGGAAGCACAGGCCCACCAAATAACCAGGCCTGGTGATCTGCGCCGGGAGCACAGACACACTTTGCGCGATGTATCGGAGATTGGAGAGTCAGAGGGGCAGGATCCAAGACGGCAGGTCCACTCAGGCGGCTCCCTGGGACAAAAGAAAAGCGTGTGCTCTTTAGGGGTCTAAAAGAGACAGGGGCCCAAGGGAGAAGCAGGATCGTCCCAGCGCACTCAGCCAAGCAGGCTGGGAGTCCTGGGGAATTTTGATCCCCTTGGACTGTGGCTGGGAAAAGCAGTCGCACCGAGACTTCCCACAGAAATCAGCAGCCTCCCATTCATTCCCTGCTCAGCCAGAGGCACAAAGGGCCTGGTGGAGTGCCCGCGGCTGCGGAATAGTGGAGCAGCAGCGCCACCTACAGCATCCTCACAGAAACTACATCCAGTGGGTGATTTTTTTTTTTCTTTTTCTGACCACTTCTATCACCATGAAAAGACAGAGGAATATGGTACAAACAAAGCTTACCAACACAACCCCAGAGAGGGAGCCTAATGGGATGGACATGCACAATCTTCCTGAAAAAAATTCGGAATAAAAGTCATAACCACACTGAAGGATCTACAGAGAAATATGCAAGAGCTGAGGGAGGAGGTGAGGGAAGTGAGGAAAGACAATGCAGAGATGAGAGAAGTGATCGACAGGCTTAGCAGCAGACTGGACAAGATGCAAGAGACTGTTAATGGAATAGAAATCAGAGAACAGGAATACAGAGAAGCTGAGGCAGAGAGAGATAAAAGGATCTCTAGGAATGAAAGAATTTTAAAAGAACTGTGTGACCAATCCAAATGGAACAATATTCGCATTATAGGAGTAACAGAGGAAGAAGAGAGAGAAAAAGGGATAGAAAGTGTCTTTGAAGAAATAATTGCTGAAAACTTCCCCAAGCTGGGGAAGAAAACAGTCTCTCAAACCATTGAAGACTACAGATCTCCCAACAGAAGGGACCCAAGGAAGACAACACAAAGACACATAATAATTAAAATGGAAAAGATCAAAGATAAGGACAGAGTATTAAAGGCAGCTAGAGAAAGAAAAAATATCACCTACAAAGGAAAATTCATCAGACAACCATCAGACTTCTCAATAGAAACTTTACAGTCCAGAAGAGAATGGCACGATATATTTAACGTAATGAAACTGAAGGGCCTCGAACCAAGAATATTGTATCCAGCACGATTATCATTTAAATTTGAGGGAGGGATTAAACAATTTCCAGACAAGTGAAAGCTGGGGGATTTGCCACCCATAAACCACCTCTTCAGGATATCTTAAAGGGACTGCTCTAGATGGAAGCACTCCTAAGGCTAAAAAGAGGTCACCAGAGAAAATTGTATCATAGCAAAGAAAGCAGACCATCCAAATAGTAACTAAAGGCAAAGAATAAAACACCTAGTATATAAAGAATGGAGGAGGAAGAATAAGAAGGGAGTGAAATAAAGAATCATCAGACTGTGTTTACAATAACTAAACAAGAAAGTTAAGTTAGACTGTTAGATAGTAGAGAGGCTACCCTTGAACCTTTGGTAACTACGAATCTAAAGCCAGCAATGGCAATAAGTACATATCTATCAATAATTACTCTAATTGCAAATGGACTGAATGCACCAATCAAAAGACACAGAGTTACAGAATGGATAAAAAAGCAAGACCCATCTATATGCTGCCTACAAGAGACTCACCTCAAACCCAAAAATATACACATACTAAAGGTAAAGGGATGGAAAAAGATATTTCATGCAAACAACAAGGAGAAAAAAAGCAGGTGTTGCAGTACTTGTATCAGACAAAATAGACTTCAAAATGAATAAAGTAGCAAGAGATAAAGAAGGACATTACATAAGGATAAAGGGGTCAATCCAACAAGAAGATAAAACCATTATAAATATATATGCACCCAACAGAGGAGCACCAGCATATGTGAAACAAATACTAACAGGATTAAAGGAGGAAATAGAAAGTAATGCAGTCATTGTAGGAGAATTCAACACACCACTCTCTCCAAAGGACAGATCAACCAGACAGAAAATAAGCAAAGACACAGAGGCACTGAACAACACACTAGAACACATGGACCTAACAGACATCTACAGAACTCTGCACCCAAAAGCAAGAGGATACACATTCTTCTCAAGTGCACATGGAACATTTTCCAGAATACACCACATACTAGGTCATACCACAGAAAGAACCTCAGTAAATTAAAAAATATTGAAATTCTACCAACCAACTTCTCAGATCACAAAGGTATAAAACTAGAAATAAATTTTAGAAAGAAAACAAGAAAACTCACAAATACATGGAGACTTAACAACATTCTCCTAATTAATCAATGGGTTAACGACCAAATCAAAACAGAAATCAAAGAATATATGGAGACTAATGACAACAACAACACAAAGCCACAACTTCTGTGGGATGCAGCAAAGGCAGTTCTAAGAGGAAAGTATATTGCAATCCAGGCCTATTTAAAGAAGAAAGAACAATCCCAAATGAATAGTCTAAAGAAACAATTACTGAAATTGGAAAAAGAAGAACAAATGAGGCTCAAAGTCACCAGAAGGAGGGATATAATAAAGATCAGAGAAGAAATAAATAAAATTGAGTAGAATAAAACAAAAGAAAAAATCAATGAAACCAAGAGTTGGTTCTTTGAAAAAATAAACAAAATAGATAAACTCCTAGCCAGACTCATTAAGAGCAAAAGAGAATCTACACACATAAAGAGAATCAGAAATGAGAAAGGAAAAATAATGATAGACCCAACAGAAATACAAAGAATTATAAGAGAATATGAGAATCTATATGCTAACAAGTGGGAAAACCTACATGAAATGGACAACTTCTTAGAAAAATAGAATCTTCAAAGACTGACCAAGCAAGAAACAGAAAAACTAAACAGACCAATCAACAGCAATGAAATGGAATTGGTAATAAAAAAACTTACCCAAGAACAAAACTCCAGGGCCAGATGGATTCACCTCTGAATTTTACCAGACATATAGAGAAGAAATAACACCCATTCTCCTTAAAGTTTGCCAAAAAATAGAAGAGGAGGGGATACTACCAAACTCATTCTATGAAGCCAGCATCACTCTAATAACAAAACCTGGGAAAGACCTCACCAAAAAAGAAAAGTACAGACCAATATCCCTGATGAACGTAGATGCAAACATACTCAACAAAATATTAGCAAACCGAATTCAAAAATACATCAAGAGGATCATACACCATGATCAAGTGGGATTCATCCCAGGGATGCAAGGATGGTACAACATTCGAAAATCCATCAACATCATCCACCATATGAACAAAAAGAAGAACAAAAACCACATGATCATCTCCATAGATGCTGAAAAAGCATTTGACAAAATTCAGCATCCATTCATGATTAAAACCCTCAACAAAATGGGTATAGAGGGCAAGTACCTCAATATCATAAAGGCCATATATGACAAACCCACAGCTAACATCATACTTAACAGCGAGAAGCTGAAAGCTTTTCATCTAAGATCGGGAATAAGACAGGGATGCCCTCTCTCTCCACTGTTATTCAACATAGTACTGGAGGTCCTAGCCATGGCAATCAGACAAAACAAAGACATACAAGGCATCCAGATTGGTAAAGAAGAAGTCAAATTGTCACTATTTGCAGATGACATGATACTGCACATAAAAAACCCTAAAGACTCCACTCCAAAACTACTAGAACTAATATCTGAATTCAGCAAAGTTGCAGGATACAAAATTAACACACAGAAATCTGTTGCTTTCCTATACACTAATGATGAACTAACAGAAAGAGAAATCAGAAAAACAATTCCATTCACAATTTCATCAAAAAGAATAAAATACCTAGGAATAAACCTAACGAAGGAAGTGAAAGACCTGTACTCTGAAAACAAGACACTCCTAAGAGAAATTAAAGAGGACACAAACAAATGGAAATTCATCCCATGCTCTTGGCTAGGAAGAATAAATATTGTCAAAATGACTATACTACCTAAAGCAATCTACAGATCAATGCAATCCCTATCAAACTACCAACAGCTTTCTTTAATGAACTGGAACAAATAACTCTAAAATTCATATGGAACCAGAAAAGACCCCGAATAGCCAAAGCAATCCTGAGAAGGAGGAATAAAACAGGGGGAATTATGCTTCCTGACTTCAAGCCCTACCAGAAAGCCACAGTAATCAAGACAATTTGGTACTGGCACAAAAACAGACCCACAGACAAGTGGAACAGAATAGAAAATCCAAACATTAACCCAAACATATACAGTCAATTACTTTTTGATAAAGGAGCCTTGGATATACAATGGGGAGATGACAGTCTCTTCAGCAGCTGATATTGGAAAAACTGGACAGCTACATGTAAGAGAATGAAACTAGACTACTGTCTAACCCCATACACAAAGGTAAACTCAAGGTGGATCAAAGACCTGAATGTAAGTCATGAAACCATAAAACACTTAGAAAAAAACATTGACAAAAATCTCTTGGACATAAACATGAGCAACTTCTTCATGAACATATCTCCCTGGGCAAGGGAAACAAAAGCCAAAATGAACAAGTGGGACTATATCAAGCTGAAAAGCTTCTGTACAGCAAAGGACACCATCAGTAGAACGAAAAGACATCCTACAGTATGGGAGAATATATTCATAAATGACGTATGCGATAAGGGGTTGACATCCAAAATATATAAAGAACTCACGCCCCTTAACAAAGAAAAAGCAAATAATCCAATTAAGAAATGGGGAGAGGACATGAATAGACACTTCTCCAAAGAAGAAATTCAGATGGCCAACAGGCACATGAAAAGATGCTCCACATACACTAGTCATCAGAGAAATGCAGATTAAAACCACAATGAAATATCAGCTCACACCAATGAGGATGGCCAACATTCAAAACACAAACAACAACAAATGTTGGCAAGGATGTGGAGAAAGGGAACTCTCCTACACTGCTGGTGGGAATGCAAATTAATTCAACCATTGTGGAAACCAGTATGGAGGTTCCTCAAAAAACTCAAAATTGAAATACCATTTGACCCAGGAATCCCACTCCTAGGAATTTACCCTAAGAATGCAGCAGCCCAGTTTCAAATAGATGGATGCATCCCTATGTTTTTTACAGCTTTATTTACAATAGCCAAGAAATGGAAGCAACCTAAGTGTCCATCAGTAGATGAATGGATAAAGAAGAAGTGGTACATATACACAATGGAATATTATTCAGCCATAAAAGAAAACAAATCCAGACATTTGCAACAATATGGATGGAGCTAGAGGGTATTATGCTCAGTGAAATAAGCCAAGTCAAAAAAGACAAGTATCAAATGATTTCACTCATATGTGGAGTATAAGAACAAAGAAAAAAACTGAAGGAACAAAACAGCAGCAAACTCACAGAACCCAAGAAAGGACTAATATTTACCAAAGGGAAATGAACTGAGGAGGATGGGTGGGAAGGGAGGGACAAGGGGGAAAAAGGGGCATTATGATTAGCAGACGTAATGTTGGGGGAGAGCGGGGAGGGCTGTACAACTCAAAGACAAGTAGTGATTCTATAGCATCTCACTACGCTGATGGACAGTGACAGCAATGGGATTGGTGGGGGGTACCTGATGAAGGGGGTAGTTTAATAACCATAATATTGCACATGTAATTGTAGATTAATGATATCAAACTAAATTATAAAAAAGAGAAATGTAGAATATTTTATTAATAACTTTATAATACTGATGACAGGTGAAAAATGATAATATGTTGGGTATGTCAGGCTAAATTAAATATATTAAAATTCAAAAAAACATACACTACTTGGCTTCAAGAATTACTGGAAAGCCAAAGTATTAAAGACAGTGTAGTATTGGCAAAAGAACAAATAGATAAATGGATTGGAATAGAGAGCCAGGAAGTAGATTTGCATAAACGCAGTTAAGTGAAAAAGGAACATAAGCAATACAATGGAGCAAAGAGAGTCTCTTCAACAAATGGTGCTGGAAAAACTGGACATCAATATGCAAAATAATGATTCTAGACACAGATCTCAAACCTTTCATAAAAATCAACTCAAAATGGATCATGGACATAACTATATAACACTAAATATAATTCTTCTACAAGTTAACAGAGAGGAAAATCTAGACCTTCGGTTGGGTGACAAATTTTTATTACAACAGGAATGAGTGATTCTTGAAAAAAATAAGATGGAGTTGATTGAAATAAAAAATCAACTCTGTGAAATATACTGTCATGTGAATGAAAAGACAAGGCATAGATTAGTAGAAAGTATTTGCAAACACATATGATAAAGGGTTGGCATCCAACACACATGAAGAACTCTTAAAATGCAACAAGAAACAACTTAATTAAAATATGGGTAAAAGATCTGACCCTCACCAAAAAATATACAAAAGGCAAGTAAGCACGTGAAAAGATGCTTCGCATCAGATATTACCAGAGAACTGCAAGTAGAAACGATGAAATAACAGTATACAACTTTTAGAACACTAAAATCCAAAATAGTGACAACACTAATGCTGGTAAGGATGTGGAGCAACAGGAACTCATATTCATTGTTGATAGGAATGCAAAATAGTACAGTCACTTTGAAAAACAGTTTGACAGTTTCTTACAAAACTAAACATATAGTCCAATAGTTGCACTTCATGGTATTTATTCAAATAAATTGAAACTTATGTTTACCCAAAAATTTACACAAGTGTTTATTGCAGCTTTATTCATAATTGCCAAAATTTGGGAGCAACCGAGATATCCCTAGACAAATGAATGGATAAACCAACTGTGGAACATCCAAATAATGGAATCTTGTTTAGTGCTAAAAAGAAAGAAGCTATCACGCTCTGAAAAGATATGGAAAAACCCTGAAATACATATTGCTAAGTGAAAGAGGCTGATCTGAAATAGGCGCATACTATATGATTCCAACTATATGACATTCTGGAAAAGACAACATAATGGAGACAGTAAAAAAGATGAGTGGTTGCTCAAGGTTTGTGCAAAGGGATGGAGGAATGAAAAGGCAGAGAACAGGAAATTTTTAAGGCAGTGAAAATATTCTGTATGATACTGCAACAGTGGATACATGTAGTTATATAGTTGTCAAAATCTGTAGAATATACAACACAGAGTTAACCTTAACATAAATTAAGGACTTCAGTTAATAATATTGTAGCAGTATTGGCTCATCAATTGTTACAAATGTACTACACTAATGCAAGATAATATGGAAAGCTTGCATGTGTGGAGAACCAGGAGATATATGGGAATTCTTTATACTTTCCAACTCATTTTTCTGTAAAATTATAACTGCTTTAAAAAGAGTTTATTAATAAAAACCACAAAATAAAAATTTTACCGTTTAAATAATTACAATACAAGTAGACTAAACATTCAAAAGATAGATTTTCAGGCTAGATATAAAATCTATACTCCAGAATATGTTTTTTAGTAAAGTACATGTTAAATAAAAAGGCTCAAAGACATTGAAACTAGAAGGAAGGAAAATTATATATTATGCATATTGAATTATAAAACAATTATGCCTAATTGTTTAAAAATAGGAACAAATAAATATCAAGACAAGGAGTATTACCAGAAAGCAAAAATGACATTTCATAATGACTGCAGACTCAGTACATCAGCAAAACATAACATTTATAAATAAGCGTTCCCCATGAAGCATGATCTGGCAAAACCAAAGGGCAAATCCATAATCATAATCGTAATCTTTAATAAACTCTCAGTAATTGACAGACCAACCAGACAAAACTTCAGTAAAGATATGGAAGATCTGAATAGCACTATCAATTACTTCACCTCTAATTATATTCTTAGAACATACATCCAATATGTAGAGAATACAAATTCTTTTCAAGTGCACATGAACATTTATCAATACAAATACCAAGCTGGACCATAACACAAGCGTCATTCAGTTCCAAAAGACAGAACACTTACAGACTATGTTATCTAACCACAACAGAAGCAAATTAGGAATCAATAACCTTATATACCTAATAAAGTGCTAGGTGTTTGGAAATAACAATTCGCTTTTTAACACGAGTCAAAAAAGATATCACAGGTGAACTTAGAAAATATTTTAAATAAGTCATAATGAACACATTACCTATTAATATTTGTGGAAGGAAACAAATTATTCTTAGAAATATGAGGCTTTAAATTCTTATAATACAAAAAAAGAAAATCCTAAAAACAATTATCTGAATGTTCATTTTACAAAGTTATAAAAGAACAAGAAAATTAAGTGCAAAGAGGCAGAAAGGAAATGATTAAGAAATAAATGACATAGCAAACAGTAAATTTAAAAAGCCAAAGGTTCAAAATTTTGCTCTTTTAATCAATCAACAAAATGGTAACAACCTATAACAAGACTGATGATACAGGGAGAGAGAGGAGCTGCGGAGGGAGAGGGGAAGAAGGAGGAGGAGAAGGAAAGGCAGAGGAAGACAAATGACCTCTCTGAGAACGTAAAGGGGGTCTACCACTATAAATCCACGATATCAAAAGAAAATATTATGAATATCTTTATTCCAATTCGTTGTTAAACTAAAAAAATTATCCCCCACTGTGTCACATTCTTAATTTTTTAGGACAACTAATTTCACATAAAAATGAGCAAATGAAAATGCTAATGTCAAACCTCATGTAAAGTTATAAGGAAAAAAGAGAGTAACATCCTCACACACAATGAAAGCATGTCTTAGCTGCATGAACACAAAGCATATAAAATTCATAATTTACTGTTTTTAAATGGAAATTACAGAAATTAGATGAAAGTAATCAGGAAAGATTGAAGGGGGTAGTTTAATTATCACAATATTGCTCATGTAATTGTAGGTTAATGATACTAAAATAAAATAAATTGTAAAAAAAAAGATTTAATAAATGAAAAACACATTTTAGAAATAAAAGTAGAAGAAATACAAGAGTGAATAAACACACTTACAATAAAGCAAATATAATTTAAAAATCTGTGTCCTTATTTCAAAAGGCTGTGTATATTTGTAATTATAAAATTAAATAAAAAACATCTAAAAGGGAGTTTTTTAAAAGCCAAAAGTTTGCTTTGTAAACAGTATATTTGATAAGCCCTTTGAAAATTTGTTCAGGAAAAATTAAAGAGGGAGGGGGAAAGACCCTGAAAATTGTAACTCTGAGATAGGAAATATCATGACATATTTAAAGAGGAAATGATAGGAAGTAATTATCAATATCCATGTTTGCTAATAAATTTGGCAACTAGGATGAACTTGGCAAACTCCTCCAAAATAACACTTGTCCCACTAACAGAAGAAACATAAAACCTCAACACCTGTGTAATCCCTAAACTGTCTGCCAAGGCACATGAAGATGACACAGTGAACTCAAGTCGTGTCATAATATATTTTAAATATATTTCATATACATAGATATGAAATACAACCTTCAGAGGAAAATTTAGGTGAAGACTTTTGTGACACTAGAAAGACCAACATTTATGGACTGGATATGGTGTTAACCACTAAAGGATTACAGCAAAAGTAAATGACTTTTGTTTATAAAGTACACTAATAAGAAAGTGAAAAGTCAGTGAACAGAGTGGAGAAATATCTTCCCAATATTTCTGAAAAATATTCATCAACAGAATGTACAGAGAATACATAGAAACACACAATAGAAAATATGACATATTTTTCTGATCATTTGGTAAAGGCAAGTTAAAACCACCATGATATAGCACCACAAATACACCAGAATGGAAGGTAAAATAATAATAATGACAAAAATATTAAGTTGTGGAGAGAATATAGAGAATTCTTACCTTGCTGAAGGAAGCATAATTGGTGCAACTCACTTGAAAATCTGTTTTGTAATCTCTATTAAAAGATTTCCTATAATATAGGAATTCCACTCCTAGTTTTACACCTAAAAGAAATGTACACAAAGTTCATCCAAAAAGTATGTACTAGAATATTCATATCAGTAGCACTATTTGAAATAGTCAAAACCTTGGAAATTAATCAAATACTTATCAACAGACTAGATAAATAAATGGGGCTATAGTCCCACAAACTCTGAGATAAAATGAGATGAAATATATAAATCAGGCAACACAATAGCTCAATCCCATATATTTAATGTTTTTAAAAAATGACGAACACAGGAAGTTCATTATGTGTCATTCCACTCATATATAGTGCAAGAAGAGACAAATGTTTTAGAAGCCAGTATTGTGCCTATCCTTTCACGGGGCAGTGATTGGAAAGGAGCATGAGAGGTAATTTGGAGGTGTCGACAATATTCTATTCCTTCATTTTGGTGCTATTTACACAGGTTATTTTCCATTTATAAAAATTCATCCTCAACTTTAGGCAACCACTTAATCCTTTTTATTGAAACTATGTTTTCCAACCTAATTGTGACAGTGCTTTCCTCAAAAGATACATTGGTTTTTGATGTGTCTTTGGTCTGAATGACTTCACACCCGGCTCTCATTTCTTCCTAAGACACAGTTCAAACGTCAGCACTTCGATAACCCAAGTGACCACCCGTGTTCAGAAATGACCTTGTGCTCACCTCAGCTGTGTCACACAGAATGTAAAAATTCCAAGTCCTGTGTAGAAAAAGAATTCACTCTATTAATCAGTTGTAGTCATACGCATTTTAAAAAGGCAAAAATATGTTTTATTTTTACACTTCTCATTTATTGAAGACCTGTGTTTGGATCTGATACCAATAGTTTAAGAATTAAGAGATAGTATGAGTACTATTTTATATCTTATTCTATCAGAAAAGATGATTCAATACTCTAGTCTTGCTTGCTTTTGCTGTTCACCTACTTTCTTTAAACTCAATGCGCTTTCACAGTCTATCTAATGTAACTGGAATGTTTCTGTAATCATGGCAGTTCACTGGGAATAGTATGTGCTAGCAAAGTGATTTCTGATTGTTTTATTTTTAAATTTGAGATAGTATGTTCCTGTATATTTAAGTTCACTTATATGTAATAATTTGTGCCAATATACAGAGACTTTAGCATGTCTACCTCAAATTTCTTGGGGAAAGGAAACATCAGTATCTAAATTTGAGAAAAGTATTGAGTCCAAATTTGGGATAACAATAACATATCCTCAACTTAGAGGGCATTTTCCCACCATGTATTGAAAGTTGTTTATGACTTGTTTCTGCCTCTGTTAATAACTCACCAAATGCCTGCTGGTTGGCTACTCTGGTAGAGGCAATGACAGTTTCTAGAAATACAATTACATGCAAAAACATCATGTTCTTTGCTAAATGGAGATTAGAGCTTAATAATTTAATAAACAAAAGAAAGAAAACAAATGTGGGGAGTTATTAATAAAAGGCAAAGTAAATGATGCCATAAAGCCATTTAACATGGGTTTTTACCTCATTAAACAAATCAGTGCTGGCTACAAGACAGCCGACTCTCCACCAATCATTTTCTTCACACTTTTGGCTTAAAAACAGTATTTCTAAGAAACCTTATTTAATCTGTCTCACTTTGAACATTCCCTTTGAGTATGCTTTAGCACTTGGGTAACATAAGAATAAACTTGCTGATTACAAGTCTTTAATGGTAATTTAACATATAAACTTTATGATATCGATTAGATTGCCAACTTTCTGAGATATTTTTTACATTCTACTTCTCATAATACCTTGTGATCTCCCATCTACACAGAAGAGTTTTCTAAGAGCTCACTAATAGTGTTTAATGAATATGCATTGAATTAGGGATGTTAAAGTGGAGTAACAGAGGAATCCTTTACCCAGGGGATGCCCTCAGACCTAGAAATAACAGCAGTAAAATATTAGGGAGCAATTCTCTGAGAATCATCACATGGGGCACTCTCTCTCACTTGTTCAGTTCAAGTGCCACTTTGTGCACTCCTAGCTTTGCAGACATGTTAGAGCTGGACAGAACCTTCTGAACCACTATAAAGAATTTTAGGTCACTAAAGTTATTTTATGCTTATGAGCCCAATTCAGCAGGTGTTCAATTAGCCAACAGGGAGTCTATCTGCTGGTCTCTTAATGTCAGAAGCATACTGAAACAGGTAAAAGGAAAGTAAAAAGAATTTATGTAGGGGATGTTAAGGTTAAACCTCACTTTACATTTGAGAACTGCATCAATCTACAGAATTAAGTAACAGCAAAAAGAAGGTTTTATTTTCTGCAAGCTTTTTAAATAAGAAAATTAATAAAGGGATATTTCCTTCTTACATTTCTCCTTATAATTTTCATGTAAAAAAAGATTGTTATGCATGCATTCAACTACATTTCTTAAAGGTCATAAATTAGCACCCACAAGCTATAATATCTACATCTCTTATATAATCATATGCTAGTTAACGTTAAGTCTAAATGCAAGATTCTTGTTTAATGAGTGGGTCATCATCACGTGATGCTTGGTCCCATGATGTTATCATACAATTTAATTCTAATTTGTTTGCTGATATTTCTAGCAATTTATTTTAAAGCTTACTCCCATTAGGAATCCATATCTTTATCTGCAGAACCTAATACATTTGGAATTTCAGAATATGAGCTCAGTGCTAGGTGTTTTAAAATAAATAATCCTGGAAATGTAAGCAAAAGAAAAATTATTTTGTAATGAATATATCTTAATTTTTGTAATACTTTTGATACATTGGAATATAGTTTTTACAATGTTTTGAGCTTTAAGACCAAGGCGGATAAAGTTTAGAAAGATAATTAATAAATTTATTATGTATTTCCTCTGACATGACAATGGCAAACCTGTTTTAAGTATATTATAAAGTGGAAAAAATTAATTACATGATTATAATCCTTTTCAAGGTGGAAATTTTCTAATGATTCTTAAGAGATTGTGAAGAAAGTATATGAAAATGAAATATATGGAGTATAGGGACTGGAACCCATGGCAGGAATGCATCTGTTGTATAAATGCTACCATTACTCTATTAAGAAACTGGTTATTAAAACAAATGGTAACAACAGAGGATTAAAGATGGCGGCATGAGAGGTAAGACAGAGGCTTCCTCCTAAAACTGCATATAATATGAAAATATAACTAATACAACAACTCTTGAAAGAGCAACAGGAAAGAGGAATGCAACAAACTGCATACAACTGGAGACAAGAGCAGACCTCATGGAAAAGGGTAACTACTAAAGCTGTGGTCCTGCGGTATCCAAGCCCTTCCCCCACCCCAGCTCACCAGTAGGAGGAATAGGAATGGAGGAGGGAGGGAGTGGAGATCTGGGACTGCTCAATACCTAACCTGGAGATCTGCTCTGGGAGCACAAACCTCCACTTCATGGTGCTTGCATGATACTCTTGTAATTAGGGGGTTGGAAAGCTAAGACAGGCAGAATTCCTGGAGAGACTAAGATTCCAGCTGCTTGTGGAAAGCAGAGATCCATATACAGCTTCTCTGGGACAAAAGAAAGGTGGGCAGTCTGAGAGATTTCCTAACAAAGAAGCCCTTAGCAAGAGGGCTGCTAAAAGGGCAAGGACTGCACAGAGCTTACTGCTCAGGAGAAAGGACAGGTAGACAAAATTGTCCAGGTGCACTCTGCCCAGAAGATTGGGAGCTTTCACTATCTTCAGGTGCTCCAGCTCCCTGGCTGCCTACACAGCACCAAGAACCCCTTCTGTGACAAGCAGACTAGTGTGCCTTTCTCCTGGCCAGCCCCACCAGGCTTGGAAACTGGGAAACCCTACCCTGGTGTTAGGCCAGTCAGAGGGAAGATCTGTCTACAGCAACTAAAAACACAAAGCACAGAGGCTTATACCTGTGTGCTCAGCCCACTGGTTCAGGCAGTGGAGACAGGCATAGCTGCCGGGAAGCAGGAAACAGCTCTTTCCTCCCCTGAGGCACCAATACCACTCCCCTACAATCCCTGACATTGCTTCAGGAGCTGAGTAGCTCCACAGAGTAGAGCTTTTGGGCACTAGAGGGCGCCATACACAACTATGAAACGCCAAAGGAACCTGGTCCAGAGTAAAATTATTAATACAACTCCTGAGAAAGATTTAAATGATAGTGACCTAATGACTCTCCCTGAAAGGGAGTTCAAAAGAAAAATTATTAACATGCTCATGGAGGTCCGGAAAGATATTCAAGAACTCAGGAATGAATTAAGGTCGGAGATCCAATCATTGAAGAGCACAGTGGACAATATTAAAAGCAGACTGGATACAGTGGAGGAGAAGATAAATGAAATAGAAACTAGAGAAGAGGAATACAAAGAAGCTGAGGCACAGAGATAAAGAAGGTTCTCTAAGAATGAAATAATATTGAGAGAACTGTGTGACCAATCCAAGCGGAACAATATTCGCATTATGGGGGTACCAGAAGAAGAAGAGAGAGAAAAATGGATAGAAAGTGTCTTTGAGGAGGCAATTGCTGAAAACTTCCCTGGTCTGGGGAAGGAGATAGTCTCTCAGGCCATGAAGGTGCACAGATCTCCCAACACAAGGGACACAAGGAAGACATCAAGACATATAGTAATTAAAATGGCAAAGATCAAAGATAAGGACAGACTATTAATAGCAGCCAGAGAGAGAAATAAGATCACATACAAAGGAAAGCTCATCAGGATATCATCAGACTTCTCAGCAGAAACCTTACAGGCCAGAAGGGAGTGGCATGATGTATTTAATGCAACGAAGCAGAAGGGCCTTGAATGAAGATTACTTTATCAGGCAAGATTATTAAATTTGAAGGAGGGATTAAACAATTTCCAGACAAGCAAAAGCTGAGAGAATTTACCTCCCACAGACCATCTCTACAGTGTATTTTGGAGGGACTGCTATAGATGGAAGTGTTCTTACGGTTTAATAGCTGTCACCAGAGGTAATAAAACCACAGTAAAGAAAGTAGAACAGCTAATTACTGAGAAAATGAAAAATTAAATTAACTATCCCCAAAGTCAATCAACGGATAGACAAACAGTACAGAATATGATACCTAATATATATAGAATGGAGGAGGAAGAAAAAGGAGAAGGTAAAAAAAACAAAAGAATAACCTTTAGATTGTGTTTGTAATAGCATATGAAATGAGTTAAGTTAGGCTCTTAGATAGTAAGGAAGTTAACCTTGAACCTTTGGTAACCACGAATCTGAAGCCTGCAATGCCAATAAGTACATACCTATCCATAATCACCCTAAATGTAAATGGACTGAATGCACCAGTTAAAAGACATAGAGTCACTGAATGGATAAAAAACAAGACCCATCTATATTATGCCTTCAAGAGACTCACTTCAAACCCAAAGATAAACACAGACTAAAAGTGAAGGGATGAAGAAAGACATTTCATGCATCTAATAGGGAGAAAAAAGCAGGAGTTGCAGCACTTACATCATACAAAATAGACTTGAAAACAAAGAAAGTCACAAGAGACAAAGAAGGATATTAAATAATGATAGAAGGGTCAACCCAACAAGAAGATATAACCAATATAAATATCTATGCACCCAACACAGGAGCTCCTACATATGTGAAACAAATACTAACAGAATTAAAGGGGGAAATAGAATGCAATGCATTCATTCTAGGAGACGTCAGCACACCACTCACTCTGAAGGACAGATCAACCAGACAAAAATAAGTAAGGAGACAGAGGCACTGCACAACACATTAGAACAGATGGACCTAACAGACATCTACAGAACTCTACACCCAAAAGCAGCAGAATACACATTCTTCTCAAGTGCACATGGAACATTTTCAAGAATAGATAATATACTAGGCCACAAAAAGAGCCTCAGTAAAATTGAAAAGACTGAAATTGTACCAACCAGCTTCTCAGACCACAAAGGAATGAAACTAGAAATGAATTATGCAAAGAAAATGAAAAATCCCACAAACACATGGAGGCCTAATAACATGCTCCTAAATAATCAATGGATCAATGAACAAATAAGAACAGAGATCAATAATATATGGAGACAAATGACAACAATAATTCAACACCGCAAAATCTGTGGGACGCAACGAAGGCCGTGCTAAGAGGAAAGTATATTGCAATACAGGCCTACCTCAGGAAAGAAGAACAATCCCATATGAGCAGTCTAAACTCACAATTAACAAAACCAGAAAAAGAAGAACAAATGAGACCCAAAGTCAGTGGAAGGAGGGACATAATAAAGAGTAGAGCAGAAATAAATAAAATTGAGAAGAATAAAAACAATAGAAAGGATCATCAAAAGCAAGAGCTGGTTCTTCGAGAAAATAAATGAAATAGATAAACCCCTAGCCAGGCGTATCAAGAAAAAAAGAAAGTCTACTCACATAAACAGAATCAGAAATGAGAAAGGAAAAATCACTACAGACAGCACAGAAATACAAAGAATATTAGAGAATACTATGAAAAATTATATGCTAACAAACTGGATAACCTAGAAGAAATGGACAACTTTGTAGAAAAATACAACCTTCCAAGGCTGACCCAGAAAGAAACAGAAAATCTCAACAGACCAATTACCAACAATGAAATTGAATTGGTAATCAAAAACCTACGTATGAACAAAACACCTGGACCAGATGGCTTCACCGCTGAATTTTATCAAGCATTTAGTGAAGACCTAATACCCATCCTCCTTCAAGTTTTCCAAGGAGTAGAAGAAGAGGGAATACTTCCAAACTCATTCTATGAGGCCAGCATCAATCTAATACCAAAACCAGACAAAGACACCACAAAAAAGAAAACTAAAGACCAATATCCCTGATGAACATAGATGCAAAAATACTCAACAAAATATTAGCAAACCAAATTCAAAAATACATCAAAAGGATCATTCATTATGATCAAGTAGGATTTATTCAAGTGATGCAAGGATGGTTCAACATTCGAAAATCCATCAACATCATCCACCACATCAACAAAAAGAACAACAAAAACCACATGATCATCTCCATAGATGCTGAAAACGCATTTGACAAAATTCAACACCCATTCATAATAAAAACTCTCAACAAAATGGGTATAGAGGGCAAGTACCTCAACATAATAAAGGCCATATATGACAAACCCACAGCCAACATTATACTTAACAGCTAGAAGCTGAAAGCCTTTCCTTTAAGATCGGGAACAGGACAAGGATGCCCACTCTCCCCACTTCTATTCAACATAGTACTGGAGGTCCCAGCCATGGCAATTAGACAACACAAAGAAATAAAAGGCATCCAGATTGGCAGGGAAGAAGTTAAACTGTCCCTGTTTGCAGATGCATAAAAAACCCTAAAGAATCTACTCCAAAACTAATACATCTAATATCTGATTTCAGCAAAGTTGTGGGATACAAAAGTAATGCACAAAAATCTATGGCATTGCTATACACTAACAATGACCTAGCAGAGAGAGAAATTAGGAAAACAATTCCATTCAAAGTTGCATCAAAAAGAATAAAATACCTAGGAATAAACCTAACCAAGGAAGTGAAAGACCTATACTCTGAAAACTACAAGACACTCATGAGAGAAATTAAAGAAGATATCAATAAATGGAAACACATCCCATGCTCATGGATAGGAAGAATTACTATTGTCAAAATGGCCATCCTGCCTAAAGCAATCTACAGATTCAATGCAATTCCATTCAAAATACCAACAGCATTTTTCAACGAACTAGAGAAAATCATTCTAAAATTCATATGGAACCACAAAAGACCCCGAATAGCCAAAACAATCCTGAGAAGGAAGAATAAAGCTGGGGGATTATGCTCCCCAACTTCAAGCTTTACTACAAAGCCACAGTACTCAAGACAATTTGGTACTGGCACAAGAACAGACCCACAGACCAATGGAACAGACTAGAGAGCCCTGATATAAACCCAACCGTATGTGTTCAGTTAATATATGATAAAGGATCCACAGACATACAATGGGGAAATGACAGCCTCTTAAACAGCTGGTGTTGGCAAAACTGGACAGTTACATGCAAGAGAATGGAACTGGATTATTGTTTAACCCCACACACAAAAGTAAACTCAAAATGTATCAAGGACCTGAATGTAAGTCATGAAACCATAAAACTCTTAAAAGACAACATAGGCAAAAATCTCCTGAATATAAGCATGAGCGACTTCTTCCCGAACGCAGCTCCTCAAGCAAGGGAAACAAAAGCAAAAGTGAACTCATGGGACTACATCAAACTATAAAGTTTCGGTATGGCAAACGACATCATCAACATAATGAAAAAGCATCCTACAGTATGGGAGAATATATTTGTAAATGACATGTCTGACAAGGGGTTCATATTCAAAATATATAAAGAACTTACATGCCTCTACACCCAAAAAGCAAATAACCCGATTAAAAAATAGGCAGAGGATATGAAGGGACAGTTCTCCAAAGAAGAAATTCAGATGGCCAACAGACACATGGAAAGATGCTCCACATCACTAATCATCAGGGAAATGCAAATTAAAACCACAATGAGATATCACCTCACTTGGAATCCCACTCCTTGGAATTTACCCAAAGAATACAACTTCTCAGATTCGGAAAGACATATGCACTCCTATGTTTATTGCAGCACTTTTTACAATAGCCAAGATATGGAAGCAAACTAAGTGTCTATCAGTAGCTGAATGGATAAAGAAGAAGTGGTACATATACACAATGGAATATTATTCAGCCAGAAGAAAGAAACAAATCCTACCATTTGCAACAACATGGATGGAGCTGGAGGATATTATGCTCAGTGAAATAAGCCAGGTGGCGAAAGACAAGTGCCAAATGATTTCCCTTATTTGTGGAGTATAACAACGAAGCAAAACTGAAGGAACAAAATAGCAGCAGACTCAGAGACTCCAAGAAGGAACTAGTGGTTACCAAAGGGGAGGGGTGGGGGAGGTCTGGTGGGGAGGGAGGGAGAAGGGGATTGTGGGGTATTATGTTTAGTACACATGGTGTGGGGTGTCACGGGGAAAACAGTGTAGCACAGAGAAGGCAAACAGTGAATCTGTGTCATCTTACTACACTGATGGACAGTGACTGAATTGGGGTATGAGTGGGGACTTAATAATATGGGTAAATGTAGTAACTATATTGTTCTTTCATGTGAAACCTTCATAAGAGTGCATATCAATAATACCTTAATAAAATAAATAAATAAATAAATAAGTAAGTAAGTAAAACAAATGGTACCATTACTCTATCAAGAAATTGGTTGTTATGATCATGTAAGTCAGAGAAAGACTAAAACAGTATGATTTCACTTATATGTGGAATCTAAAATATAAAAACCAACGAACAAAACAGAAATAGACTCATACACAGAAGACAGACTGTGGTTGCCCTAGGGTTGGAAGCTAGGGGCATAGCTGAGATAGGTGAAGGGGATAGGGACAAACTTTCAGCTATAAAATAAATTAGTCATGGGGATGAAAGTCCAGGATAGGAAATAAGTCAGTAATGCTGTAATATCTTTATATGCTGGCAGACAGAAACTACACTTACCATGGTGAGCATTAAGTGATGTATTAATTATCAAACAACTATTTTGTACACCTGAAACCAAAATATTATGTAACTATATTTAAACACAATTAAAAACACAATTAAAAACAAATCATGTGGCTTCAAAAATTAAAACATCATATGCATGATAATATCTGAGTATTTGTGACTAGTTACATAATTAAGTTACTGCAAATTTGAAAACACAGTGATTCGCAGGGGCAGAAGAAAGTAGGACAATCAGAAAAATGAACGAAAACCTGAGAGAGAAATTGAGCCTTTTTGTTTACCCTCCAATCAGTATGAACACAAAAAATATCAACTATCTCCTTAGTGTCAAATTATTTTCAATATACTATGCTAAAAGATATAATACCAGGATCAGCATATAGAAAGATAAGAAAAATATTTTTAGCATCTTTAAATATATTGTTTAAAATAAAGTTATCCTTAGGCTTCATATCACTTATTTGACCTTTCATCATCTTTCCTTTGATGCTGGATAAAGCATTGCTTTAAACTAGGTGAGAAGCAGCAGTGGGAGCGTAGAAATGTAACATAGGAAAGATTCTTTCAGCCTGGATCTGTAGCCTGCCAGGAATGTTCTTTATTACAGAACAGCTTGTGCCACTCAAATGAATAAAGAAAACATAAATAATAAAAGTAAAGCCAACTTCTAAAAATCCAAACAAAAAATAGTTTTCAATGAAATGCAAGATTTTTACGATCTTAGAAACTCTCTGCCATAATTTGTTTGCTATGTACTGATATTATTGATGAGAACGGAATATGAAAGTTGTAAGTTTCCTTCCAAGTCCAGCTGCACTTCAGTTTGGGAATTTGCTAGCTTTCAGATGCATGTAAATCAAATAAGTGACTATTAAACTTCACCTTCTAGTGATATGAGCTCTTGTCATAAAATTATAATTAGCTCAGGTTTTCCATTTTTAAAAGTCACATTTATTTTTGAATGAAGCTGCTAATTTGCCATTAGTTCTTAGCAGATGGAAAACCCTTAGGGTCATATTACAAATCACAGAATATAAAAGCAGAAAAAACCATTTGCCATCATCAGAAAACTGAATGTGTCTCCTGAAAATGTGTTTTTCCACATCCAACTGAATCATTACCTGTACTGACTCTACTTAGCTTACAGTGAATTTTTACTTAAATCTTGGAACTTCTACTAACACATAAAATGCACCAATGGGATTATTTTCAAACTGTTGTCCTACATCATAGTAGGCAAGGTTGAGATTCTGACTACTGCCCGTGCCAGCCAAAATGAAAACCAGAGCAGCATTATTTTTATCCATTCACATAATGGATGTACATTTAAGTATTATATCCTTTAAGATAAGACTTTCAATCTAAAACAGCTTTAAAAATCAATGGAATTAGATATCATATAGTCATATAATTGTCAGATTTCATACACTTATTTTGGATTCAATGATATAACAGTATCAAAAATTAAAATATTAGGACTTAAAACAGTACCAATTAGTCATCAGATTCATTTGTATCCAGAGACAAGGACAGATAATAATATTTCTATTTTAAAATTAAAATAAGATTACACAATGCTTCTTGGTAGCATATTTTAACTCAAATCTTCAGAACTCTCTTGGGAAATGAGGGACTGTGGACCTCCCTGAAGTGAAAAATATGAGCCAGCCAAAACTATAAATTCCATGCTTGGTGCTATCCTTCTTGTGGTTCTCTTCGATAATTACAGAAGTTTTTGATAGATAACATTAATAACCCAAGTTTTAGAGTTTTATGAATATTGGTAAAGATGAACTAGGGATAAATTAGGGCCTGGAAACCCAAAACAGCACCTACATTTTGAGAAAGGTACACAGAAACACCACCTGATAACCATAGTCAAACATATAGTCTTTCCTCTCTTCCTTCTGTTCTTTTTTCTCATTGTTCCATGTTTTAACCCACTATGTGCTAGATACAATAAAATATAAGGAGAACACAGAATTATACAGCTTAATGATACACACAGTGTAAACATGGTTAACCACGGCACTTAATAGAATGTCTAGCGCACCTTACATAATCCCTCTCAAAAAGTTTTCAATTATCATTTTCCCACTTAATATTACTCCTACCTTGACATTTACAACATTCTTTCTTTATAGTTTTAAAAATCCCTAAACACATTGTTTAGTTTTTCATTTTATATAAATGAAATCATACTAGATGCGCACTTTAGGATCCGCCTTCTTTCAGACTTGGGTTTGTGAGATTCACTTATGTTGTATGTAGCTGCAGTCTCTTGATTTTTAATGATGTATCATATTTATTCTATAATTCAAGTAAGTTTATTTATCCACCTACCGTTAAACAAAATGCAGTTATAGTTTGGAAGACATCTCTTGCACATGGATTAACTTATCAGTTTTTATGTTCAGTGCTTATTTTTAATGTTCTGTTTAATAAATCTTTGCCTACTGCAACACCATAAAGATATTATCCTATTATCCTATATCAGCTTCTGAAATGTAATTATTTTGCACTTTACGTATTGATCTACATCTGTAATTTAATTTTGTGTATGATGTGAGGTAGACATCAAGCCTCATTTTCTTCCATAAGGTTATGCAGTTGATCTAGCACGATTTATTGAAAAGGATCATTCTTTCCCAATGTTTGGTAGTGCCAGTTTTTCCTGAATCAGGTCCTGCCGTTGGTCTTTGAATTCTCTTTTCAATTCCACTAGTCTATTTCTATTTTTTTAAACCAAATCCCACATTATTAATTGACTGGATTTTCATCAAAACTTTTGATATCCAATACAGCAAATCTTCCCTCATTGCCTTCCATTTCCCAAATGTCTGACCTTAAATCATTTGTCAAGTTCTACATGAAACATACAAAAAAGTTTGGAACATTGATTGTAATTACAATTAATATACAGAGTAATTGTAGGAGTATTTACATCTTTTCAGTGTTGAATGATGTTAGGTATCAAGTTTATACTGGCCTCATCAACATTTTATTCTCTCATAAAGTTATTCATAATATTTTCTTATAATTTTTAAATCTATGTAGAGAATAGTAATTTAAAATTTCTTAATCTTTGTTTTAGTAGTTTTATTTTCCTCATTAATTTTATTAGTAATTTTGAAAAATCAACTTAACTGATGTGTCTACTATTTATATTTTTGTTTTCAATATCATTATTTGCAATCCATATCTTTATTATTTTTTACTTTTTGGGTTTAGCTTGCTTTTTCCTCCTAAGAAGTGAATGTATCTTTCTTTCTAGTATTTCTTTTCTTCTCATACATGAATTCAAAGTTATAAATTTCCTTCTAAGTCCAGCTATACTTCAGTTTGGGAATTCATTATTTTTTAGTTCAAAATTTAAAAATAAAAACAAAAAATATTAATGAACTAGAAAAAAATGCCATCGAGTGTAGTATGTACTAAAAAAGAGGTTAAATGGTCAAATCTTTGGCAAATGATAAAAATATAAACTCAAGTGGATATTATAAATCAATAAATTATTTTAAAAGTTACATATTCTCATAAATTTTTTACTAGTAAATTTAAAAGTATAAACATCAAATAGACAATTTTAGATAAAGATACATGTTGCCAAAATTGATTCAAGAATATAAAGTTGATAATTTCAATATTGTATAAGATGAAATAAAGACAAAAATAAAAAGATAACAAATAAAAAAATAAACATTCACCATAAGTATCTGAAGAGCAATCTTAAGAGATGTGCAGAGTAAGTTGTCAGGAAACTCAAAGAAACAAAAGATAGACTGCTACTTACTTTTTAGTCCATAGAGGCTTTACTATTAGAGAATTCCCATGAATACATATGGTATTTTTAAATATCCAGATTAAATTTGTATTCACATTTTGCTCTTATATTCTGTTCCAGAGTGGCAACTTTACATGCTTGAAATTGGAACTAGTTCACTCATCAAGTAATACTTACATGACAGTTTTTATGAGAAACCTTTTTGAAAGCCCACACAGAGAGAGAAGCATTCTGATTTCCTAGGTTTGATAGGCAGTAGAAGAAGTGACAGTAATTTATTTATGAAACTCCTGAAGAGATGCAGACTAACCCAATGCTGCAACCAAGGTAGAACTCATTGCTGGAAGCCAGATAAGATTATAACAATATGTTTAGTAAATGACCAGGCCGACTAAAGGCAAACATGCCCTGAAGGTGGGGGCCAGTGATGTGAGCCTGACTGGGAAGAACTTACTGTAGACTGTGGCTACTTCACCCTGAATTTCTATGAACATCAGAAACATTGACACTGATTAAGCAACTGTTAAAAGTTCCTTTCTCCTTAGGAATAGTAATCAAATTAAAATTGGCTTTGAACTTTAACAACCCAATTACCTAGGGAAATAAAAAAAGGCCTTTTCTTTTTCTAATTCTTTTTTTAGAAACAAAAAATAATACAAGGGGAAAAAAAACAAGAACCTTTTATCCTGAGGAATATTAATTCTCTTAGATATTATAATCAAGTTTCTTCCTGTCACGCAGTTTTAATGATTGAGTCACTAAGCCTTTGGTATTTCTTGCTGAGTTGAAATAATTGGGTATTCTGGGAATACAGTCATAGAAAGAAGATCCAATTTTCTGGAATGCAAATTCTACCAATTATGCCCATGATTTTTGACTATTTTACAACTCAAAAGTCATATTCTTAGAATGTCACTAGTTTCCAGTACTCATGGACATTGCATTCTTTCACATCAAATATAACTCATTGAAAAATATATCTTCTCTGATTACCTAGAAATTAGCAATAGATGCCCCTTACATAAATGGAAAGAAAGATTCTCAGGTAATCTGAATGTTTTAAAATGTATTTATACATTCTCGTTATTAAACATTTGTTTTCTAGATTACAGAATCATCACAACTCCATGAAATAATGTACTTTTCCCAGATTTTACTGAAGTAGGTTTGGATTTTAAAATGTAGTCCTGGGGTTAACAGGAAACACAGATAGATATTACCTGTTCCAAATACTGCTTCCCCAATCGATGTTTAACAGTAGAGAAAGGAAGGAACTCAAGGTATAGACAGCTCCAAGTCCTACATAAATTAGACCAGTGACCTTCAGGTATTTTTCATTGTTGATGTTATTTTCCTTTTTCAGCTGAAAAGCTCTTAGTTCAGCAATGTCTTTGGTGGGGATCCAGCATATAACAGAAAAAAAGCAGAACAGCTCTGGATAAAGTGGGTCTGGGTCACTTGGGTCAGCCTTATGAAACTAAGTTCACAGGCTTTGATCATAAGATAGACTACTTTTCTCAATTAGATGGGTTATGAACTTGATGGATATGTCACAAAAGGCTCTTTTTGACTCAAAACAACTTTTCCATTAACCTTTATTACTTGTACAAATAATGGCAATTCCTTTGGTTAAGACTGTACACTTGTTAAAACTCAAATGTCCTTGAAGGAGTAATTAATTCAGTCTGTTATCAATTATTACCACTACCGAATAAATTGTTTTTCACATCCTTTTCTTAAGCCAAGAAAATAGATAATCAAACATTATCAAGAAGTACTATAGGAGAAGTTTAGGATATTGAAATAAAATTTCAGCTATTTCAAGTTCCTATAAGATGCAGGTTATCTCTTATATTTTAGTAAAATTTTATTGTAATAACATATGGAATATTGGATTCAGGAGATCTGTAAAACCCAGGAGGTAGAGTAAAGAATTAAGACACTCTGGCCAAAAGAGAAGGGAGTCGAGATTTCAAATCTCAATAGTATCATGAAAGTTTGGCACTTATAACATTGGAGCAACTGTAGGACAATTTTCCATGAGTCGTCTGTGATTATACACATCATATAAATAGCCATTGGCAGCTTTCTTTCTGCACTATCTTTTCAAGGATTTTTGTATAGCAAACAGTTTTGGAAGAGAGAGACAGTGTCTTCTTCCAGGTCCTTTCTTGCCAGACTATTAAAGATAATGTCTCCTTTTGGGGAAACGATAAGGAGGGTTTGCCCGCAGCCCTCTTATACAATTAGTAGTTTCCTAACCCATCCTAACCACATTCTGTTGCCTGCTGTGCCATGAGTAATAAAGTCATTTGTCTCTGGCCAAGGAACTTGAGTCTTCTGCTAGTATCTATAAAACTGTAGAAGGCTAACCTGTTAGCTTGTAAGTAGGGTAAAACCTCACACCTTTCTACAGTCTTTACAGTGGTATATCATACACAAAAGGTCAGGAATTGAAAGTAGCATACCCAAAAAGTAGTCCAATGGGGTCTGACATGAGACTTTGATTAACACAGAATTTACTGAAAGAAAAAAAAATCTCTTAAGCCTCTGGGAAAAGTTGAGAGAATAAAAAGAGAAGCAAGTGTTAACCAAAGCTAATCTTTGTGTCTTAAAAATGATTATTAGTCATGAGGCCTCCAGATCTTATATTATGCCCTTTATCCCTGTTTCTGTAGTTCATCACAAAGAAACCCAAATTCTAATAGTTCCTCATTGCCTTTGCTCTAATACCCATATAGCTCTTCTCTTGTCATCCCTGGTCCTCCCTGCACACACTATACTACTTATCCTCCCTCTCTGTTTTATATTTTTAAGAAGAATACTCATGACCAAACATACTATGCATATACTGCTTGACCTCTTTGTTTTGGGTCTTCCAGTAAAGTGTAAACTTCAAATGGTAGAGATTTTTGTCTGTTCTATTCATGTATTGACCTTCACTCTGGAATAGAGGCTAGTATTTCACAAGTAATATCTCAGCATTTGTCAATATGAATTAATTAGTAGACGAGTGAATGAACAAGAATGGAGGGTTGTGATCAAGTTAAATACTTCAGTTTATTTCAAGCCTTTCAATTCCTTCCTGCCTTCCTTGCAAGACCCACTTCTTGATGGATATTGTTCATCTAAATTCCTGAATGGTCATTTAACATGACATATTTTCAAATGTACCTAGACAGTGACAGACACTTCCTTCTCCCTTTTTAACTCATTTCCCCAAACTTACAAAAATACATGCATCTAAATCTCAATGTAGAATGGTCCTCTTGGACTTGTAAATTTAAAGCTAGTGATCAGATCTTTGCTGGATGATATCAACACATAGAAGGAAGAAATGGATTGACATCTGTCTGAAATGCAAGACATTTACAAGTATTAATAGTGTTAATCAATACTTTACCTTTAGAATACAAGTCTAAGCAGATGTTTAAAGATTTACAACTTTTTTTCTGTACAGAAAACTTAGTTACATTTCATTCCCCTCTTCATTTTACATATTATAATGATCTAAATTAGTTATTACAGTTTTTATAGTTTTTCTCTTCAGTTATGGATTGTCCTGTGACTGATAATGTCATTAGCCCTCCAACTGAGTAGGACTTGCTTGACCCATACAGTGTTATAAATAAGTTGTCAATGCAACTGAGCCTTTTAAAGCTGCCATTTTTTCAGACTGTCCTCTGTGTCTCAGACTTAATAGGTCTGTTGGGATTCTGTACATTCAAGATAAATGCACACTTTTTACTAACTACAGAACCCACATTCAATCAGAACCAAGTCGAATTTTGATTTTTTCCCCTGAAAATAAACTATCATTATCTTCGGCTGATAATTGTTCTGAGTTTCTCCACACTCTCTGGCTTCCTTTAGTTATATATGTGTACACACACCACACACACACACACACACACACACATGTATGTATTATTTTTTTAAATAAGTATATGTCAATGAAGAGGTGAAGAGAAGAACAAAACAAAACAAAAGTATCCAAACAACGTGGCTGAACTCATTCTAGAAGAACTACTGGGTAAAATAAGATAAGCCAGAATTCTAGATTTAGTTCTATGTTTAACTTACAAGGAAAAATATTTTTATGATCTATTATGTATAAACAATATGTTTGGGGTTGTTATAAAAATCTAACATATGCTGCTGAAATCATTTTAAAGATACCTTAATTTCATGATATTCTTCAAAAAGGTAATATTCAAATTATGATATGTAGCTCATTTCTCACTGTCAAACTGTTTACCAAGGTGGAATTTTAAACCTACTGTTATACTGTGCACTCAATGTTAGTTTAATATTTCCAATGGGATTTACAGACAGACACAAATCACAAAGTGCTTCTTGTGATTGTTAATGATTAAGAATATATAGAAAAGAGAAACCATTCCAGAGGCTTAGAAATAAATTATTAGAACATTATTAACTGACCTTCATTCTGTAAGAAACAGTTTATGCAAAAAATACCTGCCAGTGATGACCAATTCCAATTTAATCACCTTAAATAGAAACTTTGGCTAAAAGCCAGAAAGAAACACCTGCATTTACTAGTAGATCTATCTTAGCACAGTAATCTAAAAAAAAGAAATAAAGAAAAAGGAAAAGCTTGTACTCCATTCAGAAGGTTAAGCTATGGTTGCACTATTTTTTATTTTTGGAGCCAACAATTAATGATGGAAATAACAGAGTAAGTCCAGATAGGTAGTTAAGTCTCTGTATCAGGAGTTGAACATCAAGGATGCAGTTCTGTGGTAGAAGGCTAAAATTAGCAGTTGAAATTAGTGATACAGGAAGTATTTTGTTCAATAAGTTGACCTTAAGTTCTTTAAATGTCATAGCATGGTTTTAGAATAATCCAAAAAGAATATTAGCATCATGCCTTATAAACCTTCCTCCCACATACCTCCCACTTACTCTTCTTTTTATGCCCATGCTCACATTATTTGAAAAAGGAGCACAGAATATTAAAGTTATGTAAAATGCAGTGAATTGTGTCTATGCTGGAGAGGGAATGTATCAAAAGAAAAGTTTATCTGGGAATTTTAGAGTTTTAAATTTTAGGGATATTTCCAAGATTTTATTCATGTTTTTAGAGCTTTAGATCTTTCAAACATTTGAAGGAATATGTAGATCTCTCCCCAGCAAAAAAATTATAGGTGCATACACATACTCCCACATCAAACTCTTATATCCAAATTCATTTTCTCTCTCTCTCTCACACACACACAGTCACACATATTTGCATATATTCAGAAAATAGAGAAAAGGTTAATAGATGTCAAAAACAGAATTAAAAGGTTTAATATGAAAGTAATAGAAATTAAGTAAATTTGAGAGAGCCAATATTACAAGAGATAAAATGATTAATAATTTTTCAGAACTGTTGAAAGATAGTAATCCTCATATAAGGGAAACATGTTATTCTCTTGATAGAGAGATGCATACACATGCCTGTCTGTCTATATACATATGTGTGTCTGTATACACACACATATCTCCACACATGTACACATTTCAACAAGGTAGGAGCTGCATTCATGAGTAGCTCAGACAAATCACACAAGACAATGGGAAGGAAGTTTGTCATCAGTATACTACTGGCTATGCAACTGGCATGGTTAAAGGTCAAGCCTGTAACAGTTATTTATTAATTTTCACCTTGGGTGAAGACTTTAATATACAACTATAAATTTTACCGACCTAGACAACATACATGCAAAGGTATAACTTCCAGAAGATGCCTGGTGTGAAGGAGCTGAGGATGGAGGAATTATTTTCATCTAACTGAGGGGCAAGTCAAGAGGTAAAGAGGTACTATGTAGAAAATATGGCAGAGTGAGAGGTGAGACAGAGGCTTGCTCCCAAAACCACATGTAATTCAAAAACATAATGAATACAACTAATCCTGAAAGAGCAACAGGAGAGAGGGCTGCGCCAGACTGCATACACTTGGAGAAAAGAATAAACCTCATGGAACTGGGTAACGAACCAAAGCCATGGCCAAGTGGGACCCTAGCCCTTCCCCCACCCCAGCTCACCAGTGGGAGGAAGAGAAATGGAGCAGGGGGTTAGTGGAGGCCTGGGACAGCTGAACACCTAGCTCTGGAGATCTGCTCTGGGAGCACAAACCTACATTTCATGGTGCTCTCATGATTAGAGGGGATGGAAAGCTAAGACAGGCAGCATACCTGGAGAGAATGAGATTCCAGCTGCTTGTGGAAAACGGATTCACATCCGACTGCTCTGGGGACAAAAGAGAGGCAGGCAGTCTGAGAGACGTCCTAACAGCAAGAGGGTGACTAAAGGGGCAAGGTTTGCACAGAGCTTACTGCTCAGGAGAAAGGACAGGTAGACAAAATCATCTGGGTGGACTCTGTCCAGCAGGTAGGGAACTTTTACAATCTTCAGGAGATCCAGTCTGGCTATGCAGCTCCAAGGACCCCCACTGTGATACACAGCCTGCTGTGCCTTCCTTCTGGCCAGCCCCACCTGGGTCACAAAACAGCAAACCCTACCCTGGTGTTAGGACAGTCAGAAGGAAGCCCTGCCTACAGCAGCTACAAACACAAAGCATAGAGGCTCCTACCTGTGTGCTTGGCCCTCTGGTTCTGGTAGTGGAGACAGGTATAGCAGCCAGAAATCAGGAAACAGCTCTTTCCTCCCCCAAGGCACCAACACCACTTCCCTGCGACTACCGACATTGCTTCAGGGGCTGAGCATCTCCAGAGAGTAGAGTTTCTAGGAACTAGACGGCGCCACATACAAATGTGAAACGTGAAAGGAACCTGGTTCAAATCAAAATTATGAATAAACCAGAGAAAGATTCAAATGAAATTGACCTCATGAATATTCCTGAAAGAGATTTCAAAATAAAAATCATTAACATGCTCATGGAGGTACAGAAAAATATTCAAGAACTCAGGAATGAATTACAGTTGGAGATCCAATCATTATGGAACACAGTATCAAAAATGAAACATATAATGGAAGGTGTTAAAAGCAGATTAGAGGGGGGGATTAAAAAAAAGCAGATTAGATATGGTGGAGGAAATGATAAATGAAACAGAAATTAGAGAAGAGAAATATGAACATGCTGAGGCCCAGAGAGAAAAAAGGATGTCTAAGAATTAAAGAATATTGAGAGAATTGTGTGACCAATCCAAACAGAACAATATTCTCATTATAGGGGTACGAGAAGAAGAAGAGAGAGAAAAAGGGATAGAAAGTGTCTTTGAGGAGGTAATTGCTGAAAACTTCCCTGGTCTGGGGAAGGAATAGTCTCTCAGGCCATGGAGGTGCACAGATCTCCCAACACAAGGGATCCAAGGAAGACAACAAGACATATAGTAATTAAAATGGCAAAGATCAAGGATAAGGACAGACTAATAAAAGAGCCAGAGAGAGAAAAAGGATCCCATACAAAGGAAAATCCATCAGGCTATCATCAGATTTCGCAACAGAAGCCTTACAGGCCAGAAGGGAGTGGCATGATATATTTAATGCAATGAAACAGTAGGGCCTTGAACCAAGAATACTCTACCTGAAAAGGTTATCATTTAAATTTGAAGGAGGGATTAAACAATTTACAGATAAGAAAAAGCTGAGAGAATTTACCTCCTACAAACTATCTCTACAGTGTATTTTGGAGGGACTGCTATAGAAGGACGTGTTCTTAAGGTTTAATAGCAGCCACGAGACATAATAAAACCACAGTAAAAGTAGAAGAGTTAATTACTAACCAAAAGCAAAATTAAATCAACTACCCCCAAAGACAACCAAGGGATAGACAAAGAGTACAGAATATAATATCTAATATATAAATGATGCAGGAGGAAGAAAAAGGGAGAGAAAAAAAGAACCTTTACATTGTGTTTTTAATAGCATACTAAGTGAGTTAAGTTAGACTCTTAGATAGTAAGGAAGTTAAACTTGAAACTTTGGTAATCACGAATCAAAAACCTACAATGCAATAAATACATACCTATCGATAAGCACCCTAAATGTAAATGAACTGCATGCACCAATCAAAAGACAAAGAGTCACTGAATGGATAAAAAAACAAGACCCATTTATATATGCTGCCTACAAGAGACTCACTTTAAACCCAAAGACATACACTGACTAAAAGTGAAGGGATGGAAAGAGATATTTCATGCAACTAATAGGGAGAAAAAGCAGGTGTTGCAGTACTTGTATCAGACAGAATAGACTTCAAAACAAAGAAAGTCACAAGAGACAAAGAGGGACATTACATAATGATAAAGGGGTCAGTCCAAAAAGAAGATATAACCATTATAAATATCCATGCAACCAACACAGGAGCACCAACATATATGAAAAAAATACTAACAGAATTAAAAGAGGAAATAGAATGCAATGAATTCATTCCAGGAGACTTCAACACTCCACTGACTCCAAAGGACAGATCAACCAGGCAGAAAATAAGTAAGGAGACAGAGGCACTGAACAACACAATAGGACATAACAGACATCTACAGAACTCTAAACCCAGAAGCAGCAGAATACACATTCTTCTCAAGTGCACATGAAACATTTTCAAGAAAAGATCATATAATAGGCCACAAAAACAGCATCAGTAAATTCAAAAAGATTGAAATTGTACCAACCAGTTTCTCAGACCACAAACGTATGAAACTAGAAATAAATTACACAAAGAAAAAGAAAAATTACGCAAACACATGGAGGCTTCAAAACATGCTACTAAATAACCAATGGATCAATGACCAAATAAAAACAGAGATCAAGCAATGTAAGGAAACAAATGACAACAATAATTCAACAAGGCAAAATCTGTGAGACGCAGCAAAGGCTGTGCTAAGAGGAAAGTATATTGCAATACAGGTCCACCTCAGGAAAGAAGATCAATCCCAAATGAACAGCCTAAACTCACAATTAATGAAACTAGAAAGAAGAACAAATGAGACCCAAGTCAATAGAAGGAGGGACATAATAAAGATTAAATCATAAATAAGTGAAATCGAGAAGAATAAAACAATCAAAAGAATCAATGAAAGCAAGAGCTGGTTCTTTGAGAAAATAAACAAAATAGATAAACCCCCAGCCAGACTTATCAAGAAAAAAAGAGAGTCTACTCACATAAACAGAATCAGAAATGAGAAAGGAAAAATCACTATGGACACCACAGAAATTCAAAGAATTATTAGAGAATAATATGAAGTATTATATGCTAAGAAACTGGATAACCTAGAAGAAATACACTTCTTAGAAAAATACAAACTTCCAAGGCTGACCCAGAAAGAAACAGAAAACCTGAACAGAACAATTACCAGCAATGAAATTGAATTGGTAATCAAAAACCTACCTAAGAATAATACCCCTGTACCAGATGGCTTCACTGATGAATTTTATCAAACATTTAGTGAAGACCTAATACCCATCCTCCTAAAAGTTTTCCAAAGAGTAGAAGAAGAGGGAATACTCCAAAACTCATTCTATGAGGCCAGCGTCACTCTAACACCAAAAACAAAGACACTACAAAAAAAAAAATTACAGACCAATATCCCTGATGAACAAAGATGCAAAAATACTCAACAAAATATTAGCAAACTGAATTCAAAAATATATCAAAAAGATCATCCATCATGATCAAGTAGAATTTATTCCAGATATCAGAGATGGTATAACATTCGAAAATCCATCAACATCATCCACCACATCAACAAAAAGGACAAAAACCACATGATCATCTCTACAGATGCTGAAAAACATTTGACAAAATTAAATATCCATTCATGATAAAAACTCTTAACAAAATGGGTATAGAGGGCAAGTACCTCAACATAATAAAGGCTATATATGACAAAACCACCACCAACATTGTATGTAATAGCAAGAAACTGAAACCTTATCCTCTATGACCAGGAAAGAGACAAGGATGCCCACTCGCCCCACTTTTATTCAACATATTTCTGGAGGTCCTAGCCATGGCATCCAGATTGGGAAGGAAGAAGTTAAACTGCCCTTGTTTGCAGATGAAATTATATTGTACATAAAACAATCCTAAATAATCCACCCCAAAACTGCTAGAATATCTGAATTTCACTAAGTTGCGGGATACAAAATTAATACACAGAAATGTGTGGCATTCCTATATACTAATGATTTACTAGCAGAAAGAGAAATCAGGAAAATAATTCCATTCATAATTGCATTCAAAAGAATAAAATAACTAGGAATAAACCTAACCAAGTAAATCAAAGACCTATAGTCTGAAAAGTACAACACATTCATGAGAGAAATTAAAGAAAATACCAATAAATGGAAACACATCCCGTGTTCATGGATAGGAAGAATTAATATTGTCAAAATGGACATCCTGTATGATTCAATGCAATTGGACATCCTACAGATTCAATGCAATTCCTATCAAAATACCAACAGCATTCTTCAGTGAACTACAGCAAATCATTCTAAAACTCATATGGAACCACAAAAGACTCTGAATAGCCAAAGCAATCCTGAGAAGGAAGAAAAAAGCTGGGGGATTATGCTCCCCAACTTCAAGATTTACTACAAAGCCACAGTACTCAAGATAATTTGGTACTGGCACAAGAACAGAACCATAGACCAATGGAACAGACTAGGGAGCCCTGATATAAACCCAATGATATATATGGTAAATTAATATATGATAAAGGAGCCATGGACATACAATAGGGAAATGACAGCCTCTTCAACAGCTGGTGTTGGCAAAACTGGACAGTTACATGCAAGAGAATGAAACTGGATTATTGTTTAACCCCATACACAAAAGTGAACTCAAAATCAATCAAAGACCTGAATATAAGTCATGAAACTATAAAACTCTTAGAAGACAACAAAGACAAAAATCTCCTGAATATAAACATGAGCAACTTCTTCCTAAATGCATCTCCTCAAGCATGGGAAACAAAAGCAACAATGAACACATGGGACTCAAACTAAAAAGTTTCTGTATAGCAAAGGACACCACCATCAGAACAAAAAGGCATCCTTCAGTATGGGAGAATATATTTGAAAACAACATTATCTGACAAGGGGTTAACATCCAAAATATATAAAGAACTCACATACCTCAACATCCAAAAAGCAAATAATCCGTTTAAAAAATGGTGGAGGATATGAACAGACACTTCTTCAAAGAAGAAATTCAGATGGCTAACAGGCATGTGAAAAGATGCTCCACATCACTACTCATCAGGGAAATGCAAATTAAAACCACAATGAGATATCACCTGACACAGGTAAGGATGGCCAGCATCGAAAAGACTAAGAACAACAAATGCTGGTGAGGATGCAGAGAAAGGGGAACCTTCCTATGCTGCTGGTGGGAATGTAAGCTAGTTCAACCATTGTGGAAAGCAATATGGAGGTTCCTCAAAAAACTAAAAATAGAAATTCTATTTGACCTGGGAATCAAATTCCTTGGAATTTACCCAAAGACTACAACTTCTCAGATTCAAAAAGACATATGCACCCCTATGTTTATCACAGCACTATTTACAATAGCCAAGATATGGAAGCAACCTAAGTGTCCATCAGTAGATGAATGGATAAAGAAGAAGTGGTACATATACACAATGGAATACTATTCAGCCAGAAGAAAGAAACAAATCCTACCATTTGCAACAACATGGATGGAGCTGGAGGATATTATGCTCAGTGAAATAAGCAAGGTGGAGAAAGACAAGTACCGAATGACTTCCCTCATTTGTGGAGTAAAGCTGTTACAAAAAATACTGAAAAAACCTGGACTGGATCACTGATGGAAGAACCAGGTGGCAGTCAGAGGTCTTGGAGTTTTGAGGTTTATTTCACACCAGCGGACTCAGAGGGCCGTTATCTCCTAAGGTCTGAGCCCCGAGCAATAGCAAAGGAAACAATATACGTCTTTCTGCCTCTGTATCTGTAACATTCCTACGTGCACAGCAAGCAAGCCAGCAAGGGGGAGTGAGTTTAGGGAGTAAATGCCTGGCAGAGCGGGGAGTGAAGGGGAGGGGAAGTGAAGGGAGTTTTCTGTTGTCTTTGCTAAGAAGAGCAGCAGAAGGGAGCCACCTGGACTACACTTCTGTCCTTGTAAGTTGTTCCCTAACACTCCCCCCTCTGATACCCTTTCAAACACTTTGTTTTAGGGGGCATCATGTCCCTGGTTTATGACAGGGTCATAGTGACTCTGCATATACATGAGCTGTATGGAGGAAATGCGTTCCTTGATAAAGTTAATGAGCCAGTTAAATAGGCAGGGTCTCACTAATAGTCCAAGGAACATCAGAACCACTGGCACAGCAAGGCCAATTAGAAGAGTTGTTAGCCATGGATTCTATTCAAACCATCCCTGGAACCAAGATTTTTTTTTTCTAACATCTTATTCCTATGCTAGATGTTTTATTTTACTTTGGCTAGAGACTTTCTAACTATGCCAGACCGATTTGCATAAAAACAACAATCTTCTGCAAGGGCTACACATAAGCCTCCCTAGGACTTGAACAGGAGGTCCAGTCCTCTACAATTTTGTACCACTTCAGCCAGGGAATTTGATCTTCCAGCTGAATCATGGTGGTTTCAAGCTACTCTAAATCTTGATCAACTTCCTCTGTTAGGGCGGCGAGTCCTAAGGCTCCTTTTATTAGAGCTGCTGTGCCTACTGCAGCTGATTCGGCTATCCTGAGCCCAACTAGAGCAGGGATCAGCAAACGGGCAGCCCGTTTTGCCTTGGAAGTCTCACCTGGGGAAAGGAGGTAGCTCCCTTCAGGCCCACTATGCACTTTATAACTTTTGTACAGTTAAACATAGAGAGGTACTTTGGAAATGCAGGCCGAGACTTGAGCTCATCTAGGAGAGACAGGTAAGCACAGCAAAACATCTTAATGATTACCCAATAGACAATAGAAAGGGCAACTTTTTGAGGAACAGTTTAGTCAGAGGGGGCAGCAGCAGAGAGTTTAATGCCCAGGACGAGCGATTCCATTCCGGTGAGGGCCAGGATTCCAGGCGTGCAGGTGTTCATTAGTCAGAGGGCAATCATCAGATGTGGAGGTGGAGAGGATTCTGGAGGTCTGGCTGGGCTTTCTACTGATGTATTTCTTTATCCGGAGTATGGTCTCTTTTCACTCTGGAATGATGGACCCACGGAATGATGCCTGTAACTTTGAGGGCAGTAGGAGTGGTTAGAACAACAATGTGGGGCCCAGTCCACTGAGGTTTGAGGGGGCCCTTTTTCAATTTTTGACTCAGACTGAGTCTCCAGCCTGGAAGGAATATACTGGGGACCCTAAGGGGATCAGGGCTCTTTCTATGGTATATTGTTGCAGCTTATTTAGGGTGTTTCCTAAGGCTTTGAGCTGTTCTCTTACTCCCTTATTTCCTATCTGGTGTAGGTTCCCTGGGAGGCTTTCTAGACACAGGGAAGGGAGTATATACACTAATTCAAAAGGGGAAAAGCCTTGAGTCCCAGGCGTGCAGTGAGCATGCAGGACAGCTAAGGGCAATAGGTCCAGCCATGGGAGGCCTGTTTCTTGGCAAAACTTAGCTAGGGTTCCCCTGAGGGTGTGATTCATTCGCTTCACTTTCCCTGAACTTTGTGGCCTGTACGCAGTGGGGAGTTTCCAGGTAATGTTGAGAGATTTAGTTAAAATCTGTACTGCATCTGTTACAAAGGCAGGTTAGTATTGCTTTTTGAGGAGGGCTTCCAGTGCAGTTTTCCTTGGTGGGTGAACTGATGGTAGTCGCTGCCTAGGTGCCTCCTGGTTGCAGTTGAGACAAAGATACGTCTCTCTGGCAGCATCCACCATCCATTTTCAGTTAAGGTGGCTCCTTCAGTTATGGCCAGTCTTTCTCCTTTTCAGTGCACTTGGGTAGAGGGGCCTCCACCGAGGGTGTTAGGGCCTTAGGGAGGGAAGAGCTCTACCTGCCTCCTTACTGGCTGCTGCTTTGGCAGCTTCACCTGCCATTCGAGTTCCCTGTGCTATAGGGTAGTTTCTCTTTTGGTGTCCTTTGCAATGCAGAATTGCTACTTCCTTTGGGAGCCAGACAGCCTTGAGGAGTTTTAGTATTTCTTCATTTTTGATTGCTTTTCCTGCTGCTATAAGGAGACCACTTTCTTTGTAGATTGCCCCACGTATGTGTATCACTATTGCAAAGGCATATTGAGAGTCTGTGTAGATGTTGGCTCACTTTCTCTTGCTGATGGGGAGGGCTCGGATTAAGGTGTACAGTTCAGCTCATTGTGCGGACCACCCGGCAGGCAGGGCTTCCGCTTCTAAGACCACAGTGGCAGTAGTTACTGCATAACCTGCTCTTCTGACACTCTCTTGTGGGTAACTGCTGTCATCACTGAACAGTGCGAGTTCTGGATTTTGTATTGCTTGATCTCGCAAATCTGGATGACTTGCATATACTTCATCAGTTACTTCAGAAGAGTCATGATCCGGTTTCTCCTCTTTGGTGGGGAGGAAAGTTGCTGGATTCAGTGTTTGCACTGTTTCTAGAGTGACTCATGGGTTTTCACAGAGGAGCTCTTGATACTGTGCCAGCCCATCAAGGACCCCGGCTGCCTCCTCTCTTCTATTATGAGCAGGGTGTGGAGAAGCTGATGACAGTTTTTTTTAGGTCTGCTGATGGATTTGCAAGACCAGGGCTGTGGCTTTTCTGAAGGGTTGGTAGTAGAACATGGACCAGCCTGGCTGGGTGGTCCCATCCTCATCATGCCTCTCAGGCTCCCATGTCTCGCACTGACATCTGAAAAGCACCTGCTCCTGGCCGAGGGCACAGTCTGGCTGCTGGTCCAGGAGAGACTGGGTCTGCTGGTTCTGGAGGTGGTGGGGAGGCTGACAGCAGCAGGGTGTCTGGGACCAGGGGGCTGGGTGCTGACGGCCTTGGAGGCATATAAGGCAAGGGCAATATTAGCTCTTCCTCCGGGTCACCAGCAAGAATTTGCAGAGGCTTAGGCTTCTGCTGATTCTTTGCAGGCTTCTTTGTTGAGGAAACTAAGATCCTACCGTGTTCATGCCTGTTGCAAATGAATCGCACCCAAGGGGGAAGAGTCTGGAAAACTACTAACCAGAAGTCAATGTATAGGAACTGGTCAGGATGACCTGGATCTCCAATGATTACCCACCAGACCGGGCGGACTGTTGGGACATCTAGAGACCCTTCCAGAGGCCACCCTACACTGAAGGTGGACCATTCAGATTCACACAGGGCTTTCAACCTGCCAGGAGTTAATTTCATTCTGCAGTCTTCTGAAAACCCCTCCCTGAAATTCTTGATTACAGTGTCAAGGACTGCGGGTTTACTACGCCCTGACACCATGACGTGTCCATGGACGGTGCCTCCTCTAGAGAGGAGACCAGACCGGTCAGATGCCCTTCTGTTCACGCTCCTCTCAGAGACTTTGGTCAGCCTTGACTAAGGTGCACCCGTTTAAGTCCTGGGCCAGGTCAGCCAAAGCTGACCCACCGTTATGTTGTGACAGCTGATTGCGAACGCAGCGAAGGGCCCGCTCAGATTCTGTAGGGCAGGCCATGTAATCACAGATTCAGTGCAGACTGAATGACTTCAGCCACACACACTCAGACCAGAGTTTAAACATTCCCCCTGGGAATGTCTACCTGTGAGATTTCTAAGAAGTCTCCGAGAGGTGATCAGGGTCCCCTTCAATCCCAACGGGTGTGACTGGCTGGGTCAGGGGTCCCAGGGCCTTACCGGATTTGATGTCAGAACCACACGTCCTCACCTGCCAAGCCTCCTTGAGTCCAGCGGGAACAGCGGAGTGGGGCCGGCCCAGGGCGACCGGGTGGAAGACTGCCGAAAGATCAGGCAGGGTGCGCCTTCTCCATTGCGATTGCTTGTTCCTTCATCGCCCAGCCGTTTGCCCCAAACCAGTGGCAACCAAGGGCCAGCACGGTTGGTTTTCCCGGTCAGGGAACAAAATGTTATGAAAAATTCTGAAAAAACCTGGACTGGATCACTGATGGAAGAAGCAAGTGGCACTCAGAGTTCTTGAAGTTCTGAGGTTTATTTTCCACCAGCAGGCTCAGAGGGGGATAATCTCCCAAGGTCTGAGCCCCAAACAAAGGCAAAGGGAGCAATATATGTCTTTCTGCTTCTGTATCTGTGACATTCCTACGTGCACAGCAAGCGAGCAGGCCAGGGGGAGGGAGTTTAAGGAGTGAGTGCCTGGCAGAGCGGGGAGTGAAGGGGAGGGGAAGTTAAGGGAGTTTCTGTTGTCTTTGCTAAGAAGAGAAGCCGAAGGGAGCCACCTGGACTAGATTGCTGTCCTTGTAAATTTTTCCCTATCATAGCAAGGAAACAAAACTGAAGGAACAAAATAGCAGCAGACTCATAGACTCCAAGAAATGTCTAGTGGGGACCAAAGGGGAGGGGTGGGGGAGGAGGGTGGGGAGGGAGGGAGAAGGGGATTGCAGGGTATTATGTTTAGTACACATGGTGTGAGGGGTCACGGTGTAAACAGTGTAGCACAGAGAAGGCACACAGTGAATCTGTGGCTTCTGACTACACTGAAGGACAGTGACTGCAATGGGGTATGGGGGGGACTCTATAATATGGGTGAATGTAGTAACCACATTGTTTTTCATGTGAAACTATCAATAATCAATAATCAAGTATATCAATAATACCTTTAAAAAAAGCAAAAAAGAAAAAGAGGTACTATGTACACAGGATAGGACAAGACACAGGACAGGGATAGGACAGGATGTTTTAGTGTATTATTTCAATATATAGAAACAACCAATAAAATTAAAATAAGTAATGAGGGGGCAGCAAATTTTATCTGAAGTCTTAGCCATCATAACAGTAAGTCAGAGAATTTCTCATGATGATAAATAAAGAAAAACATATAACACGTTATTTGGTAATATAGAGTTAACATCAGAAAATTTGTGGAAAGTGCTACTTGGCCGGAACTCTGGCCTTCAATTATGATTTCTCCATTACTGTATTTCTTGTACTGTGTATACTGTGCTACACATTAAATATGAAGAAAGAATATAGTGTATCCATATGTCTTTTTTGAAATTTTAATTATGAGACAATTTGTTACAGATGTATTTAAAATATAGGGAAATTTTTTTACTGTGTGATAACTTTCCTATGTTTAAAAATAAGCCAAATATAATTTTCAACAGTTAATATTATCAATTTATTCATATGTTCTGCCTCTAATGAAATTTAATGGTTAATTTTTATGTAATAGTGTTCATTTATTATATTTTATTGGTCTCAATTTGTCAATGGGTACTTAACAAACTTATCCCACATTGCAATTATATTAGATATAATAATTACTTAAACATAATCAATAGATACTTCTATAGGCACTAAAGATTTCATTTAAGTAAATCAATTATAAAGCAATGAATATCAGTTCAGCTAGGAAGGTTTTCATTGGCTTTATTTCACCCAGTATTTACAGTGAATTAACAAGGACAGTTTTCTTTAATGTGTATGCTAACCAATAAACTCAGATACCAAATGTATTAGAACATTATTCTTTTTCCACATCAAGAATTATTGTCATGCTTAGTATTTTCATAAATAACCATATACTTTCTATTAAGTCCCACTATGGTTTTAGAATGGAAATAAGAACTGACAAGCAGTTTTTGAATGAGAAGTAACTGTGGAAAATGTGTACATAGAGACGGCTTCATGAGCATGCGACTTGTGCAATTAGAGTCCAGCATTGAGAATGGCCTCACACTTGGTTCCTGTCCTGCTGTTGCTCTCTTATTATTCTTAATAGGAGAACCCTTGCTTTCATTTTCCACTGGGCCCTGCAAATTATGTAGACAGGCTTGTATACAAATATTGATTTCAGCAAACATCATCCTTAGAGAACATAAGTATACATTTATAGAAGAAAATCTGAAGTGTTACTATTTTTATTCTCCTACAGTTTCAAACTTTTCTCTAATATTTTTTCTGTGGGGTCCCAGAGACTAAAAGCATGACTTTTATTTGAGGGTTTGTGTATTTAAAATACAAAATTTTTAAAAGGAAATGTTATAGAGGGTAGTTTTTTTCCAGTTTTTTGGGTATTTTTGTTTTTTTCTATTTTATTTTATTAAGAAGTCATTATTCAACAATCTCTTTTGCTGAGAGATGGGCATGAGGTTTAACAGATGTAAATGGAAATAGTTTCCTTGGGGGTGAAAACCAGAAATATTTTTGTTTCATTTCTGTTAGGGAGAATTTTGCAAACAAATTTAAAAATTAAACACAGATTTATGTAACACCCCTGGCCATGTAGGCTTTAGAAATAATATATCAAAATTAATTTGCTATATTATTCCTTACAAAGAAAAATTACAGTTTGTCTACAATATATTTTTTTCCTAAACTAAAGGGGTCCTAGTGTTCCAAGGTCAAAGGCCAGTGTATATACATGTGGTGGTTTTCTATCTCCCCCAGTGCATAGGATAGATGAAAGTACCCATCTGTGGCCTTGGTCTTTCAAGAATTCCATCAAAAAGTAATAAATTATTTGATCATGGTATTCATCAAAAAATTACCAGCCCCAAAGCTCACATTTTAAATATATTTAATTATTAGAATTTGAAGACTTTAAGGTTATCTTACACAAATTTCCTAAGACCAGACTCTGATTCATTAACTATTCACTTAGAGGAAACACAAATTCCACAGGAAGGAGTCCATCCCCTTTGTGGGATATCTTGTCCTACCTAAGGGTACGAATTTTCTTCTTGTTTTTGGATGAACTTTGCTTCTTGTAATTCATAACCAGCTAACAGATTTGTACCTGTAGACCGAAAAGGTACAGAATGTTTCTGAAAAGATTTTCTACTTGGAGAAACTTTTCCCCTAAATCTCCAGCAGATGGCTTAAAACAGAAGTTAATTTCCCAAAGTTACCTCAACAGAAATTTCTCTAAAATAACAGATTAAATTACTAAAATCACTCATGGTAGGAAACCAATGCTTTAAAAACACAAGACAATGAGGAATAGTAGGTGTAGGGGACAAAACCATTACTTCTCATTTAGCACTTCCACCAATACCCTAATTCCTCTTTAAAATCATACACAGCTTTTAGTTATTATTGTTAGCTAAAGATGAGAACACTCATTTTACAAATAAAGATGACAACAGAGTATACAGTATTTTAATATACATCATGCACTAGCAATATGAACCAACAAGTTAAGGTCTGTGTATTAGGAAAAGTCTGATTTGAAGAGCAAACAATTCAGCTATAGATATGAAAATATATACAACATATCTAACAAAGAGTTAATATGCAAAATATATAAAGAACTCACATACCTCAACACCCAAAAAGCAAATAACCCTATTAAAAAATGGTGGAGGATATGAACGGACACTTCTCCAAAGAAATTCAGATGGCAACAGCACATGAAAAGATGCTCCACATCGCTAATTATCAGGGAAATGCAAATTAAAACCACAATGAGATGTCACCTCACACCAGTTAGGATGGCCAACATAGAAAAGACTAGGAACAACAAATGCTGGCAAGGATGTGGAGAAAGGGAAACCCTCCTACACTGCTGGTGGGAATGTAAACTAATTTAACCTTTGTGGAAAGCAGTATGAAGGTTCCTCAAAAAACTCAAAATAGAAATACCATTTGACCCAGGAATTCTACTCCCAGGAATGTATCCTAAGAATGTAGGATCCCAGTTTGAAAAATACATATGCACCCCTATGTTTATCACAGCACTATTTACAATAGCCAAGAAATGGAAGCAACCTAAGTGTCCATCAGTAGATGAATGGATAAAGAAGAGGTGGTACATAAACACAATGGAATATTATTCAACCATAAGAAGAAAACAAATCCTACCATTTGCAACAACATGGATGGAGCTAAAGGATATTAAGCTCAATGAAATAAGCCAGGCAGAGAAAGACAAGCACCAAATGATTTCACAAAGCAAAAAGTGAAGGAACAAAACAGCAGCAGACTCACAGAACCCAATAATGGACTAACAGTTACCAAAGGGAAAGGGATTCGGGAGGTTGTGTGGGAAGGGCAGGAGAAGGGGAATAAGGAGCATCACAATTGGCACACATAACATGGGGGTGGGCACGGGGAAGGCAGTATAGCACAGAGAAGACATGTAGTGACTCTACAGCATCTTACTACGCTGATGCACAGTGACTGTAATGGGGCATGTGTGGGGACGTGATGATGGGGGGAATCTAGTAATCACAATGTTGTCCATGTGATTTTATATTAATGACACTAAAATAAAAAATAAAGGAAAAATATTCTGATATAATCATACAATGGGAAATAAAGCAGCAATGAGAATGAAGTATATGTGCCAACATGTGTGACGCTTACAAACATTATGTTTTGCCTTTGGCTCCCTTTGTTGAACCACAAGATGTTCCAGACTCATTGCGTTGCAATCAACCATTTCTTTAAGAACCCTTGATTACTTTTATGGGAGAATGGATTTAGAAACCCATATCGAGGAGGTTGGTGTGCTCCTTTCTTCTAGAGTGTCGTTGTTCTCAAGGTCTCTTAGAAGACAGATGTTAGGAAATAATGCTTCTTACTACCTGTTACAAACCAATACCTCAGGATTTATTCTGGCTATCCCCTTTACGTATAACTACATTCTCTGACAACGAGAACCTTGACTTTCATCATCAATATATTTATTAGTTTGCTCCATCTTCAACTATACATAGTCTCAGAATTTTTAAGCTATACACTTGGGCAAAACAAATACCTAAATTAAAATAGTTGTGCATAGTTCCTTTTCTTTTTAATCTTTATCATCAAAAGACAGGAGTTATTAAAGTCAATTATTTTCTTCTCAACCCGTCAGTGTGGTTATTAAAATCATTTTTTGTCAACTGGGCATTAAAAAATGCTCCTTCCACTTTTAATTTTTGTGGCTAAAATTATACTGGTATAATAGAATTGCTATCCCTACTTTAATGTTTTTATTTGCATTGTATACCTTTGGCCATCCCTTGAAAATTTCTCTTTGTAAGTTACTTTTAGATCCACCACTTTAACATAACAATTGGGTTTTGTTTTATGAGCAACTTGAACATCTTTTAATTAGTGAACTAAGTCCTTTCATATGTGTTGTTATACCAAATATGCTCAGTCTCATTTTAGTCATAAACTTTCACAAAATATGTTTTATGTTATAATTCTATGTTTCTTTCTCTATATGATATCTTTTCTGTGAAAAAAGTATTTTAGAAGGTTTGTATTTTTGTTCTAGTTTTTACCCTTGTACATACAGCCTTTTAGTGCCTTTACTTCTCAATTTTCATCCTTAAACTTTTATTGCCTGGTTTGTCAATTTTTAATGTTATCTTTTATTTACTTTCTATTGTCTATTCAAGCATCAATGAGTACACATTAAATATAATGTTATATGTCAAATAATCAATGAGCTCAACTTTGTTTATATCTTTTCCTCCCATTAAAAAAAATGTATACTTTGTCACCATATGTGGCATTTGTTCATTAGCAATACATCCTCATCCATAATTTTAGCATTGAATTTAAGTTGCATATATTAAAATGCTCCATATCTGTTGAGCATTTGCCCAGCTGAGTTTTCCCCAGGCATCTAACAGAGCTCATTCTAGTTTGCCCAAAATGGTCTCATTAGTAGAGACTGCCCTATATTCATATATGTTTAAAATTTTTTCTATAACCTTTATATTTAAGGGATGCTTAATTAGATATTAAAATCCTTGGCTCACGCTTTTATTTTTATTTTTATTGCCATATACTGCTCCATTATGGCCTTGCTTTGAATGTTGCTGTTTAAAAAATTGAATTTAAAAAATTGATCCAGCCTAATTCTTTTTGCCTCACAACATATTTTTAGCTAAAGAACTTGAACATTTTTAAATCTCCACTTCTAAGATCTAGTCATTCTCAGTTTTCTCCTGTTTGCCCTTTCAATTTGTCAATTCATGTTTTCATTTACTTCGTAAAGGTACCTGGGGCTATAGTTTAAAATATTAGTTATATGCCATTATTTTTTCCCCTTGAAGGGTATGCTCCTTTTCCTTCTTCCCCTTCAGATGCTATGTGTTTCACAGACAGCCACTTCGCATAGTGAGAATTTTTAATTTCTTCTATGTAAATTATGCTGTGATAATTCAGGACACTTTATTTTAAAAACTATTTTAACAGATATAATTGTGTGCTCTTAGTGGCAGTTTTAGAATAACTTGAAGTCTATTGCTAGCTCCTTTCTTTTCTCTTTCCAGCACTGCTTTCTCTGTCTTCACCTCCCCTCTTTCTTTCCCATGTAGACACAGTAGCTGCCATTGTCTTACCTCCCTGGAAGTCCCTGAAATATACACTGTGATACAAAAGCAAGTCTATATGCAGGTTTATTTTCTCTCTTTTGTATAAAAATAAGGTCACAGTAAGTATAAGCTTATATATCTTTTTGGAAGTTACACATTTATCTTGAAAATCTACAGCAATTTAGACATTACTTACTGCATATATAATGTATATGTTGCTAAAACTGTTCACATTTCATATTAAATAGTTATGAGTAAAAACAAAAGGATTAGGAACCGTGTACTCAATATCAATGGAGCTTAAAGCCAGACAACAATTCCTAAGGAAACATACTAATAAAGACACGGCAAATCATTAAAAAATGGAGCACGGTAATAAATATGTTCTTTTACCTTAAAAATGGTAAAGATAACTCAGTAGAAGTGTATGTAAGAAGAGAGTTGAAGGTTTTGCGATGTGGGGAGATTAAAGAAGAGCACTTCCAAGTCAAAGCCTATGGCAAAAAAAAATGAATGTGAAGAGAAATTCTGTGGTACCTCTGCAGCTCGGTGCTTTCAGCGGATAATGTACACTGCAGTCAATTGCTGGGACGTGGCACAAAATGTTAAAATGCTAGGAAAATTCTTGTAGACGTCAACATACAGTCCATCTTTTGGTGATATTCCTCTGTTGTCCAACCACATATGACCTTATTTGTATTTCAGAAACAGAGATATGACTGAATCCATTCTCTCTCTCAGACATATACACGCACATACTTAGAATTTCAAAAACTTATCTTGTGTCAGCCTTTCTTAACCCTGCTTGTAGAAGTGCCCGATGTCACAGCTGTTGAAGACTCTTGGGTATACTTCATTGAAATTGGTGGTTTCTTGGATTTCCTTATTTCTAATCCTGGATTCAGTTTTCTTATTCCATGAATGATGTGCTTTCCATCTTTTAAAATTGTGTGGCTACCATCATATCCCCCATTTTCTGTCTTTTGTTTATACTTTTTGTGTGAAGCCTGCCACTAACATTTGAATTGATATAAACCTGACAGCTGTCTTGGATAGGGATGAATGCATTCTATTACACAGTGAAAAAGGCTGAGTGAGAATAAAACTAGTCAATGTGACAGCACAACCTTATAGAGGAATTTTATAAACATTTACCTATGTGCTTCTGAATATAACCTAGAATTCCTTTGTTAATAATGTTAGCCATCCACTAACCTAAAGGCATATTTAGGAAATTGAGGACATCTCTGAAAGGCAAAGGATTTCCTGAGTCAGCAACGCTGTCTCTTCATGGGATTGTTTTTCTCTTGAGACTAATACAGAGTTCCCTGATTTTGTTTAGTCAGCCTTGTGATTCAAAGTTTCTTATCAGCACCCTTTCATATGATTCTTTAACACAGGAATAAGGATTACTGGGTCCTCCTTAATTCATTTTTCAGAAAGATATTTCAATGAGATGCTGACTTTAGCTTTTTGGGAGAAAGATTGAAATTTCCTACAACTTTATCATCAGCAGTAATGGACAAACTTTGAAAACCATAAGCATCCCTGATTCCATATTATCTATAGTACCACAGGGTCTTAATTTTTGAGTATTGATTTTTCAAATAAAGGTTTTCCTGCTAATTTTCTACAAACTAATTCTGTATAACAGAAGATTCCTACTCCGAAATGTTAAGCACAAACTTGCAAGCCTAATTTCATCTATATTCAGATACTTCTTTTCAGAATGGCCTTTTTACCTCGTTATTTTTGTGTGTGCATGTTCATGAGACCTCAATATACATGCACAGTGATGTAACTGTACTGTTAAGAAAATTTTGTAAAATTAGTTTGCAGACATAAAGATTAGAATTATAGTTTAATAAATTATAATTTAACACCTAATATTTTAGATTAAAATACATCTTTTAATACAGTTTACTCAAATCATATTATTTCCCAGTATAATGATATATGTAAATATTATACTGGCTTTCCTATAAATATATGTCTTTCTAAAATTATAAAGGTTAGGTACAGGTTAAATTCTATATAAATAACACATTTTATATCTTTTAAGTAGGTCAGGGTACATTCAAGATATAAAATGCAAATAAAGATAAGTCATTTGTATTCCTTTTTCATTCATTCAACATGTATTTTCTAAGTGAATGATTTTTAGGCCCTGTGGATACAGCATAGGAAAATGACTGAAATTTCCAACAAACAAGGAGCTTGCATTTTAGGGGTGGTGAGAGATATACAATAAGTTACATGCACACACACACATATGTGTGCGATAAGATTACTGGAATAGACAAGTAATGTAGAAAAAGCTGCTGACTAAAAATATAAATAGTCCCTCAAAAACAATTGAAAATCAGCACTAAAACTCTAAGCATAAGATCTTCATGCATGAGCAGTAATCTGTATAAGTCCCATATTTTTTAAATGCTTTTATTTTTAATTTTACAGTGATTAAAGAGTTCTGACGCAAATAGTCTAGATGTCTTGATAAATATGTACAATAGTAGATGCTCTTGAATTTCACTACCTTACATTTCATACATTGAATTGGGAGAATTTTGGATAATTTTAAATCAGTAAGTGTATACACAAACACACATGAAAGCACATGTGTGTTCATAAGTGAGTTATATTGAAAACAATACCTTCTAATGCATTCATCATTCTCAAAACAAATCCTTGGGTACAAACCATTTTATTGATGGACACTATTTCTGTACAATCTATTTATCAATATAACAACAATTTTTCTGTCACCATGACCTTCGCATATCTATCAGATACTAATGTTCTTACAAAATGAATCTATTCACCCATCTATCAAGCATCTGTTAAATAAAACTAGATAAAAATGAGTTAATTAATCATAATTTTCATTAATTACTAATAGCTTATGTTGGGTGGGTACCTGGGTAATAGTAAATCAGTTACCTTTTGACATGAGTTTTGGAAAAATGAAATAATTTAACCCCAAAATATATATATATATTTTTTGGTTTGCATTTTATTTTATTTTTTTTGAACATTACAGATAATTTATTTATTTTATTTTATTTTTGGTATTATTAATACACATTTTTTATTATTTGTGGTTGCTACACTGCCTTCCCCATGCCCCCGCTACATTATGTGTGCTAATCATAATGCCCCTTTTACCCCTTGTCCCTCCCTTCCCACCCATCCTCCCCAATCCCTTTCCCTTTGGTAACTGTTAGTCCATTCTTGGGTTCTGTGAATCTGCTACTGTTTTGTTCCTTCACTTTTTGCTTTGTTCTTATACACCACAGATGAGTGAAATCATTTGATGCATGTCTTTCTCTGCCAGGCTTATTTCACTGAGCATAATACCCTCTAGCTCTATCCATGTTGTTGCAAATGGTAGGAATTGTTTTCTTCTTATGGCTGAATAACATTTCATTGTGTATATGTACGACATCTTCTTTATCCATTCATCTACTGATGGACACTTAGGTTGCTTCCATTTCTTGGCTATTGTAAATAGTGCTGTGATAAACATAGGGGTGCATCTGTGCTTTTCAAACTGGGATCCTGCATTCTTAGGGTACATTCCTAAGAGTGGAATTCCTGAGTCAAATGGTATTTCTATTTTTAGTTTTTTGAGGAACCTACATACTGCTTTCCACAAAGGTAAAACCAATTTACATTCCCACCAGCAGTGCAGTAGGGTTCCCCTTTCTCCACATGCTCGCCAACTTTGGTGTTGTTTATCTTTTGGATGGTGGCCATCCTAACTGGTGTGAGGTGATATCTCATTGTGGTTTTAATTTTCATTTTTCTGATGATTACTGATGTGGAGCATCATTTCATGTCCCTGTTGGACATCTGAATTTCTTCTTTGGAGAAGTGTCTGTTCAGATCCTCTGCCCATGTTTAAATTGGATTATTTGCTTTTTGTTTGTTGAGGTGCGTGAGCTCTTTGTATATTTTGGATGTCAACCCCTTATCGGATATGTAGTGTACGAATATATTCTCCCAAACTATAGGATGCCTTTTTGTTCCACTGATAGTGTCCTTTGCTGTACAGAAGCTTTTTAGTTTTATATAGTCCCACTTGTTCATTTTTGCTTTTGTTTCCCTTGTGCATGGAAATGTGTTCACGAAGTAGATGCTCATGTTTATATTCAAGAGAGTTTTCCTTATATTTTCTTCTAAGAGTTTTATGGTTTCATGACTTACATTCAGGTCTTTGATCCATTTCGAGTTTACTTATGGGTATGGAGTTAGACAGTAATCCAGTTTCATTCTCTTACATGTAGCTGTCCTGTTTTGCCAACACCAGCTGTTGAAGAGACTGTCATTTCCCCACTGTATATCCATGGCTCCTTATCATATATTAATTGACCATACACACTTGGGTTAATATCTGGACTCTTTATTCTGTTCCACTGGTCTATGGGTCTATTCTTCTGCCAATACCAAATTGTCTTGATTACTCTGGCTTTGTAGTAGAACTTGAAGTTGGGAAGTGAGATACCCCCTGCTTTATTCTTCCTTCTCAGGATTGCTTTGGGTATTCGGGGTCTTTTGTGGTTCCATATGAATTTTAGAATAATTTGTTCCAGTCCATTGAAGAATGCTGTCGATATTTTGATAGGGATTGCGTTGAATCTGTAGGATGGTTCAGGCAGGATAGCCATTTTAACAATATTAATTCTTCCTACCAAAGAGCATGGGATAAATTTCCAGTTATTACTATCCTCTTTAATTTCTCTTAGGAGTGTCTTGTAGTTTTCAGTGTATAGGTCTTTCACTTCCTTCATTAGGTTTATTCCTAGGTATTTTATTCTTTTTGATGTAATTGTAAATGGAATTGTTTTCCTGATTTCTCTTTTGGGTAGCTTATTGTTAGTGTATAGGAATGCAACAGATTTCTGTGTATTAATTTTGTATCCCACAACTTTACTGAATTCAGATATTAGTTCTAGTAGTTTTGGAGTGGATTCTTTAGGGTTTGTTATGTACAATACCATGTCATCTGCAAACAGGGACAGTTTGACTTCTTCCTTACCATTCTGGATGCATTTAATTCTTTGTGTTGTCTGACTGCTGTGGCTAGGACCTCCAGTACTATGTTGAATAAAAGCGGGGAGAGTGGGCATCCCTGTCGTGTTCCTGATCTTAGAGGTAAAGCTTTCAGCTTCTCGCTGTTAAGTATGATGTTTACTGTGGGTTTGTCATATATGGCCTTTATGATGTTGAGGTACTTGCCCTCTATACCTATTTTGTTGAGAGTTTATCATGAATGGGTGCTGAATTTTGTTGAATGCTTTTTCAGCATCTATGGAGATGATCATGTGGTTTTTTGTTCTTCTTTTTGTTGAGGTGGTGGATGATGTTGATGGATTTTCGAATGTTGTACCATCCTTGCATCCCTGGGATGAATCCCACTTGATCATGGTGTATGATCCTCTTGATGTATTTTTGAATTTGGTTTGCTAATATTTTGGTGAGTATTTTTGCTTCTATGTTCATGAGGGATACTGGTTTCAGTTTTCTCTTTTTGTGGTGTCTTTGCCAGGTTTTGGTATTAGAGTGATGCTGGCTTCATAGAATGAGTTTGGAAGTATTCCCTCCTCTTCAATTTTTTGGAAAACTTACAGGAGAATGGGTATTATGTTTTCTCTAAATGTCTGACAAAATTCAGCATTGAATCCATCTGGTCCGGGGTTTTTATTCTTGGGTAGTTTTTTGATTACTGATTCAATTTCGTTCGTGGTAAATGGTCTGTGTAGATTTTCTGTTTTTTCCTGTGTCAGCCTTGAAAGGTTGTATTTTTCTAGAAAGTTGTCCATTTCTTATAGGTTATCCAGTGTTAGCATACGTATTTTCATAGTATTCTCTAATCATTATTTGTATTTCTGTGGTGTCCATCGTGATTTTTCCTTTCTCATTTCTGATTCTGTTTATGTGTGTAGATTCTCTTTTTTTCTTAGTAAGTCTGGCTAAGGGTTGACCTATTTTCTTTATTTTCTTAAAGAACCAGCTCTTAGTTTCATTAATTTTTTCTATTGTTTATTTTTCTCAATTTTATTTATTTCTTCTCTGATCTTTATTATGTCCCTCCTTCTGCTGCTTTTGGGCTTCATTTGTTCTTGTTTTTTTCAGTTTCAATAATTGTGAATTTAGACTATTCATTTTGATTTGTTCTTCCTTCTTTAAACAGGACTGGATTGCTATATGCTTCCCTCTTAGAACTGCCTTCACTCTGTCCCACAGAAGTTGAGGCCTTGTGCTGTTGTTTTCATTTGTCTCCATATATTGCGTGATCTCTTTTTTAATTTGGTCATGGATCCATTGATTATTTCGGGGAATGTTGTTAAACCTCCATGTATTTGTGAGCCTTTTTGTTTTCTTTGTACAATTTATTTCTAGTTTTATACCCTTGTGATCTCAGAATTTTGTTGGTATAATTCCAATCTTTTTTAATTTACTGAGGCTCTTTTTGCGGCCTAGTATGTGTTCTATTCTGGAATATGTTCCAGGTGCACTTGAAAAGAATGTGTATCCTGTTTCTTTTGGGCATAGAGACTTGTAGATGTCTGTTAGGTCCCTCTGTTCTAGTGTGTTGTTCAGTGCCTCTGTATCCTTACTTATTTTCTGTCTGGTTGACCTGTCCTTTGGAGTGAGTGGAGTGTTAAAGTCTCCTAGAATGAAAACATTACATTCTATTTCCTCTTAATTCTGTTAGTATTTGTTTCACATATGGAGGTGCTCCTGTGTTGGGTGCATAGATATTTGTAATGATTATATCCTCTTGTTGGATTGACCCCTTTATCATTATGTAATGTCCTTTTCTCTTGTGACTGTCTTTGTTTTGAAGTCTATTTGTCTGATACAAGTACTGCAACACCTGCTTTTTTCTCCCTATTAGTTGATTAAATATATTTTTCCATCCCTTCACTTTTAGTCTGTGTATGTTTTTGGGTTTGAAGTGAGTCTTTTGTAGGCAGCATACAGTTGGGTCTTGTTTTTTTTTCCATTCAGTGACTCTTTTGATTGGTGGGTTCAGACCATTCACATTTAGGGTGATTATCAATAGGTATGTACTTATTGCCATTGCAGGCTTTAGATCTGTGGTTACCAAAGTTTCAAGGGTAACTTCCTTACTATCTAAGAGTGTAACTTAACTCAGTTTATATGACATTACAAACACAGTCTAAAGTTTTCCTTTTATTTCCCCTCCTTCTCTTCCTCCTCCATTGTTTATATATTAGGTATCATATTCTGTACTCTTTGTCTATCCATTTTTATTACCTCTGGTGACAGCTATTTAACCTTAGAAACACATCTATAGCAGTCCCTCCAAAATGCACTGTAGAGGTAGTTTGTGGGAGGTAAATTCTCTCAGCTTTTGCTTATCTGGAAATTGTTTAATCCCTCCTTCAAATTTAAATGATAACCTTGCAGGATAAAGTATTCCTGGTTTGGGGTCCCTCTGCTTCATTACATTAAATATATTATGCCACTCCCTCTGGCCTCTGAGGTTTCTGCTGAGAAGTCTGATGATAGCCTGATGGATTTTCCTTTGTATGTAATCTTATTTCTCCCTCTGGCTGCTTTTAATACTCTGTCCTTACCCTTGATCTTTGCCATTTTAATCATTATATGTCCTGGTTTTGTCCTCCTTGGGTCACTTGTGTTGGGAGATCTTTGCACCTCCATCACCTGGGAGACTATCTCCTTCCCAAGATTTGGGAAGTTTACAGTAATTACTTCCTCAGAGACACTTTCTATCTCTTTTTCTCTCTCTTCTTCTTCTGGAACCCCATAATATGAATATTGTTCCGTTTGGTTTGGTCACATAGTTCTCTCAGTATTCTTTCATTCTTAGAGATCCTTTTTTCTCTCTGTGCCTCAGCTTCCTTGTAATCCTCTTCCCTAATTTCTATTTCATTTATCGTCTCCTCCACTGTATCTAATCTGCTTTTAATACCCTCCATTGTGTTCTTCAATGATTGGATCTCCATCCTAAATTCATGCCTGAGTTCTTGGAAATTTTTCTGTACCTCCATGAGCATGTTAATGATTTTTATTTTGAAATCTCTTTCAGGAAGATTAATGATGTCGATTTCATTTGAATCTTTCTCAGGTGTTTTTATAATTTTGCTTTGAACCAGGTTACTTTGATGTTTCATAATTTGTCTGTGGTGTCCACTAGTGCCCAGAAGCTCTATTCTCTGGAAATGCTCAGCTCCTGGAGCAATGTCAGGGGTCTCAGGGGAGCAGTGTTGGTGCCTGGGGGAGGAAAGAGCTGTTTCCTGCTTCCTGGATGCTATGCCTATCTCCACTGCCAGAACCAGTGGGCCGAACACACACATGTAAGCCTCTATGCTTTCTGTTTGTAGCTGCCATAGGCGGGGCTTCCCTCTGGCTGGCCTGATGCCAGGGCAGGATTTGCTGGTTTGCAAGCCTGGGCCAGGTACAGGCTCGCCAGGAGGAAGACACAGCAGGCTGCATAACATGGTAGGGGGCCTTGCAGCTGTGTAGCCAGCCAGGGGGATGGAGCACCTGAGGATCGTGAAAGCTCCCAACCTGCTGGGCAGAGTGCACCCGTACAATTTTGTCTACTGTTCTTTCTCCTGGGCAGTAAGCTCTGTGCAATCCTTGCCCCTTTAGAAGTCCTCTCGCTTTTAGGAAGTCTCTCAGACTGTCCACCCAGATCAGCCGGATATGAATTCTTGTTTTCCACAAGCGGCTGGAATCTCCATCTCTCCAGGTATTCCACCTCTCTTAGCTTTCCAGCCGCACTAAATCACCAGAGCACCATGCAATCTAGGTTCATGCTCCCAGAGCAGATCTCCAGGGCTATGTGTTCAGCAGTCCCAGGCCTCCATTCCCTCCCTGTTCCATTTCTCTTCCTCCTGCCGGTGAGCTGGGGTGGGGGAAGGTCTTGGGCCTGGCTGGGTCACAGCTTTGGTATGTTACCCTGTTCCGTGAGGTCTGCTCTTTTCTCCAGGTGTATGCAGTCTTTTCTATTGCTCTTTCAAGATTAGTTGTATTAAATTATATTTTTGTATTATATGTGGTTTTAGGAGGAGGTTCTGTCTCACCTCTCATGCCACCATCTTTAATCCCCACTCCCAAATATATTTTTAATGCTGGAATGTCAGATATGTGTCATGTCATTAAACAAGTATTTCATATAGAATGAACCTTCTCACTTTTTACATTCAGGTAAGGTTTACCATAATAATCATATATCATGTTTAACAGCACATGTATTTTTTAAGAACACGCATGACACACACAACCAATACCCACTACCCACGCACCACACATGAGAAATAACGGCAATAAATCTAACAAAGAGCTTTAAGATTATCCTAACTTAAGATTCACCTGCTTGTCTTTTGAGAAAGAGAAAAAAAAGAGGGAGGGATGGAAGGAGGGAGACTCAGAAAAGACCATCTTTGAAAGTCAGGGCAAGTGCTGTTGAGTTCAATCAGATTTGTTTTTAAAGCTGACAGTCCAAGTACTGCTATATGCCGATAATAAAATTTCAAATGACAACCATTGTCACATTTTTGTAAATGCCAGGCTTATTTGGCCCAGGTAGACAAAAAGTATGGGTCTGCATGTATTTCTATCAAAAATGGAATGCTGCAAAGATAGAAAATGTGTAAGAATTCCTCTGGATAGCACCCTATATAAAAACCAAATGAAGGTCATTTCTCTGGCACAGATATTACTTCATTAATTTAGATAAAATGCTCTGCCCTGTTGTACTTCTGTGACCTCCTGAGTATCCTAGGGGATTTGTTTCACATCTTTCTGTTTTATAGATACAGGTGAAGTCCTTCTTTCCCAATTCAGATATAAACAATCTTGAAATTGGTGTTTGTAGTTCCCATTCAAGTATTTTGTATTTGTACTCTAATGTGTTTATCCATAAAAATAAATGTATTGTTTTGCATATCTAAAAATTTGATGAATTACACTTGATTTTTTCCAGCTTGATCTTTTCATTCATTATTCTATTATAGAGATGTGGGTATGCTGATACATGTAGATGTTGATTTTACTGAATGAATGAAATTTTTAGCCAAAAATGATAAAAACAATTCCACTTTTAGATAAACTACATATAAAAGCACCTCAGTACTTCATTCATCTTATCACATTACCTCTCAAGGTGAAGATAGAAAGGAGCTACAATAATTAGCACTTCATTTTACAGTGTTCTGTTTACATTCACATAGGAAACACTTTTTACTACCATCAGTAAATTTTTTTTTCATTTGAGGATACTTAAAATATGAATCTTATGACTATAAACTATAGATATTAAATCCTTGATTTACCTCTCTCTCCTGGTCTCAGATTGTAATGTAGTTTTTAATGCACCTGTCAAAAATACATGCTGCATTTGGTCGTAATACTATAATTCACATCAGATCTAATCAGTCACTGTTTTATCATCAGACCTTTTAGGCATTAAATGGATCTTGAGCTCAAGAATCATTCTTTAGCATGTAGAATATTGTAAAGTATTGTATGCCTGCTGTACTGATCATATCACTTGGAGAGAATTAAAACTGTGCCTGATGCAGCTGCATAAGCCATTGTTTTATGGAGGATCTTATAAAGATCTTTTCTTTGGCAAATCATCATTATTTTTAAATGAATTAAATCATAATGTATGTTCAATAAGACATTTTACTATTTTCTTACATAATTCTCTCATATATGCAAAGTAAACATTGCTTTCCAAGAAAAATTATTATGATACCAATGTACTAAATTGTAAAACATTTTTAAAGAAAATAAACTATTTAATATATAACTAAGAGTTGCTGGAATACCCTCATATGCATGCCTTCCTTTAGAAAAAAAACCAGATTTGATCTTAATGAAATATCAGAAGTCGTTTTAAAGCATATACAAGATCAGAGGAAGATGTATAAGCCTATTCAGTGATGTCTGCTTAGCTCCTCGAATTCTTTGGCCCTCCCTCTACCACAATTTGGAATAATCATTCCTTCTCTGAAACTCAGCTAGGGCTTTAAGAATCTCTGAAAAATTGTGTTTAGTAAGAAGGACAAAGGAATATATTCAAACCATATTAAATAGGCACTTTAGTGGGTACACACTATCTCATTTTAAATACATACACACATACGCATTCAAAATAAAAAGTCTGAGAAGATACATATCAAATACTAGCGTTATCACTACAGTATATGACTGAAGATGATGTTCATTCTTTTACGTTTTTATATATATCACTCTTTCAAACTATGACAGTTCATTTACAGATGTTTAGGGAATATGCACTATGTAAAAGTGGCAATTTTGTTTTAGGTTCTGAACAATGAACAAAACAATGTACCAAGAAACCTGTGAAGTTAGAATCACTTCCATATGAAAATAATTTAATTTGAAAATTTTATAAAATTTTGCACTTGAAAACAATTATTTCTAGGATCATTCCAAATATAGAATAATTTCTACATTTCTATATTTATGTATATAGCAAGAATTATTAATTTTTTTAAATTCTCTAAAATATAGTATGACTAATTAAAAAAAATAAAAATATATATAACACTCTATATGCAATTATTCCAATTGACCAAAATTACTTATGATTTACATTACTTTTTGTCTGTTCTCTTTTATATTCCATCATTGAGAAACGCTCATTCTGAAAGTGAATCTTTATTAATTCTATGTCAACCATTTCATTTTCTTACTGTTTCCAATGGTCAGTGTCTATGTGTTTTATTTAAAGCTATAATCCTGCTTCCAACTAAAACAAAGATTTTAATACAGCTATCTAAATATTTTGAATTTTGCTTTAATCAATTTCTTTTATGTTCTTTTCTTTCCATCTTCTCTTTTGAATTTCTGCTTAATTTTCATGAAATTGTGTTTTATTATGAACTTCAATTTCTAAGTTATCTTTTGATTAGTGTAGCAAATATCTTTTGCAAAGTATGGCCTCGCTCTTTTCAGAGTGACCTGACTTTCCACTGGTCATGCAAATGTAGATCCATGTTGTTTTATGTATTTGTGGATCTTTTTGTGTATGTGATTATTCATTGTTTTCTTATATACATATATAGTATATAACGAGGTTAGATTAATACATATTTGGTAAGATATAAGAATTGTCCATTTAATAACCTCCAATGTGCTGATTCATTCTCATTTTCATTCTTAAAACAGGAGCGCATGTTTATATAAACTAGCCCAATTCTTGTCTACAAAGTATTTTTATGAGTTTCTATTAGACTTAATTGGGAAAATTTATCATCATCTTATTCTCTGGAAAACATAAACATATAATTTCAATATACATGTCTTTCAGTCTTTTTCTTCTTCCATTTCCAACAGTTTATTCAAAGAAACTATAATTCTCAGGATTCAATGAATCACCCGCCTCCAGTGGCCATTTTAGCAGAAATACTGAAACACTGATTTTCACTGTTCTCAGACAAGTGCAGCTAGCTTGAGACCTGCTTTGAAAGGGAACCAGGCTGGTGAAAAATCACTAGAAAGTGCCACTAAACCCAGTACATAGAACAAGACAAGTAATATTCAAAATCAAAGTTATTATAAGCCACTAGAAAGCTGACATTGTAATATAAACCTAATGAACTAAGAATCAGAAAAGTGACAAGAACCTGCTAGATGAGATCCATCTAGCAGAGTAGTGAGAAGAGAAAGAAGACACCCTAGAGGCTGATAAGAAAATAGCTGAAATTTTAACCAAGGAAATGACTGTCTGTCCCTGGAGTTGGGGCAGAGAAGTGAGTTTACTTGCAGTTAATGGACACTATGGGGACTGATGGGGTTTGATGGTGTATGTAGGGAAACAAAGAGAAGGCCAACAGGTGATCTGAGCCTTACACAGAGCATCAGGCAGCAGCCATGCATCCCTCAATGCTACACCAATGACTTAGCAAATGAAATGGTCTCATTTTAATGGGAAATACAATAATTTATATCAGTTTTACTTTTTATGCGAAGTAACTCATGTTCAAGCACTATGAAATGTAAGAACATATTATCACAAAGAGAATACTCAGTATTATCAGATCCAGAAGTGACCAGCTGCTGGAATTATCAGGAATGGATTTTAAAGTAACTCTAATATGTTAAAGAATTTAGAGAAGAAATTGAACAACACAGGGGAATGGATAGTAAAGAGATGGAAATCTTCAAAAGCACTGAACAGAAATGCTAGGGCCAAAAAATAATATATATATATCTAATATTAGATATGAAGATGTATGTTTGTGGGCTTTCCAGAGACTGGGAACAGCAGAGAGGATCAGTGAGTAAGACATTTCAGCAAAATCTGAAAGAGTTTATCTCCAGTTGGCCTGCCAAATAAAAAATGCTAAAAGAATTTTAGACTGATGATAAATTATGCCATAGAGAAAACATTCTTAGAAAAGTAATAGAGAATCTTAGAAGATTAAATATGTGGAACATATAACAATGCTTTCATAAATTAGTAGTTGGACTCTTTATTATCCCACTTTCAGTAATTGATAGACAGACAAAACTAATATATAGAGGATGTACTATATATACCAAAAAAATTTGACCTAATTGATATTTATATAACATCACACCAAACAGTGGCAAAAGACATATTCCTCTCAAGTGTACATGAACTTTCAATGATATAAACCATATGGTAGGCCACAAAGCAAGTCATAAACATTTTGTTAAAAAGTATATATATCTTATACCTCTAAGATTTTTAAAAGCAGAAATAAAATAGGAACCAGGCTCAACAACAGAATGTTAGCAAAAATAAGTTTTTTTTTTCTCATTTTTTCATATATATATTTGTATATATAAAATCAAACCCTTGGCACTATTAAGTTTTCCAAAATTAAATTTGCCAGCTGATCTCACATTTCAATGTGCCTCCTCTGGTAACAGGGAACTATGATACATACATGGTGGTTTCTAATCCATCTGTCATTATTTATTCCTCAGAACTTTAAAAATAGCTGAAGATAGGGGATTTCATATGCTTGACCTTAAGAGGACAATAAAAGTAGTTCTTAACCTATTTATTAAATAAGTTTTACATTTCTTAGTAGAATGAAGACACCAAATAATAGTTTAAATTGCATACTGCTTGAAGAGAGAAATAATTTAACTCACAATGAAAGTAAGTTTGGAGGTGTTATACAGATTTATAGAGTATTGTTTTGTATGGGACAATCAGACAGTTATTGGTAGCACATGAACATAAAGACTTTCGCACAGAGTTAGTAGTACTATCATTTATGCACATAAAGCAAATGTTTTCCTAACTGTTTTACCATTACTATAATAAACGATTTATTATTTGTTCCCATGCCGCCTCTCTTATTCCTTGGTCCATTCCCAAGAGAAACTTCTCAGGGCACTGCTGGCCTACTCAGCAGAGCTGAGCACAGTTCCTGGCTCCATATATGAGTTTCAAATTTAATTAAATTGAACTGTAAGGGAAAATTAACCATTTCTAAATTCAGAAACAAGTATAAATATATTTTAGGATTAAATAGAAAAATATGGAATAGTAAAAGCCAACGTATAAAGAGGATTTGGAGATCATAGTGTTTTAGAAAAACTTTGTAGCAGTCAAAAATAAAAACAAAAACAATTTGTTCAACAGATATGAGTATAATTGTAATAGTTAACAATAATGTTAACCTTCAATGTGAAAACTGGTTTATATACACACAAGTCCATTATGCATTCTGGTGAAGAATTTGGAATACATTTGTTGACATGAATATCTATGCAGATGTTTATTCTTGCTGTGGAAAGCATGATCATTTCTGAGATTCCACTGAGTAAAGCCTCAGAGGGCCCATCTTCAGGTGAATTGTTACATTTTGGAATATAAAGAATGGTGAAATATCACCTCTTAGAGTGGAGCAACGGTACAGTCATTTGTAAATTGACTTAAGTAGCAGTGGGCAGCACTGAAGGTTTATGTAGAGGTTTCAACTGAGGATGAACATTTCATGACACAAATAAATAGTACATTGCCTCTTTAATTCTACAAAGTATTAGTTTCCTTATTCTTAACCAAAAATATCAGTATTCCCAGCATAGACTGAACATTTCCAAAATTTGACATTAATTAGGCTGAAGACATTTCTTCACTGATAGTTTTGAACTTTTTGGTTAACCATGAAATTAAACTTCATGAATATAAAGCAGTATAAAAATTATTTCCTTTTTAGGGAATTAATGAATTTTATAATTTCCTTTAAAAGTTTTATTAACAATAACTATCCTTATACCAAATTTTCACTAAATAGCATTCTATAATATAAGAAGTCTGAGGTCAAGAACTTACTGTTATCTAACAGATATATATATATATTATATAACCTATATAAAATGACAATCCCTAACATAGTCAATATAGAATACAAAAAGGGCTGCTCATTTACGTTTCTTAAGCAGAATAAAAGTGCACATGCACAGAGATAAATACAATTTAAGATTAGCTTTTGTATACATCAGCAACATTTTAACAAAATGATACAAGAACTGATTTGGGGAAAAAAATGAAAATTATGTCCATTTATTTATTGATTTAAAAAATTTAAACATCTACTCTTTGCTCTTAAGTCCATGGTAGATGTAAAGACAATAACTGAGTTTCTGTCCTCAGGTAGATTTTAATCTGTAAGGACCACAACCTATATAAGGATAACAGATAATATGTAAATCTTAGAGATGAAAACAAATGAACATAAAGTCAGGTGTTAAATGTGTGGTGCAGGGCTGGTGGAAATCCTAATACTTTCTTTGTATCTTAAATGGTCACTTATGACTGAAATCAGGAAGCTACATGTAGTTAATATTTATGACAATCAAGATGACATACATGCTATTCATGACAACAGTCTGATTCTTGAATGATCTATTGCCTTCCCAAAAAATATGTTAATAATGTCTATGTACCTGAAGAGTGTTTTTTTTTAATTCCTTGCATTGCCATTTAGATGACTAACAGAAGTATGAACCAGGGAAAATTCACATAGTTGATCCTTAATTTCAAACAAATTAGTCTAATGGAAAATACAATAATACCAAAAGACCTAGGTTCTTTCCTCATCTTTCCCAGATACTAGAAATTTACCTCTATAAAGCTCACTTTTCTAGAGTGTAAAATGTAGATGACAGACCCTATATATTTATTCTAACTCACAGAGTCATTTTAAGGACCAGATACCAGAAGTGTAAAAGCACTATTTCTGCAACAGCAAAACCAACCACAAATTCTTGGTGGCTTACCAGAATAACATTTATTTTTAACTCACATTATGGGGGTCTGATGGATGGTTGTAGCTCATACAGGTAGTTCAATTTTTCTGAGCTCTGTTAGGTTTGACTAGTTTATAGGAAATAGGAGTTGGAATGTCCAGATGAAAATATTACCTGGTAACTACATTAACCCATTCAGAGATGTTAGCAACTAATTTTATAAGCATGCTTCCTTTAACGTTTTATTTGCTGCAAGGATATACCTTAAAGGTTGAAATGTTATTATTACTTCTTGAACTCATCAGTTATGATATTACAGAATAGTTGAAATTCTCCATGCTCAAAGATCTAGAATATCTGTATTTTGATTATTTCAGTGAGTCTTTGATTGCAAAAAGTTCAACTCCTTTTTGAATTAAACTTCTTGCAGTCATTTATGAGATGAAATTAATAACCAAACTTGCACTAGTAACATTCTATCTCACAACTTGCTGTCCAAAAGCAAGTTCACTAAGTATACCTTCTACCTTCCATTTCAACCGAGCTGACAGTTATATTTTGCCAAGCAAAATATAGGTCATCACTTTCTTGGTCTCCTACAACAATAAATGCATAAGCCTCTAGTCAGTCTAACAAAAGAAAAAGTTACAAAAGAAAACAAATTACAAATACCACAAGTTAAAGAGTGATGGTCACTACTGAGCCCATGGATATTAACAAGCTAATTAAGGAATATTACAAACTCTATGTCCCCAAAACTGATAACTTAGATGATATAAACATTCTATGAAAGGCATAATCTAAAGAAACTCACATGAGGAGATACAATCTGAATAGGCCTTTATCTATTAAAAGTATTAAATCAATAATTAATAACCTTCCAAAACAGAGAGTACCAGTGCCAGTTTCACTGATGAATTCTACTAAACATTTCAGGAAGATGATACCAATTCTCTACAGTATGTTCCAAAAATAGTAGTAGAGAAAACACTTCCTAACTCATTCTATAAGGCCAGTATTATCCAAAAACCAACACTAGATAATGACACAAAGGCACAAGAAAAAACTAAAAACCAGTTTCTTTCATGAAAATAGATACAAAACCCTTGAACAAAATACTAGTAAATAAAATCTATCAATATGCAAAAATATACCAAGAATAAGGGGGATTTATTCCAAGTACATAAGGCTAAAACATTCAACATTTAAAAATCAATTAATGTAATCTATCACAACACTCTAAATAGGAAGAATCATCAGTTGATACAATCAAATAATTTGAAAAAATCCAATATTGACTCATGATAAAACAAAAACTAATTAAAAACCCAACTTTCATCAAACTGGCTATTAATAAAGGGAGACTTCCTCAACTTGATAAAAAAAAATCTATAAAAACCTGATACTTAATGTCATACTTAAGGTTGAGAAACTAGATACTTTATCCCTAAGATCAAGAATAAGGTAATAATGTCCTCTTGCATGGCTCCTATTAAACATTGTACTGGAAGTCCTTACTAATGCAGTAAGGAGAAAATTTACATAAAGCTTACACAGAATGACAGGTTAGAAATAACACACAAAACAAATAAAAGCATCTGAGAAGCTGTTCAATATTACATGCATCTAGAGTGACTAAAACCCAGAACACTAACACCACTAAATACTGCTAAGAATGTGGAAAAATAGGATGATCCATATGCTGGATATGATCCATCAATTACACTTGTAAATATTTACCCAAATGAGTTGAAAACTTATGTGCACACAGAAACCTGCACATGAATGTTATGCAGCTTTACTCACAATTGTAAAATGTTGGACATAACCAAGATTTCCTTCAAAAGGTAAATGTATAAACAAACTGTATATCCAGGCAACAGAATATTCAGCAATGAGAAAACGATCAAGCCATGATAAAAACACAGAGGAAACCTAAATATTTATTACTAAGTGAAAGAAGCTTGTCTGAAAAGACTATATACTATATGATTCCAACTAAATGACATTCTGGAAAAGACAAATCTATTGAGACAGTAAAGAGATCAGCAGTTTGTAGGGAAATGCGGATGGGCAGAAGGTAAGAGATGAATAGGTAAAGTACAGGGAATTTTAGGGTAGTAAAACTATTCCGTATGATATTGTAATGACATATACATGATACTATGCATTTATCAAAGCTTATAAAACTATACAACACAAAGAGTGAACCAACTGTAAACTATGTACTTTAGGAAATAACATCTCAAACACGATTCATCTATTTTTAAGTAATATATTACACTGACGCAAAATAGTAATAATAGGAGAAACTATGTGGGGGAAGAAGGTATATAAACTGTGGTTTATGCGTTTCTATAAACCTAAAATTACTCTAAAAATAGTCTATTAATTAAAAAAAAATTTCTAGGTCCAGTTCCACACATAAGAAGCTTCGGAGTCCCTACACTGTCCAAAGAAAAAATTAAAAAGCTGAACAACCTGAAAATCAGCAACTCTTCTTGGATCCATGAGTGAGGGGAGGCCCGGGCAAACAAACGGCCGCCCCTGTGACTGGGAGACTGACAGGTGAGTGACTTACCGGGGCAGAGACTGGCTGCAGAAGCCGCCACAAAGTCCGAGCCAGGGTAGGAAAACGTGAACTGTCGTTGAAGCATTACTGGAGGCTCAGGGCAGACCACTCCGAGAGTGAAAAACTCCAAGAGAAGGCAGTGGAAGGCCCCCCACAAACCCTATCCCCAGGAGCCAGACCTGCTTCTCTCAACAAATGAGGGGAAAATAAGCACGTGTTTTGGGCACGGGGCGGGGCAAAGGACTCATTTTGAAATTGCCAAATGTTGATAATTATTGAAGATTGCCTGCTCAGTATCTTGGAATTATTATATTGTTCCTTATGCTTCAGTGAGTGTTTGAAATCTTCCACAATAAAAACTATGACAGAAAGTTTAAAAAAAGAAAGAAAAGAAAAAGAAAAAAACAGAGCATGCTACTATTCTTAACAAAGCCTGTCCTAAGGAGAAACCAGTTAACCAGAACCTCATCAGCTGGGGTATTATCTGAGCCAGGTGTGACTGGGGGAAGGGCCATACCCAACCCCAGCCAGCTCTAACTTTCCAGGGGGGGAAGGGAAATTCCCAGCTAGAGCTCACTCTAGTTATCCTGTCTCACCTAAGGGCAAAGAAAAAAACTTAAATATGCTTGTGAAGCTTACAGACCAGAGGCCTAGGTAAACTGAAAGACTAACAGTCACAGGACCATAGAGTGCTTCCCCTCCCCTACACTTCATACCACTCATCTCAAGGCCTAATTACAGCAGTTTCTTTTCCCCAGTACATCATATACAACTAACAGGAAGAAATCACAGGAAACCAAGGACAAAAAACACAGTTTGAGGAGACAGAGTAAGCATCAGAACCAGACATAGCAGGGATGTTGGAATGATCAGACTAGGAAATCAAACATCTATGGTTGATAAGGACTGTAACGGATAAAGTAGAGAGCAGGCGAGAGCACATGGACACGGTTACGGGAGCGATGGAAATCCTTCGAGAGAACCCAAAAGAAATGCTGGAGATAAATACACTGTAATTGAAATGAAGTCTTGATAGGCTTGTTAGTAGATTATACACAGCTGAGGAACAAACCTCTGCTTTCGAGGCGTCTCCAAAACTGGAAAAAAAAAACCCTCAAACCAGACATAATATAATCGACAGCAATATCATCAATGTAGCTTAGAACTGTCTACTGATGAATTCTCTAAGTTTCAAAAGTTTGATGAAAAAGGTATCTTCTACATATACATTAGAAAGGAAAGCTATTTGATTTGTCAATTTCTAAGATGTTTAGTGAAACTAAATACTGAGATGCAATAAAAATGAAAGAATCTTGGCTTAAAGATGGTTGTGAATTGCAAAAAGAAAAAGGGAAACAAATCATTGGCAAATGGTACATATTCATGGTAAAACAACTTCATATTTTAAAATAGTGGAACTAAAATACTAGATAATCATAAAAAGAATGCTTTTCTGTGGGTAAAGTATACTAATGTCCTGGTTGTGTTTAAAAGGATGGGAGAATGAGAAGTTCGGAATTCAGAAGAAAGATGTATAGTGAATCACATAGCTGAAAAATTGAAAAATAATTATAAAGAAATTCTCATAGGGTAGAAAATATAAGCATATGAAAAGCACTTGAGAAAAAGGTCAAGTCAAAAACTTGAAATGGAAGAGTTTGCTGATAGTAATGAACCAGTAAAGTGGAAAGATAAAATATGCTGGAGGAAGACAGAAGCCTTGCTAGAATGATATACTTGTGTAGGAAGATGAAATGAGTACTGTCTGCTGCTGGAATACTTGGGATATTTCCACATTCTTCTTGTGTGTCATGAAGCTCCTTACCATTATCTCAGGCTTCAGAAGAAATAATATATGTTAGCAACTCTTTGTTACATTGCTTGTATTTTGGTTCCTTTTTAATAGCTGGTATTATAATCTCTTGTTAAAATGCTTTAGGCTGAATTTCAACTCAGAAAAATAGGGATATCTAATTGCTTTCCCATACCATTGTATCATGAAGAAATATTTTCTAGATTTTAATTTCTCAGATAGAACTAACAAAATCAAAACTAGTGTAACAGATCCATACACAGTTGATCTTTTCTAGACCTTTATTCGGGAAAAAACAATCAACTACAGCTCACACAACAATGGCATTCTAATAAATTCTGACTGGACTCTTAGCAGAACATTCACTGGAATTCCAATGTGTCCATCACACTGGAGAAGGATACAATCAGACGAATGTCAAAGACATTACTAATTGGAGGAATGTGACTCCATGTTTTGGTTTGTGGTCCCCACTGTACTGATTCCGATGATGGAATTTTATTTCTCCCATTTATTTCTTCCTTTGTTGTTGATACCACTGATATATTTTTAGGAGCCAAATAACAAGAGATAACCAGAGAGATGTAGTCCATGC
>JAQQAC010008880.1:10421096-10459509 GCA_029783875.1 Phataginus tricuspis | reverse complement strand
AAATATATAGAGACAAAAGAGAACAGTGGTTGCCAGGAGTTGGAGTAGGGTAGGGTGGGAGAGATGTATAGGTGAAGCACAGAGGATTTTTAGCATGGCAAAACTGTTATGTATGATAATGTAATGGTGACACTGACTATGCATTTGTTAAAACTTACATGACTTTAATGCACAAAGAGTAAACCTTAATTTATGCAAATTTTAAAAAGTCATTTAGGAAGTTGGGAGATCACAGTATGGAATCCAGGCTCTTAGAAGAGACTCTAAGAGTATTAAAAATGTATGAAACACCTTTATCTAAGTTAGGGTGAAACAGTACAAACAAATCAATTTGGAAATGAGTAGAATGTGTTAAGATTAAAGACAAAAGGAATTGCATATATTCTAGTTTATAAATTATTTCCATGGGCTCTGTGGGTATGGGTTAATAATTGTGATACTAATATACACATATACTGGGATTAAATAAATGGATGGTGGATTGTGGGCCAACCAATCTTTTTGTTATGAGAGGTTGTAGATGAGAATGGGGATGAGGCTAGAATGATCTGTGTGATCATGGATAAGAATCAGAGACATCTTATACTGTCTGTACTTATACTTCACAAAGATACAGATGAATACATATAGAAATGCTTACAAAATGTGTCTACATACTAATTGATAAAACACATACTTCATTGCTCTGTCAGATGACACGACCTAGAAGAAACCATACTCTGGACGCAACCAAGACCTAGCACCCAGATTTGATTTTCAAAGAACATTCTCCAATAAAAACAATTAGGGTTCCTTGGATAAAACTACAGATGATTCTGGAGCAGAGAGTAAGGAAGTGCTAAGAACAAAAACTAACAAGCAAAATAACAAGACACAAAAAACACACCCCACACATTAACGAAGCTCTGTCAGAAGAAACAGGAATCAGCTGAGAGAGCTCCTGGATGACAAACCTGAAGCACTTTGGCTACAGTATGAAAGGAAGAAAGAAAAACACCCACAGTAATGTTACAGTGGAGAAGCTTGACAAGCCCCCCAGGTGGGTGATCAAGGTCAGCATCAACAATAGATCATCTTCTTAGTATTTACTCTGGATAACTAAAGTAGCTGTGCTTAATTTTCTATAGTCTTCTTCCCAAAATCTGCAACCCCAGTAAGCATAAGAAAAAAGTCAAACAAATTCCAATAAAAAAAGCATCCTACAAACACCTGACCGGCAGTCCTCAAAACCGTCAAGGCCATTAAAAACCAGTGAAGTGCGAGAATCTACCACAACCAAAAAGAGCCTAAGGAGACTAAATGGGATGTGGTGTCCTACACAGAATCCCCAGACGGTGAAAGGACATTACATGAAAACTAAGGAAACCTAAATAAGCTGTGGGCTTCAGTTAATAATAATAGCAATAGTAATTTATTATTATAAGAAATACACCATTATAATTAGTGTAAGATATTAATAATGGGGGTATACTGTATGTGCGTTTATATGAGAACTTTCTGTACTGTCTTCTCAATATTTCTGTTAATCTAAAACTCTAAAAATAGTCTATTTTTAAAAAATTGTCTATTAGAATATAAATACGTACATACATATTACAGATAAAAGTTCTTATTACAGAAAAAAATTTCCATAATAATAAGAAAAATAACCTAGTAAAAATACACAAAATTTTTGAACATATGCTTACAAAAGATACATATCTAGTAAAAATCTGGAAAAAAATGTCAACACTATTTGACATCAGAAAAATGCAAGTTAAACTACAATAAAATGTCTCTCCCTAGTCAACATAACATGGTGCTAAGAAAAACAGACTGTTTAAAATGTAACTGGAACCCCCAAAGGAAAAGGAAAAAGAAGAGTACATTTTTAAGGAAAATGTTAGGGAATTTTCCAATAAATAAAGAAACTAAATGATACATCGCAGAAGCAGAGTGACCCCAAAACAAGATAATAACCAACATATGCACAAACACACAAATTCAAAAGCTTAATCCAGATACATCAAAGACAAACTTATAAAAACTTAAAGGGAAAATTTTGAAAGTAGTCATAGAAAAAATGTACATTATCTATAGAGGCATAAAGTTATGAAAAATAGATTCATCATTAGAGACAATGTAATCTAGAAGACATTGGAGTATGATCCTTCATGTAATGAAAGAAAAAAGAAAACTGAAACTAGAATACTATTCCCAGAGAAAATATCTTTTGGGAAAGAAGGTGAAATACAGATTTTTCAAACAAATAAAAACTATGAGAATATATTGCCTGCAGATTCATACTAAAAGAAATGTTAAAGAAGCTTCATAGTAAAAAGGAATATGATAGCAGACAGAACTTGAGATTCAGACTAAGAAATGTGGAGCTCTGGAAATGGCTAAAAATGAAGTTTAAGTTAAAAAGATTTATATATTTTTATTTCAAAAGCTTAAAAGATAATTTAAAAAATAACAGTGAACTTACATGTAAAATATCTACTTTTATCTCAGTATATTACTTTATGTTTTCTAGTTTCACTGTAAATGGAATTATTAAGTATATACTATTCTATGCCTTCTACTCTTCTATGATTTCTATATACACTTGGACTAATAAAGATGACATTAATTCACATGTGTATCATATTACCTTTTAGTACTTCATTGTATGAATATACCACACTTTTTTTATCCATTCATGTGTTGTCAAGTTGTTCCTTGTTTGTAGTTATCACAATAAAGTTGCTAAAATATTTGTATACAAATCTTTGTATGCAGACACATCAATTTTATTTCTCTTGGATAAATACCTAGTAGTGGAAGGGCTATATTAAGTAGTGGAAGAGCTATATTATATGGCAAACTTACATTTACCTTTTAAAGAAACAAGCAAACAGTTCCCAGGTGGATGCGCCATTTCACATTTTCACCAGCAGTGTGGGAGTCTTTCAGTTCCGTCATTTCCTTGACATCATATCACTCTTTCTTCTTTCGTTTTTTGTAATTAAGCATTACAATGGGGGTCTAGTGATATCTTATTGTGGTTTTGCTTTGTTTCCTTACTGACCAAATAATATTGAATATATTTTCATATATTTACTTTAAATCTGTATATTTTCTTTGAAGCAGCTGCTTAAGTCTTTTTACTTATTTTACTTTTTAGAGCTCTTTATGTATTCTGTATACAAGTCTTTATCAGATATAAGATTTTCAAAAATATTCTCCCAGTCTATAGTAGGTGTTTTTATTCTCTTAAGTGTCTTTCGAAGAGATGTTTTTATTTATTAATTGTACAGTTTACTTGTAAATTGTACAAAGTTCAATTTATCAAATTTTCTTTTATGGAATATGCTTTTATTGTTATATCTAAGAAATATTTACCTAACCCATTGTCACAAAATTTTTTCTTAAGATTTCTTCTGAAAGCTTCATAATCTAAGAATTTCCATTTTTATGTATTGTCCTCTTTGAATTAATTTTTGTATATGGCACAAAACACTTATCAGAGTTATTTTTTAAATATTGGGATATCATAGTTTCAATAACATCTATTGAAAATTTTATTCATTCTCTCCAGAGAATACTTTGCACATTTGCCTAAAATCAGTTGTTGATTTATATGTAAGTCTAATTCTGAATTCTTAATTTTGTTTTATTGATTTGTTCATCTACCTTAATTCCAATTCCATACTATATTGATAATTGTAGCTTTATAATAAATCTTGAAAGTAGGTTGTATTTATCATTGTTTTTCAGATTTTTGTTTAACATAAGTCTTTTGCATTTCTATTCAAATTTTATAATCACCTTGTTAATGTCTATTTTTTAAATTATTTGAAAAAATTATTTGAACTTTGGGATTGCATTATGTCTACAGTTAAATATGGAGAAAATTTACATCTTAAATATATCGATATTCAACCCATAAAGTTTATCTCTCCTTTTATTGAGACATTCTTTAATGGATTTCCACAATGTTTTGCAATTTTCAGGGTAGAAATACAACAGATATTTTGTCAAGTTTATTCCTAATTATTTAATATTTTTTATAGTATTACAAACTACTTTTAATACTTCAATTTCTGATTGTTCATTGATAGTATATGGAAATGCAGTAAATTTTTGTCAATTATTTGCCTTCTAAAACCTTAACTAAATTCATTAATAATTCCAACATGTTACTTTAGGTTCCGTTAAATTCTCTACATAGATAATTATATCATTATCTCATATGAAATGACTTTTATTTCCTTACAAATCTGGATTTTTTCCCTTGTCTTATTGCAATGGCTATAATCTCTACTACAATATTGAATATATATAGTATGATTGGATATCTTTATCTTATTCCCAATCATGGTCTTTCAACATTAAGTCTGATGTCAACTATAGATTTTACATAGGTGCCCTTTATCAGGTTCAGAAATGTCCTTTCAATTCACAGTTTGCTAAAAAAAATTTTTTTAATGAATATTGAATTTTGTCAAATCTCAAATGTTTCTATTGAGACAATCATAGGTTTATCTCTTTTAATTTGTTAATATGGAAATTTCACTGATCCTTTTTGAACGTTAAACCAACATTACATTGAGTAATTTGTTCTTAACAGCAAAGACAACAAAAATAATGTAGCTTCCACAGTGATAAATATGAATCCACCCTGCATAACACTAGGAGTTAGAAAAGGTTTGATTATTTGAGAAGATTTATAAGACCCAAAATGTCAAAACCCACTAACCTTGGTTTATTTTAGAAAAACAATACTATATAGCAACTGCATTAAAGTAAAGATATGCATTTTGACCAATGGTTGCATTATAGACTCAAACCTTGCTTTTTCCTGCTTTATTGGAGTCACAATGGATATGCTTCCTCTGTCTTATCAGAAGCCACTAAAGTAGACTCATAACATAGTAGAACCAGGAATTTTGAACTGGAGTCTCAGCAGCAGCTTCTTATACATTGCTAGAAATACAGACATATTTCTTGTCATGTAAAGAATGCCAAGGCAGAGCCCTCCAGGATTTTCAGAAAGATGCAAATCATCAACCCCAGTGATATCAATAAACACTACTGGCAAGTTTAAACAAGCCACCCCAAAACTTGCCACAGAGCCTATTTTATTAACTAGTGCATTTCATGCCTTAAGCAGGTGCTGGTGTTTCAACAAAACTGATATTTCAACAAAGCTACTCAGGCTAATTCCAGACCTACAGAATTAATTCCTCAGATCTCCCCATTCCCAGAAAAATCTACAAATATTTATTTTTGCAACACACTTTTCTTTATTAGTAATGAAAATATAAAATAATGATTAAAATTATATGTGTATTCACTGAATTTATAGTTTAAAATTTTTTGATCCTTTAAAGCAGAACTTGAGATAATGACTTGGGGACAGATATTTTTGATGGGAGGATTGAGCCCAGAAAGGAGATGTAATAGAACAAATTGAGTAATTCATGGAATAAATAAAATCTTGTATCAGAGTACACGAATATATTTCACATTAGTAAACCATAGAGGCTCAATGCTTTTAACAGTCCTTGAGAATTATTCAAAATGTCTCCCAGAATTGACTTCCTAATAGATGAAAGGCTGGAGCATTTATACATCTGCTGCTTTCTTCCAAGATGGAGAATTACCTCCAAGGATTTCAACTCCCCAAACTTCTTGTCAGCATGTGCACAAAGGTCAATATAGTTACAGTGATACTGGAGAAAAGTGGTAAGATGCTCAGTGTATGAATTGGGACAGTGTCAACAACAGGTAAATCTGGTCTCACAAGAACTATCTACCACAATTGATAATAGCTGAATATTAGCTATATGCATCTCTTTAACTTATCAGGTAAGCTAAGGAGATGCACAGCAGAATACAAGAAATGTGTCATACTCATTTTTTTAAACCCACTACACAGTAAGCTACACAGTCTGTATGTGACTAAGAGCTGACTCTTCTGTTCACAGCTCTATGGATATCCTAGCCTAGAGCCTAGTGCACAATAAACACTCCAGAGATATTTCTTAGAAGGAAAGAGGAAAGGAAAAAAGGAAAGAAAGAAAGGAGGGTGGCACAAGTCCAATGTCCACACCAGGGTATATATACAGTGGTGTACAAAGACTGCAGAATCAGAAATCATGGTAGAGTGAAAAAGGAATGTAGAAAAATCTCTATTAGGATTTCCAAATTGAAGTCATCTACTTTACAGTTTGGATTCAAGGCTCTGGAGACTTAATTATTATCATTTCAATATCAATTAGCAGTATCTTTCTAAACGAACCTGTAATTTCTATTCACTCTTCTGGCACTTTCTGGAGCTGAAATTGCTTAAACAAAGATCAAAAGAGTTTGTTCTTTCCTTTTATTTTTAGGGAGCTTATAGAAATCCTTTCTGACAACTGTCAAATTTTCTGCTGCTTTGTCAGGAGAAGTGATGGGTAGCCCTTGGGAATGCATATTTCAAGTCAGAAATCAAGTTTTGTAGCAACTCAGAGTACACAAGATAAACAGATGGTTCTATATTCCCAAAGAAGTGTTTTCTCTCTTTCTTTTTTTTTTTCAGTGTTTATACACACTTCATGTTTTGGTATATTAGTCACTGAAAGCTTCCTTTAAGAAAACTGGAATGATTTGCAATGATTTGAATGAAAAGAAGATGTTATGTCTGCCTTAGATCTGTTTTTGTTTGGTTAGAGAATAAATAGTAGTAGTTTTTCTTTTTTGCTTTTAATAGTCTCGTAGATTTTGAATTCACATTCAGAAAAGATCCTTTCCTTTTAGAAATTTGGAAAAAAAGAAAAATTGTAACAAAACAGCAAACAAAAGAGCAGAAAAAGTATTCCTTTTAGATTACTATGCTATTCCTTAGATTTTATTTTTATTTCCTGAGCATTTTGTGGACATTAAGAAAAGTACATAATGACAATTTAATAATCACCTTGATTAAGGTTTGGTAGAATATTAATTAAATTAGTCACAAACCACAGCCCAGACAGGAATTAGATTTTAACAGACTAATGTTAATGTGAATTTTCCAGGTACTTTTTATTTAAAGAGAAAATGTGCATTTTGTTACTTCTGTAATTTAAATATATAAGATTCCAAAATGAGAAATGTGGTGTTAAGTATTACATTAAAGTATAAATTAAAAATTCTAAAAGTAAAGATGATCACTATTTTATATTTATTTGGATGTTGCAAAACCTAAATAATTCAGTGAAAATTGAATATTGGAATACCCTTAAATGAATGAATGAATGAAGAATGAATATACACCCAAGTACATAAACACTATTTTGTTACTTCCAAATTAATAAAATAATCCCCCCAAAAAAGAGAAAAATGATCTTCTCCAAAAGTCCTATCTTAATGAATGAGTCAAGTTCATTTTCTAACAACTTTTTGTTGTGAAACTAGTGTAATTTTAAAGGATCACTTAAAATTAGTGCAGCTTGCCCTAATTTTAACATCTTACAATGTTGTTGAATTAAGAAATTAGTTATCCAAATTAAAGAATTTATTCATATTTCACCAGTATTTTCACTAACATACTTTTTCCATTCTGGGTTCCAATTCAGTATTCGCACTGAGTTTAATTATCATTGATTTTTTTCATTTCCCAATCTATGACAGAGCTTCAGTCTTTTCTTGTCTTTCTTGGCATTTACAATTTTGAATAATACCGGTTTAGGATTTTGTAGACACTCCCTCGATTTCTGGGGATTGAAGGTTATTTTATGATACAGTTGAAATTATGAATTGTTGGGAAGCATACCACAGAGGTGATGGGCCCTTCTCAGTTTCTGACATCAAGGGGAATATATCTGTACTATTGCAAAGGGAAAAAACAGTAACTCTACCATGTCTGCCATGTTTCTCCAATATGATGTTACTCTGTTTCTATTTGTAGCAAAAATATATACCAAGAAACATCCTTTGAGACTATGAAAATATTGTTTCTCCTTAAACTTTTGACCACTAATGTGGACAAGGGCATGATCCATAGCATGATCTGTGGATCTTGCTGCAGGTACAATTCCTGGGATATACTAATGGTGTTTTCCTATTTCATTCTTTCTATATTTATTGATTTCAGTTTTCTGCAAAAGATGTTAACTCTTTTCTTCTCACTTTATGCCTTTATTTAATCATTTATTTATATCAGTGTGGATTCATGCATGCTTATTTTATTATTTGGGTTATATTGGGAATGTTTTCACCCTGGCTTCTGTATCTTTTTGACCTTGCACCTTGCCCCCAACCCCTTTTTTTTAGCACTTCTTTACTTTCTGGCAGGACAAGATGCTCGGATTTCCTCATATTTTTCTAATATCAGATTTAGAAACAGCCCCTTGTCACTGAGTTTGAAACATACTTGAAAAGAACATTTTTTTTACTTTATTATCATGGTAAAACATACAAAACATAAAAGTTAGCATTTTATCACTTTTAGTGCACATTTCAGTGGCATTAAGGACACCTGCTTTGTTGTGCAACCATCACCACTATCCATTTCCAGAATTTTTTCTTCCTCCCAAACTGAAACTCTATACCCATTAAACGGCTCTCCCCTGACAACCACCATTCTATTTTTTGTCTCCGTGAATTTGACTACCATAGCTACCTCATGGAAGTGGAATTACACAATATTTGTCCTTTGGTGTCTGGCTTATTTCTCTTAGCATAATGTCTTCAAATTTGATCCATGTTATAGAATGGGTAAGAATTTTGTTCAAATGGAATCATTTTTAATGTTTTTAGGTATTTAATATTCTTTTAAATTTTTATTTTCTTATGATATTGGAATATCACATTCACTATCATGAGATCACAATATTTTAGAAATATTTTTTATTAACGTATTATTGATATACACTCTCATGAAGGTTTCCCATGAAAAAACAACGTGGTTACTACATTTACCCATATTATCAAATCCCCAACCATACCCCATTGCAGTCACTGTCCATCAGTGTAGTAAGATGCCACAGATTCACTATTTGCCTTCTCTGTGGTGCAATGTTTTCCCCGTGATCCCCCACACCATGTGTACTAAACATAATACTCCTCAATCCCTATCTCCCCTCTTCCTGACCCACCATCCCCTACCCCTCCCCTTGGTAACCACTATTCCCTTCTTGGGGTCTGTGAGTCTGCTGCTGTTTTGTTCCTTCAGTTTTACTTTGTTGTTATACTCCACAAATGAGGGAGTGAGTTGAGTGTTGAAGTCTCCTAGAATGAATGCATTCATTCTATTTCTCCTTTTAATTCTGTTAGTATTTGTTTCACATATGTAGGTGCTCCTGGTTGAGTGCATAGATATTTATAATGCTTATATCTTCTTGTTGGATTGACCCCTTTATCATTATGTAATGTCCTTCTTTGTCTCTTGTGACTTTCTTTGTTTTTTTAGCCTATTTTGTCTGATACAAGTACTGCAACTCCTGCTTTTTTCTCCCTATTAGTTGCATGAAATATCTTTTTCCATCCCTTTACTTTTAGTCTGTGTAAGTCTTTGGGTTTAAAGTGAGTCTACTATAGGCAGCATATAGATGAGTCTTGTTTTTTATCCATTCAGTGACTCTATGTCTTTTGATTGGTGCATTTAGTCCATTTACATTTAGGATGATTATCGACAAGTATGTACTTATTGGCATTGCAGGCTTTAGATTCGTGGTTACCAAAGGTTCAAAGTTAACTTCCTTACTATCTAAGAGTCTAACTTAACTCACTTAGTAGGCTATTACAGACACAAGGTAAAGGTTCTTTTTTTCTCTTCCTTTTTATTCCTCCTCCATTCTTTATATATTAGGTATCATATTCTGTACTCTTTGTCTATCCCTTGATTGACTTTGAGGTAGTTGATTTAATTTTGCATTTATTTAGTAATTAATTGATTTACTTTCTTTACTGTGGTTTTATTACCTCTGGTGACAGCTATTAAACCTTAGGAACACTTCAATCTATAGCAGTCCCTCCAAAATACACTGTAGAGATGGTTTGTGGGAGGTAAATTCTCTCAGCTTTTGCTTATCTGGAAATTGTTTAATCCCTCCTTCAAACTTAAATGATAATCTTGCCATATAAAGTATTCTTGGTTCAAGGCCCTTCTGCTTCTTTGCATTAAATATATCATGCCACTCTGTTCTGGCCTGTAAGGTTTCTGCTGAGAAGTCTGATGACAGCCTGATGTGATTTCCTCTGTATGTGATCTTATTTCTCTTTCTAGCTGCTTTTAATAGTGTGTCCTTATCCTTGATCTTTGCCATTTTAATTACTATATGTCTTGGTGTTGTCTTCCTTGGGACCCTTGTGTTGGGAGATCTGTGCACCTCCATGGCCTGAGAGACTATCTCCTTTCCCAGATTGGGAAAGTTTTTAGCAATTACCTCCTCAAAGTCACTTTCTATTCCTTTTTATCTCTTCTTCTTCTTCTGGTACCTCTTATAGTGCGAATATTGTTCTGTTTGGATTGGTCACACAGGTCTCTCAATGTTCTTTCATTCTTAGAGATCCTTTTTTCCTCTCTGTGCCTCAGCTTCTTTGTATTCCTCTTCTCTAATTTCTATTTCATTTATCATCTCCTCCACCATATCCAATCTGCTTTTAAAACCTTCTGTTGTATGTTTCATTTCTGATACTGTGTTCCGTAATGATTGGATCTCTGACCATAATTCATTCCTGAGTTCTTGAATGTTTTTCTGTTCCTCTAAGAGCATGCTAATAATTTTTATTTTGAAATCTCTTTCAGGAAGATCCATGAGGTCGATTTCATTTGAATCTTTCTCTGGTGTATTCATAATTTTGCTTTGAACCAGGTTCCTTTGACGTTTTGTATTTGTATATGGCGCCCTCTAGTGCCCAGAAGTTCCACTCCCTGGAGCTGTTCAGCCCCTGGAGCAATGTCGGGGGTCACCAGGGAGCGGTGTTGGTGCCTGGGGGGAGGAAAGAGCTGTTTCTTCCTTCCTGGCTGCTATGCCTGTCTCCACTGCCAGTGAGATCACCATATTTTTATACTAAAAATATTATATTATCTTAAATGTTTTAGTAAAAGAAATATCCTGATATTGGTGAATTTATAATTTTCCCAGTGAAATAACTCTTTAAGAAAGCATGGCTTGAAACTTGTGTTCCTTTTAGAATACAGAAACATGCAGGGTAATGTCACTGCAACACTAAAAATTAGAACAATTAAGATTATCCACAAACAGAAAAAATTAAGCCCATCCTCTGATCTTAGGCAGCAAAGTTACCTAATTACTTAAAATCCAAAACAGGACAAGATTTTTCTAGAAAAGTTATAATGCATAACTCCATCTTTGGCAGCGCAGTGAATGGAGAGGTAAGTCACCATACACAGGAAAGAAAGAAGCAGTTCCACTTTCAACATTTTTTTAAACTTTGAAGTACAGGGTGGAATTGCAGTTTAGTTTCCCTAGGAGCCCAGGCATATGGTATATCTGCATCCAATTGCTAATGTTTTTCCCAGGACCACTGCAGAACATTCACAAGAAAGATAGGGAATTGGATATAAAAATTCATAAACTGAGAAAGACCCCTTCTGAAATACATGGGTATTAGTCATTTTTTATTCCACGGGTGAAAGAGAAGAATAAAGTGAAATCCTCTGCACTCCACACATTGCAATGAGTATGAGGCAGTCAAGTATCCACCTTCAGGGGAAAGACAGAATACCTAAGATTGTGATTAGAGTAATTGATAAATATTTTATTATAGCTTGTTGTGTTCTATTTTTTTTTTTGAGCACTGACGATGGAGTATAATGCTAATGTCTTCATCTCAGTGAACATGCCTATACACAGCCTTACTGCTAGGAAACAGAACTAAGCCAATGTACAACCATTCAGTCATTGTTGCATTTGGTAATTATTAGCAGTTAGAAATACCCTCTTTGGTAATTGATCTTCCTAAGGAATTCTACTTGGATTGGCTCCTAAGCTCATACAAGGATGTCTAGAACTACAACCTCTTTCCCCTCAGTGAGAACAGATTTAGATTAGGCTCTGTATGATACTAAGTACCCTTTACATACTGTCTTCGTCAGAAGAAAATTATCCATTGGCACAACTTTCTTCCCAAGTGAACTGCACAGTACATTTGTTCTTCTGTGTACATCAATTACATGGAAAATCAAATAAGGATGTGAATCAGGAATTGAATAGCTCTGTGTAACAGAGAGTGTGAAGAGAAAAGATGCAAGGAAGCAACAAATGTGGGTTTCATAAAGATGGTTTAGCCTTCGTGATGCATGATATGACTCCATTCTAAACTCTCCCAAAATACTGAATAAACCTACCCAAGAAATGGATGTTTTGTGTGAATATTTTTTGGTTGGGAGAACAAAAGAAGCCAACGAAAATTCATGTGAGCTTCAGCATGGAAGAAAACAAAAATGATCCCTTAAAGAAGTCACTATCTAAGAAGCAGAGTTGGCCACAAGAATGGAAGTGCTGAAGAACTTAGTAAAACTCTTCAGGGGAGATTTGGATTTTCATAGTCCATGAAACTGGTTGAGGGGATCAAGATTTTAACCTGGATCTCATGTACAGTGAGTCCACCAGGTGTCATCTCATTTCTAGTTGCTTTCAGAATGTCCCTTTCTCATGCTAATGAGTTGAGAAGCCTAGGCTAACATTCAACCTTGCCATACTCCATCTACACAGTATTCCACTGCATCATACATGTTGATTTAAATGTAAATATGTAATGTTTAGGCATAAGCAAATAAGATTATGGTCAATGGATTAAAGCCCATTTTGATAATAAAATACTCCCTTATGCTAGGATCAGGTATTAGTGCAATGTGAGTGAAGGCCAAAAGTTGAAGACATTGGATTTAATAGATTAGAGTAATGGACTTGATTATGAAGTACGTGGATGAGAAATACTTGGAATTAAATATTTAGATTAGGTTTCACGGTCTATTTACTTGACATGGGGATGGAACTTGAACACTTTAAGAAGAAAGGTATATTTCTGGACTAGAAATGACTAAAGTCATGCTTAGAGAGAACCTACAGGAACAATACAATCTCATTTAACAAGGCAGAAGACATGAAGCATGATCAAAAAAAGAAGTTCTACACATTGACCCTTGTGATTACAGTGTAATTACAGAAGTGTTTTTTGGAGAATACCTAATCAACATGCCAAGTTGCCACAGCAGAAGGCATGCCATTAGTTTCCAAGTTTTCCAGATATTTCAGAGATACCATGATTTTTGAAGCAACATGCCTTGGCAAGCTAAGTAAGTGCCTAAACATTAGTGAAAATACATTTTTGGGAAAGTCAAGTCCTAGCTTATAAAAATAAATTGAAATTACAACCTTCAGCCCTAAAAGATGTATTCTTTCTTGAAAAATGAAAATATGTAAAATTAATATTACATAATAACTCTAGCCCTTCATATGCTCTAAATGAAAATGAATATAGTATTCTGATAAAAATAATAGTAATAAATGCAATGGCAACAATAGTATTAAAAATCGATTAAAATATAATTCCACTTAATTACCACTTTAAAATCAGGAGACACGGGATCACATTCGGTTGTACCCTGCATAAAATAAGTTTATGCTGTATAATATATGCTCAACGAATACTTACTAAGTGAAAGAGTCTGTTGCATAACCTTTTCACCAAGATTCAGTCTGAAATAGTATTTTCCTCTAAAAGAAGCTTCCATTCCTCAGTGAGGAGCTCATTCTATGTTGTGATACAAGAAAAAAGCAATGTATATTTGCAGCAATCACTTATTGCTAGGAATCCTCAAATATTTAAGATAATTTTGAAAGGCCAAAGGGCCAGCCAACAGGGCTTTCTACTGTTCATATTTTTACAATTTGGTATCAAATAATGAAAAATAATTATATCTCAAATAAGTTGAGAGTAAAGAAAATGGTGAGGATAGGCTGATGAATAATGAAAATAAATATAAAAGGTACCAAAATAATTTTGATACAAAGTTTGACCATATTAAGACCAAATTGTGCTGTGATTATATATATGTATATTATAATAGGCAGGCATTTGGTTTCCGTTATTAATTATATATCACTTTATATTGCATAAATGCATTTTTTTTAGCTGGGCAAAGAGATACATGGGACTGTGAATAAACTTGTTGCATAGGAAGGGAGAGTAGAGGACATAAACTTGTTTGCAGGAATGTGGAATATAACAAACTAATGTATTAACTAAATGTACCAAGATGGAGAGAAATATACAAAATGACCCTTTCATCTTCTGGAATATAGAACCTCTTGATGAACACTTTGATGCTAAATAGACGTATTGCTATAAATAGTAAAATGGGGCCAAGCAACCTGTATATGACTTGGTAAACTTGGGAAGCACGTGTATTAGAGTCCAAGGATGGAATAGGTACTGTGGACTTGAGAAGTTTCAGTTTCACGTGACAAACACTGGCATTATGAAAGGAGGAAATTCCTTGGTTATTTAAGTAGGAATAGCCTAACAAACTATAAATTTGAATTAGTATGGAAGACTTAAGTCCCTTTTCTTCCATGATACAGATTACTCTGGCCTTGCCAACTCAGAATCTCTAAGCCAGTGTTCCAATTTCTTGAGCATTGATACATAAACACAAGCAATTCTATGTCAGTAAGATTTAAATAAATGACTATGGGGATAATGAAGAAATAAATCGAACATTTGTAATAACAGTAGCAGATATAACTTTAATCACACTATTATGATTTTTTTTCTGGTGTTACAAATTCTTAGGAGACTTTGAATATACAGTAATCCTGATTTTGGAGACATTTATAACTATGTTTAAATCAATGTTTAAGAATATTTGATTGATGAATTTATTGATTTATTAGTTGTATAATTTATAATTTAAGAATGAAGACAATATTTTATGAGTTTACACAGTGAGCATTATTCAAAGAATGAATTGTAAATTTTCTGCACTCCTGAAAGTCCTTTGGACATTAAGTGCTGAGTGTCAAAACGCACACAAATGAGAGGAATTTATCTGAGGGTGGGTGAAAAAAATGACATGGAAAAATAATAAGATGAACAATTCTTGGAAGTCATGTAAAGCTGGGAAAGGTCTTACTCCTACCAGACAAATCAGAAAGACCTCAGAAATGTCTATCCTAGGTAGCTGTGCAAAATTAGTACTGGACCTCAGCAACTCTTAATATTCCCTAAAGAAACATAAAAAATCAACTAAACCATCAAACTGATTTCAGGAAAATTAAGTGAAATTCAGAACAAAGATTAGCACTGTTTTAAAGAATAAAACAGAATGTAGTACTTCACAAGTTAAAATTCACATCTAGCACCTAATCAAAATTTTCCCAAATGACAAGAAAAAGATAAACACATCCCATATCAGAAGAAAAAGTTAATCAATAAAAACAGACCCATAATTATGCAGACATGATAAATTTAACAGATAAGGACTTTTAAACAACTGTCATAAGTAGCCTCCATTTGTTCAAGATGGAAGAGGAAAATATGATCATGATAGCGAGAGAATTGGAAGATATGTTCAAGACTTAACTAGAATTTAATTGAGAAAATAAAGAAAATATCTATAATAAAAATGCAATAGATGAGATTAAAATGTAATTAGACACTGCAGGGGGAAGATACCAATGGTCCTGAAACTACCCAAAGGGAGAAAAAAATTAGAAAAAAAGTTTTAACATTAAAAATAACAGAGCACCAGTAAATTTTAGGGCAGTAGAAGTAGTCTGATACCCTGCAATTGGAGCCGCAGAAGGGGACACATAGAAAAATTATTGAAGAATAATGGATGGACACTTTATGACTTTGATGAGAATTATAAATTCATTTATCCAAGAAGTTCAACATATCCCAACAGGAGATTGGAACAGATACTTCACCAAGAAAGACACCTGGATGGGAAATGAACAAACGAAACACATGTTCAACATAATTGTTCACTAAGCAAAGACAAACTAAATTCACAAAAAGTTATCTCTATATATCCATTAAATGACAAATTGCCAAGAATTCACATCAGTTGAAATTCTCATACATCTTTGGTGGTGGTGCAAAATGACTTAGGTAATTTATAAAACAATTTGTCAATGTCATTCACATTTAAACATTCACTTTCCATATCCAGCATTTTGAGACATAAGGATTTTCCCCTACAGAAATAAAACCGTATGTCTGTGTAATGGTTTGTATGATAATGTGTATGGAAATTTTATTCATCATAGTTAAAAAGTTGAAACAACCCAAGTGCCTGTGAGAGGACAGATACACTGTGATATTGAAATGACAATGAGATACTGTCCAGCAATACAAGTGATCAAAGTTACTCATACTTCCAAGTACATGGGACTTATAAGTGACTTATGGTAAATTAAATAACCCAGACACAAAATAATACATACTTTTAATTCCATTGCTAGTAGAACTGCTTCCCAAATATTTCTCTTTTGCCACTTATGTCTCATTTTTTTATCATTTTGTAATTGCATTATTGATTCTCCATTTTCAGTTATATTCTCTCACAAGTGATCTTCTTTGGTTGGCTAATATTTATAAAATAAATCCTTGGGTTTATTAAAGTTCTAGATAGCCAGTATGTATCTGCTCTTTTTTACTACTTCTCACACTGAATGAGAAGGTTGACAGAGACACTGGCTGCTTCTGCGGAGCTTCTGACTCCTCCAAAATCCTAGATTAACAGGAGCTTTACTGACAGACATATCAAATTTATAGCCTTAGTTTTCTCCCCTCACTATTTATTTAAATTATGTACTTTTTAAAGGATTTTTTTATTTTTTTAATTTTTAAATTTTTTGCTGCTGGCTTATGGGTGAGAACAAGAAATTCAGGTTATCAGTTTCTTGATTGGAGTGTTAGTTCTCCCTTCTCACCCCCATCTTCATGACTGCCACCTCACTCCTGGACAGAAGAGCAAAGGAGTCTGAGATGGTTCGGCCAATATGACATACAAGCCTGTGTCATCCATAATTTTGATAATCATGTCCTCTGCTTGTTCTGCAGATTTGTTGAAGAAATACAGCTAACATGACAGTGATAAATTAACAAACCATTAACTAAACTAATTGCATAGAACAGGGCATCAAAATGGATGTATGGTCCAGTTTATTTTTTCTATTTTTGTCTTTAGGCTTTTTTCCTAAATGCTTTGCTGAAATACAGGTTTACTGTATTTCAATAATGATCTATCAATAATGGTACAGTAATAATCCATCTATCTTTTGATTCTACCTATAATTGATAATCTCTAGAGTTCACCAATTCCTCCATTTTAAATATTCACTCAAATTTTTGTTCTCATTATCTCTATAATTGTTTAAAACTTTAGTCTTTATACAGATATAGGCAATGAAATCAGTATTGAGTTAACAATTTACCCTTATTTTCTATAGCTATAGGTATTGGACTCTGAATCATAATTTAAGTTGTCTGAGTTTCATTCTTGAAAATTTTACACTAAAAAGGCCAAGATTTAGACCATTTTATTAAAAGCAATTGCTATGGTGAGATTCATGAGTGTTTTCATTTTCTAATGTATTTGTTTTCAGTCTCAGTGACATTAATGGAGCTCATTGCTTTTAATGATGTGAGGGGAATTAATCAGGCAATTTATGTTAATCTAACAGAGACTATAACCTCATTAAGGAAATGCCATAGGGTAAATATGGCAAAATATGAAGTGAGGAAAATCAGATGATGGAAATGTTGATTAACCCACCTTTTAAGACTGACTGTAAACTAAACAAAGCATGACTTCATCATAGTCAAGGAGAGTTCAGTATTATGTTTTAAAATGTATTGAATTAATAATAAAAACTTATATTATGGTGAATCTCTTTTGTTAATTCAAATCATTTTTGGATTATCACAAAATCTACAGTATCATAGCTTCTTACTCTTCTACAGTCTGTTAAATTCCAACTATGGTTACTGTTTAAGAGTTCTGTAAAGAGGGACAAGAAGAGATGCTGTTATTGGTAGTTAGCTTTGAACGTTGATGAGTTCCTAGTTCTTTGAGGAAGAAAAAAAGAACAAAGATCATATTGATAGTATCACTTAAGGATACAATATAAAGAGCTAGATTACAAAATTGGGTATTATTTGACAATTTCATATACTTGCTCCTATATATTGTCTGTTTTATATAATTCTCTATATCTAGTTCTTACCCAAAGAAATTAAATAGTTTATTTAGCCAGTCTTATACAATATGTAAAACAATATGCTTATTTCATCTTGTCTACCCCCAAGAGGGATGCATATCCATATATTTGGAAGATTTACTATAAAATGTATTTAAAAAGCTTCTTTAATCTAAGATATGATTATTATGATAACCAATAATGGCAATAATTCTATTATTTTGGAATCCCTACATGGGGTCTGGTTCTACATTTGGAGTGTGTTTTAAACTTGTGTGCAGTTAAAATGATCCTTTTAATATTTTTACATTTTAGTCATACAATTAAGTCTACATGATTTGTGTTAATAATCCTTCATAGTGATATATAATGACAATGAAGATAAGAACTAACATATGCAAGTGTTTATTACATACCAGACTTTCTACTAAGAACTTTATATATATTTTGTGCATATTTACATATTGAATTTTCACTATACCTTAGTACTTTTATGTATTATTATAGTCATTCTTAAGGATAAGTTAATGCCCATAGAATCAGTTAATTTGCCTAGAGTATAATGGCTTTCAATTGGTGTTGCTAGGGTTTGAGAAAATGAAGTCTTGCCCAATCATTATTAAATATATATATATATATAATAAATGCAGTAATGTACAATATACAATAAAGTTTAGCAATTTATTAAATTATAGAAGTGCACTCAATATTGCAAAGCAGAAGCATTCACATTATGAGAGACACCAGAAGAATGGATATTGACAGAGAAAACAGGTGATTTGCATTTCTCATCTGATAGCTACTCTGAGATATTTGCTCATTAAAAATAGTGGTAAGAATTTCTCTATCTCACTTTATTTCTTGAGTCAGTAGTTACATTTTAATTAATGTATGTGACCAATGTGCAAAATATGATGTGTATCATTTATTGTATGCTCTGCATCTACTATACCTGTCATATAACTAGATTCACTTTGTATCTATTATGTACCTAAGCCTTATAACAACCCTGGTGACATAGGAAAATATTTCAAAATATTAAAATTCTAAGTAATGGAATAACTTGTTTTCTACTTGGACAAAAAAATGAAGTCAGGAAAGATTAAACAGCATTTTTCCATGTCTGATCTAAAGCTGACTCTCTGAGTATAAATGGGAATGTAAACCACAACAGAAAAAAACTACACATAATTATATGTATAGTTACATAGGTCGTGTCATAGATATCATTCTTTATCCTAAGAGTAATAAAAAGTATTGAGGAATTTTAAGGTAGGTGGATGACATATGGTTAAATTTTCAAAATACCATTCATGTCTCCTAGGGGATAAGAGATTGTATGTAGCTGTATATATAAACTATTTTAGTGCTCCAGGGAGAGGTAGTGGAAATATGGACCAAAGAGGAGGTAACCATGAAAAACTGAGGAGTTTCCAGATATTACAGATGGACTGTGTATGTGTATGTCTGTATACTTAACACAATTTGTGAGAATAACAAATGTCAAAAATAATGTCATAGTGTCTAGCTTATGTAACTGAATGGATATGGTGAATGCTTATGTAAATTTATCACTCAGGAAGAATGCTGGATTTGAAGGTATGGTGATTCTCAATTATCTTTGAGACATCCATGTGGTGATATAAAGTAGCTGTTGAATGTAGGCATGTGGAGTGTTAAGTAGCTACTTTAAACTACAGAAATGAATCATATACCCCAGGGAGAAAGTGAAAGATAAAAACTGTGAGGTAAAGCTGTGAGGTGAATCAATGCCTGTAACAAACTGGAGTATTACAGAGAGCCAGAAAAAGACACTCAGAGAGTAGCTAATGAAAAAGGAGTTAAACTCTGTATGTTTATTTTCATTAAAATCTAAGAAAGACAATAATTGTACAGGGAAGAAATGGTCAAACACAGCTAATTTGAAACTAAAAAGAAATGCTGTTTCATTCTGAAAATGAAGGCTGTATTGTTGGAAAAATGGGACCAGAAACTAAATTTCCATTCACAGAGAAATGATAAGGATAGGGTAAGTGAAGAGATAGACCCAGTATATAGTGAGTACCTTTTCTAGAAATCTGACTTTGGAGGAGGAAAGAAGTTTAGCTATAGTGGTTCATAGGGTTAGGTGTGGAGAATTTTTTTTTTTTAGATAAGGAGAAAACAAAACAAAACATTGGAAATAATCCAGGTACTTCTGAAAAATACAAGGACTGGGAAAAAAAACCTTGGCATATCTCTACAATGGACTATTTTGTGGCTGTTAAGAATATGGAAAACTCATTTTTTCAAAATGCAAAATGAAATCTCATTGTGATATCATTTAAAAGTACATGTATATATCTACAGATTTGAGGAAATTATGGAGTAAATTGAAATGGGGTAAAGTGGGGTATTTTATTTATTATATATTAAATTTCATAGAAATAAAATATGCATTCAGAAAGTCCCTAAATTCTAGTGCATACCTCAATAATTCTCAGTAAGCGAGCATACCTTTCATCACCATTCAGGTCAAATTATATAATATTACTAGCAATTAAGAAATTTCCTCATGCTTCTCACAGTAACTACATACCAAAATCCAATATCTTGATTGTTATTGCCATGTAATAATTTCACCAGTGTCTGGCTTATTTCCCTCAACATTATGCTTACAGATATGAATTAGAGTTGCATGTAAAACACATATTTCTCATTGCTTTATAGTATATAGTAGGACATTTCTTAAAATACTGTAAGGCAAATGAATAGATCACTGCAACCTGGGGCAGAAGTCTGCAGTTAGAAAATAATAAACATGCCAAAAATCTTTAAGGACAAACTTGAGAGAGTTTCTTTGGGAAATTAGGACATGATGGCAACGTGTATACCAGAGAATTTAGAATTCCTTGCACATGTCTTGAGTAGGATGTACACTCAGAGAGACCTAAGAAGTCTTCAACTCTGGCTTGTATTCAGGCTCAGTGAAAACGGTGAGGCTAAGGCAGAGTTTTACACAACCTGGCTAAGCATTGAAGAAGTGCCCAATTCAGAGCCAATTTGCAAATACTGAAATAATATTTTCTCATTTCTTCTTTTTCTTTCTTTTGCTTTCTGTTTTCTTTTGATTCCAGTTGTTAAAGGAAGTCTATGATAACATTAACTGAGCACAAGCTACAGGAACAGACTTCAAAGACTGCACACAATACAAAGTGCAGACATTAGAAAAAAAAGTAAAAAAAAATCTTGAAATCAGCAAAAGAGTGACTAATCACATATAATGGATCCTTAGGAGATTAGCAGCCAATTGTTCAGCAGAAACTATGGAGGCCAAGAGGTATTTGAAGTGCTGGAAGAATAAAAATGTCAACCAAGAATTCTGTATGTGGCAAAATTACCCTTCTGAATTGAAGAAGAAATTCAGACATTCCCAGGTAAACAAACGCTGAGTGAGTTTGTTAGGAGTAGACCTTCTTTATAGGAAATGCTGAAGGGAATCTTTTAGGAGTAAGTGAAAGGAGACTGTACAGTAACTTGAAGGTGAATGAATAAAGAACACCAGTAAAAGTAACTACATAGGTAAATTCAAAAGGCAGTATTACTGTATTTGTGGTTTGTAACTTCTCTTTTCTATGTGATTTAAAAGACAAATGTCCTAAACAACAAATCAATGTAATGGGCACACAAAAATGCATAAATGTGTAATTTTTTGACAACAAAGGGAGGGAAGGAGTTATAAAAGAGTAATTTTGGTGTATACTATGAAGGTAAGCTGGTATTAATTAAAAATAAGTTGTCATAAGCTTAAGATATCAAATGTAATTCCCAGTGTAATCACAAAGAAAATAGCTAAAAATAAATAGAATATAAAATAGGAAAGTAACTGCAATGGTACACTATAAAAAGTCAGTTAAACACATAAGAAGTTCAAAATAGAGGAACTGAAGAAGAAAAAAGAGATGCTAAAAATATAAAAATGATACAAGCTGTCTTCCATTAATAATTACTCTAAATAAAAATGATTGAACTTTGTTACAAGGGAAATATTAGCAGATGGATTTAAAAAAGAAAATTATCCTACTATATGCTATCTATAAGAGATTCATTTAAATCCAAAGACATAAATAGGTTGAACATGAAAGGATAGAATAAGATATCCCATGCAAATAGCAAAAGAGAACTAAGTGGGCAAGTAATATCAGACAAAATAGATTCTATTTCAAAACCTTTAAAGGAGACAAAGGAGGATGTTATATACTGATAAACATATTAATTTATCAAGAAGTTATAGTAATTATAAACATATGCAACCAAATAAGAAAGTCACAAAACATATTAAGTAAAAATTTTCAGACTTAAAGGGAGAGATAGTTCTGTAATAATTGCTGGAGATTTCAATATTCTCTAGGATAGACCATGTTAGACCAGAAAACAATTCTCAATAAATTTATATAGATAGATTTCATACAAAGTATTTTCTCTGAACATGATGAAATAAAACTAGAAATCAATGCCAAAGACATCACAAGAAAACTATAGCCCAATATCACTGATGAATATAGTTACAAAAATCCTCAAAAAATGCTAACAAACCAAATCAAAAGTAAAGTAAAATAATAACATATTATGACCAAGTGAGATTTTTCCCAGGAATGCAACAGTGGTTCAACCGAGAGAAATCAATCACTGTAATACATCACACTGATAGAATGAAGTAAAAAAAACAAAAACATGATTGCCTTGGTCAGAATTCTTTCAAGAAACAGAATCAATAGAATGTTTATAGATATATATAAGAGAAGACATAGGCAATGAGTCACATGGTTATAGAGGCTAAGAAGTCTCCTGATCTGTCACCTATAAGTCGGAGAACCAGGAAAAGCAGTGGTATAATTCAGTCTGAGTCTGAAGGCCTGAGAACTGGGAAGCTGGGGTGTAAGTACAGGTCGAGTCTGAATGCTCAAGATTCAGGAATGCCAATGTCTGACGGTAGGAAAAGACAGATGTCTTAACTCAAGAAGAGAGAGCGAATTCATCCTTCCTCCACCTTTTTGTTCTATTCAGGACCTCAACAGATTGAGTAATGCCCACCCACATTGGTGAGGGTGACATCTTTACTCAGTCCACTGATTAAAATGCTGATCTCTTTCAGAGACACTGTTAGACACACACAGAAATCATGTTTCCCAGCTATCTAGGCATTTCTTAGCTCAGCCAAATTGACACAAAAAATTAACCATCACAATGATTATCCCAATTGATGCAGAAAATCATTTGAAAAATCCAATATGCATTCATAATAAGAACACTCAACAAACTCTAAATTAAACAGAACTTCTTCAACCTGATAAAGTGCATTTCTGGACAGTCTATATCTAATATCACTCAATGGTGAAAAACTAAAAGTCTCACTAAGATCTGGAAAAAGATAAGGATACCCACTTTGACCACTTCTATTCATCATTGTAATGGTAGTTCTAGCCAGAGCAATTAGGCAAGAAAAAAATAAAATACATCCAAATTGGAAAGGAGAGAGCAAAACTGTTAGCAGATGACATAAAATATACATTAAAATATGATATATATATATAAAAACTTAGAAATTCACAAAAAAAATCCATAGAGATTATAAGCAAATTCAGCAAAGTGGAAAACATACCAACATACAAATACCAGTTGTGTTTCTGGAAACTAGCAATGGATAATCCAAAAAGGAAATTAATAAAACAATTTTACTCACAGTAATATCTAAAACAAAAAAATACCAGGAGTAAATTTAAGCAGACTACTGAAGGATTCAGACACTAAAAACTACAAAACATTGCTGAAAGAAATTAAGATGATTTAAATAAACGAAAGCCATCTGTGTTTATGGACCGGAAGACCTAGTATTGTTAAGATGGCAATGGTACCCAAATATATCTACAAATTCAATTGTATATATCTCTATGAAAATTTGAACAGCCTTTTTTCAGACGTGGAAAAGCTGATTCTCAAATTTGTATGCAATTGCAGGGGACTTCTTGAACAAGACTACCGTGAAAAAGAAGAGCAAGTGGGAGGACTCATACTTCCAGATTTCAAAACTTACTACAAAGCTACAGTGATCATAAGCATGTGTTACTGAATAGACAGGCCCAATGGAACAGAATTCAGAGTCCAGAAATAAATCCATACATCTGTGGCCAGTTCAACAATAGTACCGGAAATATTCCATGAGGAAAGAATAGTCTCTTCAACAAATAGTGCTGGGACAACTGGATATCCACATACACAAGATTTAAGTCAGATCTTATCTCACATTGTATGCTAAATTTAACTCCAAATAATCACAGACCTAAATATAACAGGTAAAACTGTAAAATTCTTAAAAGAAAACAGGGGAAAATCTTCATGACTTTTGGTTTGGCGTTGGAGTCTTAGATACGAAACCAATTGCTCAAGTTTAACTTGTGCAAGACTTTTTTAGAGGAATGATAAAAATATCCTCATATGAAGGATACCTTAATAAAAAAGATATTCTCAAAGTTGATATAACTGATGACTGCATAATATTTTAATGTATTAAATGCCACTGAATTGTGCATATTAAAATGATTGATTATATTAAATTAATTTTACATCAATACTAAAACATAGGTAGTCAATCCAATGTGGGTCATGGGAATAGGGTAGGAAATGTAGTATATTTAGTAGATATGTCTTAAGTTGAGCCCTAAAAAATGAGATGTGCCGTAAAGTTAAGGAGATAAGGAAGAAGAAGCTCGAATGTAAAAATGTATGTGTGAAAGATTTCTGATGAAGAGGTCACTGTGAGGAAAGGCATAGAGGTCAGAATCAACATAAATCTTAAAAGGTGGCAAGTAAGTCTTGGGGATAAACAATTGTGAAAAGGCCAACAGGATATCAGGGTCTTCTTCAACATACAGAGGAGTCTGATTTAACTATTGATATTTGGAAGTCACTGAATCACTGGTATAAGGGAAAAACTGGTCAAATTACCTTTCAATAAAATTTCTTTAGAAATAGTGTGGCTAGTATGTGAGAAGAGAACAAGATTGGAGGTCATGAGAATAATTTCATTATTTTGTCTTATAGATACAATGATGAAGGCCTAAATTCTATCAGACACTGTGGAGATTTTGTCAATATTTGATTGTGGGAGTCATCTAGTGAACGTGACATTTTAGGTATTTTGATTTTTAGATATTTTAGTTGCCAAGGGTATGAATTTAAAGCTAGAGACAAAGGGAGGCTATTATGGGGTTCTGAGATTGGGGTATGAGTTACTGTGATAGAAATAAGTAGAAAATGACACATTTAAAATACAGTTCAAGAGAAGAAATAGTGTTTGCTAACAGTGAATATGAGGAGTGAGGTAATTAAAAAGTCAATGAATCTTTCAAAATTGCTAGTTTGTAAAACAGGGGAAATGATGATGAATCTAATATGGAGATGAAGTGGAATTTTAGTGGTTTAAACTGGAGGATATACTTTTCCTCATTACCTGTATTCCAATTTCAAAATGAAATATGATTCTGTGAAAAAAGTAGTGTGTTTAGTGCCTAACTGGATAATTTTGAACAAGTTACTTATTGTCTGGACTTCTATTTTTTTATCTACAAAACAGTTTTAACATTAAAATTCCTGTCCTTCAAAGGTGATGAGAGGATGAGGGGTCACGCCAGTAAAATGTGTATACCAAATACAGCTATCAGTGCTACATATAACTAGTTCTGTGGTCATTATTGTTATTCTTCATTTTGCTGAAAGGGCAAGCATAATTTTTGTAGCAGAAAACACTCTCATACATTTGCCCTTGAATCATTTAATTCTTTCTTCTTTGGGGTATCTTCCAGTTACCTTATTTTTTAGCATCTTTAGAATTTTTCCAGTTGCTAAGTATTATGTTCTTAACAAATCTTTGCTAAGAATAGTTATAAAATTTATACTAAGATAGATGGTCAAGTTGTCATATACTCTAATTTTATCAACCTTATTCTAATCTCTTGAGTTAGGCAAGAAATGAAGTTTGAGGTGATATTCAAACACCCTTGCTCATATTTAGGCTGTTAATAGTATGCAAATGCAGAGTTCTCGTTCACATTTAAAGCTTCACTGATAGTAAAATAGAATTTTCCATGTAAAGAATTGTGACTTAATAGGGAAGGAGACTCCATATAACTTGGCAAATCATATTTTTAAATGACAGTTTAGTGTTTTCTTGCCTACATTGAATTGTAATCCCTTAAAATTAGAAGTAATAAAAATTAGTATCATTATAGCAATTTAATATAAAGGCCAAGCTGTACATGTTTTATATAGCCTTACTTTCCAAAGGCACTTAACAAAGTTTTAATTACCATAATGAAATTCATTTTTGTCTCCTATAGAAAAATATAAGAACTAGAAAGGATAAGTGGCATATTTGTGCTCAATTGCTAAGTACTATATTAGAATCAGATATTTGGCTCTGGCATATTAAGCTCCTTGGACATCGCTAGATGACCTTTAAGAAAAATCCAAAAGCTACTTGAGGACTTTACTTTAAAATTCAAAAAAGAACATTACTAATGCGCTATTGCTTTCAATTTCACTGCTCATATATCCTATATGGAAAATATGCTATAGAATATAATGTTGCATCTTAATCTTCCCTGCTTTGTATAAAAAGTAAAACATAATCTTTCAACCTTAAGGCTGTAAGTTTAAAGATAACATTTAGCATTTTGAGTGATAAAAATGGAATTACAAAAATACTCCCTGACAGAGCATGTCTCTGGTAATAAACAAGTACTGCCTTGAGTGTAGTATATTTCAGAGGAAAATCTGATTCAAATATTGGGAGCAATCAATTCAGAAAAATATAAAATATGTGGTGAATTCATTATTTGGAAATTGGTTTATATCAAGGCTTATATTAAAATAAAACATATCTGATATTTTGCATTTTATAAATTTCTTACTGTAATCAATAACCAGAATTCAAACATATTAATGAATTTCAAACCAGTTCTGTTTATTGGCATGTTTTATTATACTCTCCCAAATTTGATAGATGATACTACTGTCAACTTAAAAAAAGACTAAATAGATATACAGCGGCTACCTCATTAATGCTAGATACAATTTTCTTTGCTTTATATAAATCAAAGAGTGTTAGAAACAAAGACTGGATTAAAGATGGCAGCATGAGAGGTGAGACACAGGCTTCCTCCTAAAACCACATATAATATGAAAATATAATTAATACAATATAATCCTGATGGAGCAACAGGAAAGAGGACTATGCCAGACGGCACACACCTGGAGAAAGGAGCAGACATCACAGGACAGGGTAACGTACCAAAGCTGTGGCCTGGTGGGACCCAAGCCCTTCCCCCACCCCAGCTCACTGGGGGGAGGAAAAGAAATGGAGCAGGGAAGGAGTGGAGGCCTGGGACTGCAGAACACCTAAGTCCGGAGATCTGCTCTGGGGGCATAAACCTACATTTCATGGTGCTTGCATGATACTCTCACGATTACTGAGTTGGAAAGCTAAGACAGGCAGAATTCCTGGAGAGACTGATTCCAGCTGCTTGTGGAAAGCAGGGATCCATATCCGGCTGCTCTGGGACAAAAGAAAGGCGGGCAGTCTGAGAGACTTCCTAACAAGGAAGCCCTTAGCAAGAGGGCTGCTAAAGGGGCAAGGATTGCACAGAGCTTACTGCTCAGGAGATAGGACAGGTAGACAAAATTATCTGTGTGCACTCTGCCCAGCAGGTTGGGAGCTTTGCCATATAGACTCTCATATTTAAAGAGGAAAAAGAAATCTTTCTCCTTAGATGATCTTCAGGTGCTCCAGCGCCCTGGCTGGCTACCCAGCTCCAAGGACACCCTCCATGATATGCAGCCTACAGTGCCTTTCTCGCAGCCAGCCCGACCTGGCTTGTAAACCAGCAAACCCTACCCTGGTGTTAGGACAGCCAGAGGGAAGATCTCTCTACAGCAACTACAAACACAAAGCATAGAGGCTTATACCTGTGTGCTCAGCCCACTGGTTCACGCTGTGGAGACAGGCAGGGCAGCCAGGAAGCAGGAAACAGCTCTTTCCTCCCCCCAGGCACCAATAATCCTCCCCTGTGACCCCCGACATTGCTTCAGGGGCTGAGCAGCTCCAGGGAGTAGAGCTTCTGTACACTAGAGGGCACCATATACTAATATGAAATGCCAAAGGAATCTGGTTCAGGGTAAATTTATTAATAAAACTCTTGAGAAAGATTTAAATGACATTGACCTCATAACTCTTCCTGAAAGGGAGTTCAAAGTAAAAATCATAAATATGCTCATGGAGGTACAGAAAGATATTCAAGAACTCAGGAATGAATTCCGGTCGGAGATCCAGTCATTGAAGAGCACAATAGAGGGTATTAAAAGCAGATTGGATATGGCAGAGGAAACGATAGCTGAAATAGGAACTAGAGAAGAGGAATACAAAGAAGCTGAGGCACAGAGAGAAAAAAGAATCTCTAAGAATGAAAGTATATTGAGAGAACTGTGTGACCAATCCAAATGGAACAATATTCGCACTGTAGGGGTACCAGAAGAAGAAGAGAGAGAAAAAGGGATAGAAAGTGTCTTTGAGGAAGTACTTGCTGAAAACTCCACCAATCTGGGGAAGGAGATATTCTCTCAGGCCATGGAGATACATTCTCCCAATGCAAGAGATCCAAGAAAGACAACACCAAGACATACAGTAATTAAAATGGCAAGGATCAAGGATAAGGACACACTATTAACAGCAGCCAGAGAGAGAAATAAGATCACATACAAAGGAAAGCCCATCAGGATATCATCCAACTTCTCAACAGAAACCTTACAGGCTAGAAGGAAGTGCCATGATCTATTTAATGCAATGAAGCAAAAAGGCCTTGAACGAAGATTACTTTATCTGGCAAGATTATCATTTAAATTTGAAGGAGGGATTAAACAATTTCCAGATAAGCAAAAGCTGAGAGAATGTACCTCCCACAGACCATCTTTACAGTGTATTTTGGAGGGACTGCTATAGATGGAAGTGTTCCTAAGGTTTAATAGCTGTCACCAGAGATAATAAAACCACAGTAAAGAAAGTAGAACAGCTAATTACTAAGCAAAGGCAAAATTAAATTAACTATGCCCGAAGTCAATAAAGGGAGAGACAAACAGTACAGAATATGATACCTAATATTTAAAGAATGGAGGAGGAAGAAAAAGGAGGAAGAAAAGAAAAAGAACCTTTACTTTGTGTTTGTAATAGCATATGAAGTGAGTTAAGTTAGACTCTTAGATAGTAAGGAAGTTAACCTTGAACCTTTGGTAACCACAAATCTAAAGCCTACAATGGCAATAAGTACACAACTATCAATAATCACCCTAAATGTAAATAGACTGAATGCACCAATCAAAAGACAAAGAGTCACTGAATGGACAAAAAAACAAGACCCATCTATATGATGCCTACAGTAGACTCACTTTAAACTCAAAGAGGTACACAGACTAAAAGTGAAGGGATAGAAAAATATATTTAATGCAAGTAACAGTGAGAAAAAAGCAGGAGTTGCAATACTTGTATCAGACAAAATACACTTCAAAACAAAGAAAGGCACAAGAGACTAAGAAGGACATTACATAATGATAAAGGGGTCAGTCCAACAAGAGGATATAACTATTATAAACATCTATGCACCCAACACAGGAGCTCCTACATATGTGAAACAAATACTAACAGAATTAAAGGGGGGAATAGAATGCAATGCATTCATTCTAGGAGACTTCAACACTCCACTCACTCTGAAGGACAGATCAACCAGACAAAAATAAGTTAAGGAGACAGAGGCACTGAACACACAATAGAACAAATGGACCTAACAGACATTTACAGAACTCTACACCCAAAAGCAGCAGAATACACATTCTTCTCAAGTGCACATGGAACATTTTCAAGAATAGATCATATACTAGGCCACAAAAGAGCTTCGGTAAATTCAAAAAGATTGAAATTGTACCAACCAGCTTCTCAGACCACAAAGAAATGAAACTAGAAATGAAATACGCAACAAAAATGAAAAATCCCACAAACACATGGAGGCTTCACAACATGCTCCTAAATAACCAATGGATCAATGATCATCAAGAAATATATGGAGACAAATAACAACAAAAATTTAGCACTGTAAAATCTGTGGGATGCAGAGAAGGCCGTGCTAAGAGTAAAGTATATTGAAATACAGGCCTACCTCAGGAAAGAAGAACAACCCCATATGAGCAGTCTAAACTCACAATAAACCAAACTAGGAAAAGAAGAACAAATGAATCCCAAAGTTAGTAGGAGGGACATAATAAAGATTAGAGAATAAATAAATAAAGTTGAGAAGAATAAAACAATAGAAAGAATCAATGAAAGCAAGAGCTGGTTCTTCAAGAAAATAAACAAAATAGATAAGCCCTAGCCAGACTTATCAACAAAAAAACTGAGTCTACTCATATAAACAGAATCAGAAATGAGAAAGGAAAAATCACTATGGACACCACAGAATTAAAAGAATTATTAGAGAATACTATGAAAAATTATATGCTAACAAACTAGATAACCTAGACGAAATGGACAGCTTTCTAGAAAAATATAGTCTTCCAAGGGTGACCTAGAAAGAAACAGAAAATCTGAACAGACCAATTACCAGCAATGAAATTGAAGTGGTAATCAGAAACCTACCTAAGAACAAAATACCTGGCCAGATGGCTTCACCGCTGAATTTTATCAAGCATTTAGTGAAGACCTAATACCCATCCACCTTAAAGATTTTAAAAAGTAGAAGAAAGGGAATACTACAAAACTCATTCTATGAGGCCAGCATCACTCTAATACCAAAACCAGACAAAGACATCACAAAAAAAGAAAATTACAGACCAATATACCTGATGAACATAGATGTAAAAATACTTAACAAAATATTAGCAAACTGAATTCAAAAATACATCAAAAAGATCATCCATCATGATCAAGTAGGATTTATTCCAGGGATGCAAGGATGGTACAACATACGAAAATCCATCAACATCATCCACCACATCAACAAAATGGACAAAAACCACATGATCATCTCCATAGATGCTGAAAAAGCATTCAACAAAATTCAACATCCATTCATGACAAAAACTCTCAACAAAATGGGTATAGATGGCAAGTACCTCAACATAATAAAGGCCATATATGACAAACGCACAGCCAACATTATACTCAACAGCGAGAAGCTGAAAGCTTTTCCTTTCAGATCGGGACCAAGATAAGGATGCCCACTCTCCCCACTTCTATTCAACATAGTACTGGAGGTCCTAGCCCCTGCAGTCAGACAATACAAAGAAATAAAAGGCATCCAGATTGGCAAGGAAGAAGTTAAGCTGTCTCTCTTTGCAGATGACATGATATTTTACATAAAAATCCCTGAAGAATCCACTCCAAAACTACTAGTTCTAATATCTGAATTCAGCAAAGTTGCAGGATACAAAATTAATACACAGAAATCTGTGGCTTTCCTATACACTAACAACGAACTAGCAGAGAGAGAAATTAGGAAAACAATTCCATTCACAGATGCATCAAAATGATTAAAATATCTAGGAATAAACCTAAACAAGGAAGTGAAAGACCTATACTCTGAAAACAAAAGACACTCATGAGAAAAATTAAAGACAATACCAATAAATTGAAACACATCCCGTGTTCATGAATAGGAAGAATTAATATTGTCAAAATGGCCATCCTGCCTAAAGCAATCTACAGATTTAATGCAATTCCTATCAAAATACCAACAGCATTCTTCAAACAAATTAGAGAAAATCATTCTAAAATTCATATGGAACCACAAAAGGCCCCGGATAGCCAAAGCAATCCTGAAAAGGAAGAAAAAAGCTGGGGGGATTATGCTCCCCAACTTCAAGCACTAATACAAAGCCACAGTAATTAAGACAATTTGGTACTGGCACAAGAACAGACCCATAGACCAATGGGGCAGACTAGAGAGCCCTCATATAAACCCAACCATATATCGTCAATTAATATATGATGAAGGAGCCATGGACATACAATGGGGAAATGACAGCCTCTTCAACAACTGGTGTTGGCAAAACTAGACAGCTACATGCAAGAGAATGACACTGAATTATTGTTTAACCCCATACACAAAAGTAAACTCGAAATGGATCAAGGACCTGAAGGCAAGTCATGAAACCATAAAACTCTTAGAAGACAACATAGGCAAAAATCTCCTGAACACATCTCCTCGAGCAAGGGAAACAAAAGCAAAAATGAACTCATGTGACTTCATCAAACTGAAAAGTTTCTGTACGGCAAAGGACACCATCAACAGAACAAAAAGGTATCCTACAGTATGAGAGAATATATTTGTAAATGACATATCTGACAAGGGGTTAACATCCAAAATACATAAAGAACTTACATGCCTCAACACCCAAAAAGCAAATAAGCCAATTAAAAAATGGGCATAGGATAAGAAGAGACAGTTCTCCAAAGAAGAAATTCAGATAGCCAACAGACACATGAAAAGATGCTCCACATCACTAATCAGGGAAATGCACATTAAAACCACAATGAGATATCACCTCACACCAGTAAGGATGGCCAGCATCGAAAAGACTAAGAACAACAGATGCTGGTGAGGATGCGGAGAAAGGGGAACCCTTCTACACTGCTGGTGAGAATGTAAGCTAGTTCAAGCATTGTTGAATGCAATATGGAGGTTCCTCAAGAAACTAAAAATAGAAATACCATTTGACCCGGAAATCCCATTCCTTGGAATTTAGCAAAGAATAAAACTTCTCACATTCAAAATGACATATGCACCCCTATGTTTATTGCAGCACTTTTTACAATAGCCAAGAAATGAAAGCAACTTAAGTGTCCATCAGTAGATGAATGGATAAAGAAGAGATGGTACATATACACAATGGAATACTATTTAGCCATAAGAAAGAAAGAAATCCTACCATTTGCAACAACATGGATGGAGCTGGAGGATACTATGCTCACTGAAATAAACCAGGTGGAGAAAGACAAGTGCCAAATAATTTCCCTCATTTGTGGAGTATAACAACAAAGCAAAACTGAAGGAACAAAATAGTAGCAGACTCAGAGACTCCAAGGAGCTAGTGGTTACCAAAGGGGAGGGTTGTGGGAGGGTGGGCGACGGGGTTTGAGGGGTATTATGTTTAGTACACATGGTGTGGGGATCAAGGGGAAAACAGTGTAGTACAGAGAACGCAAATAGTGAATCTGTGTCATCTTACTACACTGATGGACAGTGACTGCATTGGGGTATGGCTGCGGACTTGATAATATGGATAAATGAAGTAACCACATTGTTTTTTCATGTGAAACCTTCATAAGAGTATATATCAATAATACCTTAATAAAAAAAATGTAAATGAAAAAAAAAACAACAAAAAAACAAAGTCAGCAGAAATAAAGGCTGCTTCTGGGCAGAGAATGAATGACCTATCAATAGGCATTCCAGTATAACAATTAAAAATTTTAAAAGGTAGAAAACGAGACTATGTTTGACCTACTGGTACTACTATGCAATGCCTAATAAAGTAACAAGGCTGACCAGGAACAAGTCTCATAGGGTCCTGACCTCAGGTTCATTTACAAAAGCCAGAAAGAGGAGTTTCCTTTCTGTAAGTGGTACAGTGAGAACCTGCGGAAAAGCCCCTGGATCTGTCAGATGCTGAACTGCGTCACAGCCCAAGACCTTTTGTTTATATTGTTCTAATTGTTTATATTATTTTATAGGATTTTAAAAAGTGGCTATACAGTTGCACTGTTGGGAAAGAGCAAAATAACCCCGTAAAATCCCACGACATTTCATTTCTTTGCCAATGCCTGCAGCCAAACCTGAGGCAGGGAGCTGCAGGGGTGACACTGGGGCCTCACAGTCAGGTAGCCATCCTGAGGGGCCTGGGTCTGGAGGAGAGGTGCTCTCGGAGGGCTTCCATGTGGTGGTGCAGGGACCCACATAGGACTAGTTCCATCAGCAACTCCCCATTAAGTGAAGAAACAGCCCACTAAGTGTAACTCACCCTGTCAAATCTGCGTTTACTAAGGAATACAATTTGAAGCAATATTGAGTGGTTTTGGATGTGGGCTCAGTGGTTCCTCCCCTTCCCCTTTTCCTCACTCATTCACACCTTAACTTCATCTCTATAGATGAAAAATCACCTTGGGAATTTCAAATGAAAATTCCCAGGCACCAACTCATGAAATTCCATTCAGTCAGCGTGCCCTCGGAATCTACATTTTCAACACGTGCCCTGGGAGAACTGGATATCTGAACTTCCCTCTGAGACCCAGTAACCTGGCTCCATGAGCCCCCTCTAGTAATTCTGTCACTAACCTTTACTCTTCTAGACCAGAGACCGAACCACTCTGCTTTTCCAAAGCCTCTCTGACAGTCTTTCACCGTTTCAAAGCAGGTTGATACATTACACAAAGGAAGTTGTTTATTGATTTCCTTTAATGTGTGTGTAGAAACATGCAAATGCTGAGGGTCTTTTGAGTGTGAAGAAGAAATGCATTCCCAATTACAACTTGAAGACATCTTCTTGAAGATCTTCTAACTCTTTCTGCTAATGTTCTCTGATTTTAATTGTCACTGAACAACCTTCTGGATTTTAAAGGGATTCTACTAAGAATTAAAAAATAAAAACAAAAGCTCTTACCAGATGCAAGTGACACAAAAAATAGAAAATAATAAATAAAAGAGTGTTAGTACTAATTGAAATTTTGTTCATAGCTAACTGCTTCAAGATTTCAATGTTAATAAGCTGTTTAATTTTGTTGAAATCTTTAAATCAATATTTATTAATTTTAAGCATGCAATTAAACTTTTCCATAAGAATATATACAAAATGCATGTAAATTTAAATACATGTTATATATATAAATATGAAAAGGAATTGGAGATTACCCCATATGAATGTCAGCTGCATGGTAAGATTTTAAAATAACTATGACTATATGTTAAGGGCTCTAGAGGAAAAAGTGAACTTTTCAAGGCCAAATAGGTAATTTTAACAAAGATATTATAAAAAATAAGTAAACAGCAATGCTAGAAATAAAATATATTGCAACAAACAAAAGAGTGATGTCAATGGACTTGTAATAGTCTAATGTATACAATGGGAATCCCAGGGAGAGAGAAAAGAGCAAAATAAATATTTGAAGAAATAACATATAATGTTTTTTAAATAATTTATTTTGGTATCATTAATCTACAACGATATGTGCAATGTTATGGTTATTAAACTACCGCCTTCATCAGGTCCCCCCCGCCACCCATTACAGTCACTGTCCATCAGCATAGTAAGATGCTATAGAATCACTACTTGTTTTCTCTGAGTTGTACAGCCCTCCCCGTGCCTCCACAACATTACATCTGCTAATCGAAATGCCCCTTTTTCCCCCTTCTCCCTCCCTTCCCACACATCCTCCCCAGTCCCTTTCCCTTTGGTAACTATTAGTCCGTTTTTGGGTTCTGTGAGTCTGCTGCTGTTTTGTTCCTTCAGTTTTTTTTCTTTGTTCTTATACTCCACATATGAGTGAAATCATTTGATACTTGTCTTTTTCGGCTTGGCTTATTTCACTGAGCATAATACCCTCTAGCTCCATCCATATTGGTGCAAATGGTAGGATTTGTTTTCTTCTTATGGCTGAATAATATTCCATTGGTTATATGTACTACATCTTCTTAATCCATTCACCTACTGATGGACACTTAGGATGCTTCCATTTCTTGGCTATTGTAAATAGTGCTGTGATAAACATAGGGGTGCATCTGACTTTTTCAAACTTGGCTGCTGCATTCTTAGGGTAAATTCGTAGGAGTGATATTCCTCGGTCAAATGATATTTCTATTTTGAGTTTTCTGAGGAACCTCCATACTGCTTTCCACAATGTTTGAACTAATTTGCATTCCCACCAGCAGTGTAGGAGGGTTCCCTTTTCTCCACATCCTCGCCAACATTTGTTGTTGTTTGTGTTTTGAATGTTGGCCATCCTCACTGGTGTGAGGTGATAGCTCATTGTGGTTTTAATCTGCATTTCTCTGATGATTAGAGATGTGGAGCATCTTTTCATGTGCCTGTTATCCATCTAAATTTCTTCTTTGGAGAAGTGTCTATTCATGTCCTCTGCCCATTTCTTAATTGGAATATTTGTTTTTTGTTTGTTGATGTTCTTGAGTTCTTTACATATTTTGGATGTCAATCCCTTATCGGATACGTCATTTATGAATATATTCTCCCATACTGTAGGATATCTTTTTGTTCTACTGATGGTGTCCTTTGCTGTACAGAAGCTTTTCAGCTTGATATAGTCCCACTTGTTCATTTTTGCTTTAGTTTCCCTTGCCCAGGGAGATATGTCCGTAAAGAAGTCGCTCATATTTATGTCCAAGAGATTTTTGCCTGTGTTTTTTTCTATGAGTTTTATGGTTTCATGACTTACATTCAGGTCTTTGATCCACCTTGAGTTTACCTTTGTGTACAGGGTTAGACAGTAGTCCACTTTCATTCTCTTACATGTAGCTGTCCAGTTATGCCAACACCAGCAGCTGAAGAGGCTGTCATCTCCCCATTGTATATCCATGGCTCCTTTATCAAATATTAGTTGACTCTATATGTTTGGGTTAATGTTTGGATTTTCTATTCTGTTCCACTTGTCTGTGGGTCTGTTTCTGTTCCAGTACCAAATTGTCTTAATTACTATGGCTTTGTAGTAGAACTTGAAGTCAGGGAGCGTAATTCCCCCTGTTTTATTCCTCCTTCTCAGGATTGCTTTGGCTATTCGGAGTCTTTTCTGGTTCCATATGAATTTTAGAATTATTTGTTCCAGTTTATTGAAGAAAGCTGTTGGTACTTTGATAGGGATTGCATTGAATCTGTAGATTGCTTTAGGTAGTATAGCCATTTTGACAATATTTCTTCTTCCTAGCCAAGAGCATGGGATGCATTTCCATTTGTTAGTGTCCTCCTTAATTTCTCCTAAGAGCGTCTTGTAATTTGCAGAGTACAGGTCTTTCACTTCCTTCGTTAGGTTTATTCCTAGGTATTTTATTCTTTTAGATGCAGTTGTGAATGGAATTGTTTTTCTGATTTCTCTTTCTGTTAGTTCATTGTTACTGTATAGGAAAGCAATAGATTTCTGTGTGTTAATGTTGTATCCTGCAACTTTGCTGAATTCAGATATTAGTTCTAATAGTTTTGGAGTGGAGTCTTTAGGGTTTTTTATGTACAATATCATGTCATCTGCAAATAGTGAATATCTGACTTCTTCTTTCAATTTGGATGCCTTGTATGTCTTTTTTTTTTGTCTGATTGCCGTGGCTAGACCTCCAGTACTATGTTGAATAACAGTGGAGAGAGTGGGCATCCCTGTCTTGTTCCCGATCTTAGATGAAAAGCTTTCAACTTCTCGCTGCTAAGTATGATGTTAGGTGTGGGTTTGTCATATATGGCCTTTATGATGTTGAGGTACTTGCCCTCTTTACCCATTTTGTTGACAGTTTTAATCATGAATGGAAGCTGAATTTTGTCAAATGCTTTTTCAGCATCTATGGAGATGATCATGTGGTTTTTGTTCCTCTTTTTGTTGATGTGGTGGATGATGTTGATGGATTTTCAAATGTATCATCCTTGCATTCCTGGGATGAATCACACGTGATCATGGTGTATGATCCTCTTGATGTATTTTTGACTTCAGTTTACTAATATTTTGTTGAGTATTTTTGCATCTATGTTCATCAGGGATATTGGTCTATAATTTTCTTTTTTGGTGAGGTCTTTGTCAGGTTTTGGTATTAGAGTGATGCTGGCTTCATAGAATGAAAAAAAAAAAAAAAAAACCTCTTCTATTTTTTGGAAAACTTTAAGGAGAATGGATGTTATTTCTTCTCTATATGTCTGATAGAATTCAGAGGTGAATCCATCTGGTCTGGAGGTTTTGTTCTTGGGTAGTTTTTTGATTACCACTTTAATTTCGTTGCTGGTGATTGGTCTGTTTAGTTTTTTTTTTTTCTTGCTTGGTCAGTGTTTGAAGGTTCTATTTTTCTAAAAAGTCGTCCATTTCTTTTGTTTTTCCAGCTTGTTAGCATATAGATTCTCATAATATTCTCTTATAATTCTTTGTATTTCTGTGGGTTCCATCGTTATTTTTCCTTTATCATTTCTGATTC
>JAQQAC010008880.1:10402030-10420596 GCA_029783875.1 Phataginus tricuspis | reverse complement strand
GATACGTCATTTATGAATATATTCTCCCATACTGTAGGATATCTTTTTGTTCTACTGATGGTGTCCTTTGCTGTACAGAAGCTTTTCAGCTTGATATAGTCCCACTTGTTCATTTTTGCTTTAGTTTCCCTTGCCCAGGGAGATATGTCCGTAAAGAAGTCGCTCATATTTATGTCCAAGAGATTTTTGCCTGTGTTTTTTTCTATGAGTTTTATGGTTTCATGACTTACATTCAGGTCTTTGATCCACCTTGAGTTTACCTTTGTGTACAGGGTTAGACAGTAGTCCACTTTCATTCTCTTACATGTAGCTGTCCAGTTATGCCAACACCAGCAGCTGAAGAGGCTGTCATCTCCCCATTGTATATCCATGGCTCCTTTATCAAATATTAGTTGACTCTATATGTTTGGGTTAATGTTTGGATTTTCTATTCTGTTCCACTTGTCTGTGGGTCTGTTTCTGTTCCAGTACCAAATTGTCTTAATTACTATGGCTTTGTAGTAGAACTTGAAGTCAGGGAGCGTAATTCCCCCTGTTTTATTCCTCCTTCTCAGGATTGCTTTGGCTATTCGGAGTCTTTTCTGGTTCCATATGAATTTTAGAATTATTTGTTCCAGTTTATTGAAGAAAGCTGTTGGTACTTTGATAGGGATTGCATTGAATCTGTAGATTGCTTTAGGTAGTATAGCCATTTTGACAATATTTCTTCTTCCTAGCCAAGAGCATGGGATGCATTTCCATTTGTTAGTGTCCTCCTTAATTTCTCCTAAGAGCGTCTTGTAATTTGCAGAGTACAGGTCTTTCACTTCCTTCGTTAGGTTTATTCCTAGGTATTTTATTCTTTTAGATGCAGTTGTGAATGGAATTGTTTTTCTGATTTCTCTTTCTGTTAGTTCATTGTTACTGTATAGGAAAGCAATAGATTTCTGTGTGTTAATGTTGTATCCTGCAACTTTGCTGAATTCAGATATTAGTTCTAATAGTTTTGGAGTGGAGTCTTTAGGGTTTTTTATGTACAATATCATGTCATCTGCAAATAGTGAATATCTGACTTCTTCTTTCAATTTGGATGCCTTGTATGTCTTTTTTTTTTGTCTGATTGCCGTGGCTAGACCTCCAGTACTATGTTGAATAACAGTGGAGAGAGTGGGCATCCCTGTCTTGTTCCCGATCTTAGATGAAAAGCTTTCAACTTCTCGCTGCTAAGTATGATGTTAGGTGTGGGTTTGTCATATATGGCCTTTATGATGTTGAGGTACTTGCCCTCTTTACCCATTTTGTTGACAGTTTTAATCATGAATGGAAGCTGAATTTTGTCAAATGCTTTTTCAGCATCTATGGAGATGATCATGTGGTTTTTGTTCCTCTTTTTGTTGATGTGGTGGATGATGTTGATGGATTTTCAAATGTATCATCCTTGCATTCCTGGGATGAATCACACGTGATCATGGTGTATGATCCTCTTGATGTATTTTTGACTTCAGTTTACTAATATTTTGTTGAGTATTTTTGCATCTATGTTCATCAGGGATATTGGTCTATAATTTTCTTTTTTGGTGAGGTCTTTGTCAGGTTTTGGTATTAGAGTGATGCTGGCTTCATAGAATGAGTTTGGAAGTATTCCTTCCTCTTCTATTTTTTGGAAAACTTTAAGGAGAATGGATGTTATTTCTTCTCTATATGTCTGATAGAATTCAGAGGTGAATCCATCTGGTCTGGAGGTTTTGTTCTTGGGTAGTTTTTTGATTACCACTTTAATTTCGTTGCTGGTGATTGGTCTGTTTAGTTTTTTTTTTTTTCTTGCTTGGTCAGTGTTTGAAGGTTCTATTTTTCTAAAAAGTCGTCCATTTCTTTTGTTTTTCCAGCTTGTTAGCAAATAGATTCTCATACTATTCTCTTATAATTCTTTGTATTTCTGTGGGTTCCATCATTATTTTTCCTTTATCATTTCTGATTCTCTTTATGTGTGTAGATTCTCTTTTTCTCTTAATGAGTCTGGCTAGGGGTTTATCTATTTTGTTTATTTTTTCAAAGAACCATCTCTTCGTTTCATTGATTTTTTTCTATTGGTTTATTCTTCTCAATTTTATTTATTTCTTCTCTGATCTTTATTATGTCCCTCCTTCTGGTGACTTTGGGCCTCATTTGTTCTTCTTTTTCCAATTTCATTAATTGTGTCTTTAGGCTATTCATTTGGGAATGTTCCTCCTTCTTTAAATAGGCCTGGATTGCAATATACTTTCCTCTTAGAACTGCCTTTGCTGCATCCCACAGAAGTTGTTACTTTGTGTTGTTGTTGTCATTAGTCTCCATATATTCTTTGATTTCTGTTTCGCTTTGGTCATTAACCCATTGATTAATTAGAAGAATGTTGTTAAGTCTCCATATATTTGTAAGCCTCTTTGATTTCTTTCTAAAATTTATTTCTAGTTTCATACCTTTGTGATCTAAGAAGTTGGTTGGTAGGATTTCAATATTTTTGAATTTACTGAGATTCTTTTTGTGGCCTCATATGTGGCCTATTCTGGAAAATGTTCCATGTGCACTTGAGAAGAATGTGTATCCTGCTGCTTATGGGTGTAGAGTTCTGTAGATGTCTGTTAGGTCCATCTGTTCTAGTGTGTTGTTCAGTGCCTCTGTGTGTTTACTTATTTTCTGTCTGTTTGTTCTGTCCTTTGGAGTGAGTGCTATGTTGAAATCTCTTAAAATGAATGCATTGCTTTCTATTTCCTCCTTTAATTCTGTTAGTAGTTGTTTCACATATGTCAGTGCTCCTGTGTTGGGTGCATATATATTTATAATGGTTATATCCTCTTGTTGGACTGACCCCTTTATCACTACATAATGTCCTTCTTTATCTCTTGCTACTTTCTTAATTTTGAAGTCTATTTTGTCTGATACAAGTACTGCAACACCTGCTTTTTTCTCCTTGTTGTTTGCATCAAATAGCTTTTTCCATCCCTTCACTTTTAGTCTGTGTATATCTTTAGGTTTGAGGTGAGTCTCTTGTAAGCAGCCTATATATCGGTCTGGCTTTTTTTATCCATTCTATTACTCTGGGTCTTTTGATTGGTGCATTCAGTCCATTTACATTTAGGATGATTATCGATAGATATTTATTGCCTGTGCTGGTTTTAGATTCGTGGTTACCAAAGGTTCAAGGGTTGCTTCTTTACTATGTAACAATCTAACTTAAATTTCATGTTAAGTTATTTTAAACACAGTCTGATGTTTGTTTATTTCTCTCCCTTCTTATTCTTCCTCCTCCATTCTTTATATACTAGGTATTTTATTCTTTGCCTTTAGTTAGTATTTGGATGATCTGCTTTCTTTGCTATGATTTTATTTTCTCTGGTGACATCTTTTTAGCCTTAGGAGTGCTTCCCTCTAGAGCAGTCCCTTTAAGATATCCTGTAGACACTTCCTGGAAGATGGCGGCGTGAGGAGGGCGGCAGAAATCTCCTCCAAACACTGTATTTATCTATGAAAATACAGCAAATACAACTATTCCTAAAAGAGAGACCAGAATACACAGGAAAGCGCACAGCGTGCAGCTACACCTGAGAGAACTTGGCACCCCGCAAGGCGGGTAAGATACAGAGCCATGACCCAGCGGGACCTGAGCACTCACCCACCCAAGAACACCGGCGGGAGGACAGGATTCAGAGCCGGGAGGGAGTGGAAGTACAGGCCCACGAAATAACCAGCCCCAGTGATCTGAGGAGGGAGCGCTGACACACATCACGTGGTGTAGCAAAGATTGGAGAGACAGAGGGGCAGGATCTGAGTGAGGAACGCGTCAGGATGCTTGCAGCTGGCTCCCGGGAAAAAAAAAGAAGAAAAGCGCATGCTTTTTTCAGCGGTCTTACAGAGACAGAAATGTAGCAGAGGGGCTGGATCACCCCGGCACACTCAACCGAGCAGGCTGGTAGTGCTGGGGAGTTTCGGACCCCTTAGCTGGCAACTGGGAAAGGGTGGCCGCACTTAGACTTCCCACAGAGATCGACAGTATTCCATTCGTTCCCACCCAGGTCAGAGCTATAAAGGGCCCGGTGGAGCAGCGCAGCCATGGCTGCAGAATAGTGGAGCAACATCGCCACCTACAGCATCCCCACAGAATCCACTTCCGGTGGGCGATTTTTTTGTTTGTTCTTTGTTTTTCATTTTTTCTTCTCTTTCTTTTTTTTCTTTTTTTCTATTTTTTTTCTTTCTTTCTTTTCTTTTCTCCTTTTTTTTTAAAGTCTTAAAGAGCCCAGCTGACATATGTGGCAACTATCAGCGACCACTTCTATAGCCATGAAAAGACAGAGGAATACAATCAAGACTAAAATCAACCAGACAACCCCAGAGAGGGAGCCTGAAGAGATGGAAATGCACAACATTCCTGAAAAAGAATTCAGAATAAAAGTCATAGCCATGCTGACGGATCTACAGAGAAATGTGCAAGAGCTGAGGGAAGAAGTTAGGTTAGTGAGGAAAGACAATGCAGAAATGAGACAAGCCATTGACAGGCTCAACAGCAGATTGAATCAGGTTCAAGACACGATCAAGGAATTACAATACAGGGAACAGGAATACAAAGAAGCTGAGGCAGAGAGAGATAAAAGGATCTCTAAGAATGAAAGAATATTAAGAGAACTGTGTGACCAATCCAAACGGAACAATATTCACATTATAGGAGTACCAGAGGAAGAAGAGAGAGAAAAAGGGATAGAAGGTGTCTTTGAAGAAATAATTGCTGAAAACTTTCCCACGCTGGGGAAGGAAATAGTCTCGCAGTCCACGGAAGCCCACAGATCTCCCAACACAAGGGACCCAAGGAAGACAACACCAAGACACATAATAATTAAAATGGCAAAGATCAAAGATAAAAACAGAGTATTAAAGGTAGCTAGAGAGAGAGACAGAAGATCACCTACAAAGGACAACCCATCAGACTTCTCAACAGAAACCTTACAGGCCAGAAGAGAAGGGCATGATATATTTAATGTAATGAAACAGAAGGACCTCAAACAAAGAATATTGTATCCAGCACGATTATCATTTAAATATGACAGAGGGATTAAACAATTTCCAAACAAACAAAAGTTGAGAGAGTTTGCCTCTCATAAACCACCACTACAGGAAATCTTAAACGGACTGCTCTAGAGGGAGCACCTCTAAGGCTAAAAACATATCACCAGAGAAAATAAAATCATAGCAAAGAAAGCAGAACATCCAAATACTAACTAAAGGCAAAGAATAAAACACCTAAGATGGTGTTCACAATAAATTAATAAGAAAGGTATGTTAGATTGTCAGATAGTAAAGAAACAACCCTTGAACCTTTGGTAAACATGAATCCAAAGCCAGCAATGGCAATAAGTACATATCTATCAATAATCACCCTAAATGTAAATGGATTGAATGCACCAATCAAAAGACACAGAGTAACAGAGTGATAAAAAACCAAGACCCATCTATATGCTGCTTACAAGAGATTCACCTCAAACCCAAAGATACACAGACTAAAAATGAAGGAATGGAAAAAGATATTTCATGCAAACAACAAAGAGAAAAAAGCAGGTGTTGTAGTACTTATATCAGACAAAATAGACTTCAAAACGAAGAAAGTAGCAAGAGATAAAGAAGGACATTACATAATGATAAAGGGGTCAGTCCAACAAGAAGATATAACCATTATAAATGTATATGCACCCAATGCAGGAGCGCCGGCATATGTGAAACAAATACTAACAGAAATAAAGGAGGAAATGGACCTCAATGCATTCATTTTAGGAGACTTCAACACACCACTCACTCCAAAGAACATATCAAACAGACAGAAAATAAGTAAAGACACAGAGTCACTCAGCAACAGACTAGAACGGATGGACTTAACAGACATCTACAAAACTCTGCACCCAAAAGCAGCAGGATACACATTCTTCTCAAGGGCACATGGAACATTTTCCAGAATAGACCACATACTTGGCCACGAAAAGAACCTCAGTAAATTCAAAAATACTGAAATCCTACCAACCAACTTCTCAGATCACAAAGGTATAAAACTAGAAATAAATTTTATAAAGAAAACAAAAATACATGGAGAATTAACAACATTCTCCTAATTAAACAATGGGTTAACAACCAAATCAAAACAGAAATCAAAGAATATATGGAGACTAATGACAACAACAACACAAAGCCATAACTTCTGTGGGATGCAGCAAAGGCAGTTCTAAGAGGAAAGTATATTCCAATCCAGGCCTATTTAAAGAAGGAGGAACATTCCCAAATGAACAGTGTAAAGACACAATACTGAAATTGGAAAAAGAAGAACAAATGAGGCCCAAAGTCACCAGAAGGAGGGACATAATAAAGATCAGAGAAGAAATAAATAAAATTGAGAAGAATAAAACAATAGAAAAAAATCAATGAAACCAAGAGCTGGTTCTTTGAAAAAATAAACAAAATAGATAAACCACTAGCCAGACTCATTAAGAGAAATAGAGAATCTACACACAAACAGCATCAGAAATGAGAAAGGAAAAATACCGACAGACCTCACAGAAATACAAAAAATTATAAGAGAATATTATGAGAATCTACATGCTAACAAGCTGCAAAACCTAGAAGAAATGGACAACTTGTTAGAAAAATACAACTTTCCAAGACTAACCAAGAAAGAAACAGAAAATCTAAAAAGACCAATCACCAGCAACGAAATTGAAGCGGTAAACAAAAAACTACCCAAAAACAAAACCACTGGACCAGAAGGACTCACCTATGAATTCTACCAGACATATAGAGAAGAAATAACACCCATTCTCCTTAAAGTTTTCCAAAAAATAGAAGAGGACGGAATACTTCCAAACACATTCTATGAAGCCACCATCACTCTAATACCAAAACCGGGCAAAGACCTCACCAAAAAAGAATATTATAGACTAATATACCTGATGAACGTAGATGCAAAAATACTCAACAAAATATTAGCAAACCAAATTCAAAAATACATCAAGAGGATCTTACACCATGATCAAGTGGGTTTCATCGCAGGAATGCAAGGATGGTAAAACATTCGAAAATCCATCAACATCATCCACCACATCAACAAAAAGAAGAACAAAAACCACATGATCATCTCCATAGATGCTGAAAAAGCTTTTGACAAAATTCAGCATCCATTCATGATTAAAACTCTCAACAAAATGGGTATAGATGGCAAGTACCTCAACATCATAAAGGCCATACATGACAAACCCACAGCTAACATCAAACTTAACAGCGAGAAGCTGAAAGCTTTTCATCTAAGATCGGGAACAAGACAGGGATGCCCACTCTCTCCACTGTTATTCAACATAGTATTGGAGGTCCTATCCATGGCAATCAGACAAAACAAAGACATAGAAGGCATCCAGATTGGAAAAGAAGACGTCAAATTGTCACTATTTGCAGATGACCTGATACTGTACATAAAAAACCCTAAAGACTCCACTCCAAAACTATTAGAACTAATATCTGAATTCAGCAAAGTTACAGGATACAAAATTAACACACAGAAATTTCTTGCTTTCCTATACACTAACGATGAACTAACAGAAAGAGAAATCAGAAAAACAATTCCATTCACAATTGCATCAAAAAGAATAAAATACCTAGGAATAAACCTAACGAAGGAAGTGAAAGACCTGTACTCTGAAAACTACAAGACACTCCTAAGAGAAATGAAAGAGGACACTAACAAATGGAAATGCATCCCATGCTCTTTGGTAGGAAGAATAAATATTGTCAAAATGGCTATACTACCTAAAGCAATCTACAGATTCAATGCAATCCCTATCAAACTATCTACACCTTTCTTCAATGGATTCGAAGAAATAGTTCTAAAATTCATATGGAACCACAAAAGACTCCGAATAGCCAAAGCAATCCTGAAAAGGAGGAATCAAACAGGGGGAATTATGCTCCCTGACTTCAAGCTCTACTGCAAAGCCACAGAATTCAAGACAATTTGGTATTGGCACAAAAACACACCCAGAGACCAGTGGAACAGAATACAAAATCCAAACATTAACCCAAACATATACTGTCAATTAATATTTGATAAAGGAGTCTTGGATATACAATGGGGAAATGACAGCCTCTTCAGCTGCTGGTGTTGGATAAACTGGACAGCTACATGTAAGAGGATGAAAGTGGACTACTGTCTAACCCTGTACACAAAAGTAAACTCAAGGTGGATCAAAGACCTGAATGTAAGTCATGAAACCATAAAACTCATAGAAAAAAACACAGGCAAAATTCTCTTGGACATATACATGAGTGACTTCTTTATGAACATATCTACTCGGGCAAGGGAAACAAAAGCAAAAATGAACAAGTGGGACTATATCAAGCTGAAAAGCTTCTGTACAGCAAAGGACACTATCAGTGGAACATAAAGACATCCTACAGTATGGGAGAATATATTCATAAATGACGTATCTGATAAGGGGTTGACATCCAAAATATATAAAGAACTCAAGAACCTCAACAAACAAAAAGCAAATATTCCAATTAAGAAATGGGCAGAGGACATGAATAGACACTTCTCCAAAGAAGAATTTCAGATGGCCAACAGGCACATGAAAAGATGCTCCACATCGCTAATCATCAGAGAAATGCAGATTAAAACCACAATGAGATATCACCGCACACCAGTGAGGATGGCCGACATCCAAAACACAAACAACAACAAATGTTGGTGAGGATGTGGAGAAAAGGGAACCCTCCTACACTGCTGGTGGGAATGCAAATTATTTCAACCATTGTGGAAAGCAGTATGGAGGTTCCTCAAAAAACTCAAAATAGAAATACTATTCGACCCAGGAATCCCACTCCTAGGAATTTACCCTAAGAATGCAGCAGCCCAGTTTCAAAAAGATATGTGCACCCCTATGTTTATCACAGCACTATTTACAATAGCCAAGAAATGGAAGCAACCTAAGTGTCCATCAGTAGATGAATGGATTAAGAAGATGTGGTACATATACACAATGGAATATTATTCAGCCATAAGAAGAAAACAAATCCTACCATTTGCAACAACATGGATGGAGCTAGAGGGTATTATGCTCAGTGAAATAAGCCAAGCCAAAAAAGACAAGTATCAAATGATTTCACTCATATGTGGAGTATAAGAACAAAGAAAAAAAAACTGAAGGAACAAAACAGCAGCAGACTCACAGAACCCAAGAACAAACTAATAGTTACCAAAGGGAAAGGGAGTGGGGACAATGGGTGGGTAGGGAGCGATAAGAGGGAAAAAGGGGCATTACAATTAGCAGATGTAGCGTTGGGGGGGTATGGGGAGGGCTATAAAACTCAGAGAAGACAAGTAGTGATTCTATAGCATCTCACTACGCTAAGACAGTGACTGTAATGGGGTTGGTGGGGGGACCTGATTAAGGGGGTAGTTTAATAACCATAATATTGCACATATAATTGTAGATTAATGATACCAAAATAAATTATAAAAAAAAAAAGATATCCTGTAGAGGTGGTTTATTAGAGGCAATAAACATTGTTTTCATATATTCATTTGAAATTCTGACTTCATACACATTCTACTATAGTTGTTATTTCCATTCTCAAAAAATTAAATGTTTATTATACTTGTTGCTAATTTATGTTCTTGTTTATTTATATAAATTACATTGCCTGTATGTACAGAGGGCTACAATTACCTGTGCTAACAATAACTTTTTGTTATATCAAGCATTATTAATGGGTATTAAATAACAAAGTTCTTATGCAACTTCAGATACAATTGATATTGCCCAGGTTTTTTTGATACAATATAATTATATCATAAAACATGATCATGAATGTTTAAAATAGAATTTAATTTCACTAGAGAGTAAAACTGTATACAATTCTTTGGTTTTTAAACACCAGTAATTAAAATGTTTTTTGTATGTTGGCACAACTTTCTATAGAAAAGTCAGCTCTAATTTTACTCTAGATTTAATATTGCTTAAATATAGTTGCTGTGAAAGGAAATGTTATTTGTTAAGTATACATTTAAATTTTCAAAATAATCTGAAATATTCCAATGAGATAAAATTATAAAAGTGCTTCAATTAATATAACAATCATCTGTTGTTCCATAAATTTTGGGGAAAACACTGAAAGTTCTTTCTATATATACTTTATTGAATTCTATTTACATTCTTACATATTATACATGGAAAGAAGCATATTATTTTCAGCAGCTGATTTACCTTTACAGAGCTGAGCCAAGTTTTTATAGTTAAAATTTATCATTTACTCTGGTAGAGGAAATTTTTTTTCTTTGACTTTTATCATGATAACAGCATATCCTTGTTGACAGAAAGCAATAAATGTCTATAGCTCTCTATAATCTGGTTACTCTGAGTAGATAAAAAGCTATATACTTCCTTGAAACTTTGACATTTATACTAGGGGAAATTTTTAAAAAATCGTATGTTCAAGCTGAGTTCCGGGAAGGTGGAATGAGCAGGGTGGCAGAAATCCCCTCCCAAAACTATATAAATCTATGAAAATATAGCAAATACAACTACTCCTAAAAGAGAGACCAGAATTTACAGCACAGCACACAGCCTGCATCTGCACCTGAGAGGAATCGGCACCCCACGAGGGAGGTAAGATACGGAGCCGCAACCCAGTGGGACCCGAGCACTCCCCCACCCCAGCGCACCAGTGGGAGGAGAGGATTCAGAGCCAGGAGGGAGTAGAAGAACAGGCCCATGAAATAACCAGCCCTGGTGATCTGCGCCGGGAGCACTGACACACATCGCGTGGTGCATCGGATACTGGAGAGGCAGAAGGTGCAGGTTTTGAGCTGGGAACGTGCCCGGGTCCGTGCAGCCGGCGCCCCGGGACAAGAGAAAAGCACGCACTGTTTATAGCGGTCGTGGAGAGGCAGGGGGCCCAGCAAAGGAACACGATCACCCCAGCATGCTCATCCCAGTGGGCTGGGAGTCCTGAAGAATTTCGGACCGCTTGGCTGGCAACCGGGAAAAGGTAGCCACACTGAAACTTTACACAAAGAAAAACGGCCTCCCATTCATTGCTGCCCCAGTCAGAGCTACAAAGAGCGGCGTGGCGGCAGCTGTGGAATAGTGGAGCAACAGCGCCACCTACACCATCCTTATAGAATCCACTCCCCATGGGTGTTTTTTCTTTTTCCCTTTCTTTTCTTCTCTTTTCTTTCTCTTCTTTCTTTTTTGTTAAAGTCTTAAAGAGCCCAGCTGACATATGTGGCACCTACCAGCAACGACTTCTATCGCCATGGAAGAATATGGTACATACAAAGATCACCTAGACCCAGACAACACCTGAGAGGGAACCTGAAGGGATGGAAATGCACAATCTTCCTGGAAAAGAATTCAGAATAAAAGTCATAACCATGCTGATGGATCTACAGAGAAATATGCAAGAGCTAAGGGGGGAAGTGAGGGAAGTCAGGAAAGACAATGCAGAAATGAGACAAGCCATTGACGGGCTTAGCAGCAGACTGGACAAGATGCAAGAGACTGTTAATGGAATAGAAAATAGAGAACAGGAATACAAAAAAGCTGAAGCAGACAGAGATAAAAGGATCTCTAGGAATGAAAGAATATTAAGAGAACTGTGTGACCAATCCAAACAGAACAATCTTCACATTATAGGAGTAGCAGAGGAAGAAGAGAGAGAAAAAGGGATAGAAAGTGTCTTTGAAGAAATAATTGCTGAAAACTTCCCCATGCTAGGGAAGGAAATAGTCTCACACTCCATGGAAGCCCATAGATCTCCCAACACAAGGGACCCAAGGAAGACAACACCAAGACACATAATAATTAAAATGGCAAAGATCAAAGATAAGAACAGAGTATTAAAGGCAGCTAGAGAAAGAAAAAAGATCACCTACAAAGGAAAACCCATCAGACTATCATCTGATTTCTCAACAGAAACCTTACACGCCAGAAGAGAATGGCATGATATATTTAATGTAATGAAACAGAAGGGCCACAAACCAAGAATATTGTATCCAGCACGATTATCATTTAAATATGATGGAGAGAATAAACAATTTCAAAAAAGCAAAAGCAGAGAGAATTTGCCTACCATAAACCACCCCAACAGGAAATCTTAAAGGAACTGCTCTGGAGGGAAGCACCCGTAAGGCTAAAAAGCTGTTACCAGAGAAAATAAAATCATAGCAAAGAAAGCAGACCATGTGAATACTAACTAAAGGCAAAGAATAAAACACCTAGTATATAAAGAATTGAGGAGGAAGAATAAGAAGGGAGAGAGCTAAAGAAACATCAGACTGTGTTTATAATAACTTAACAAGAAAGTTAAGTTAGATCGTTGGACAGTAAAGAAGCAACCCTTGAACCTTTGGTAACCACGAATCTAAAGCCAGCAATGGCAATAAGTACATATCTATCAATAATCACCCTAAATGTAAATGGACTGAATGGACCAATCAAGAGACACAGAGTAACAGAGTGGATAAAAAAGCAAGACCCATCTATATGCTGCTTACAAGAGACTCACCTCAAACCCAAAGATATACAGAGACTAAAAGTGAAGGGATGGAAAAAGATATTTCATGCAAACAACAAGGAGAAAAAAGCAGGTGTTGCAGTACTTGTATCAGACAAAATAGACTTCAAAACGAAGAAAGTAGCAAGAGATAAAGAAGGACATTAATGATAAAGGAGTCAGTCCAACAAGAAGATATAACCATTATAAATATATATGCACCTGACACAGGAGCGCCAGCATATGTGAAACAAATACTAACAGAATTAAAGGAAGAAATAGACAGCAATACATTCATTTTAGGTGACGTCAACACACCACTCACTCCAAAGGATAGATCAACCAGACAGAAATTAACTAAAAACACAGAGGCACGGAACAACACACTAGAACAGATGGACCTAACAGGCATCTACAGAACTCTACACCCAAAAGCAACAGGATACACATTCTTCTCAAGTGCACATGGAACATTTTCCAGAATAGACCACATACTAGGCCACAAAAAGAACCTCAGTAAATTCAAAAATATTGAAATTCTACCAACCAACTTCTCAGATCATAAAGGCATAAAACTAGAATTAAATTTTAGAAAGAAAACAAAAAGGCTCACAAATACTGGAGACTTAACAACATTCTCCTAATTAAACAATGGGTTAACGACCAAATCGAAACAGAAATCAAAGAATATATGGAGACTAATGACAACAACAACACAAAGGCACAACTTCTGTGGGATGCAGCAAAGGCAGTTCTAAGAGGAAAGTATATTTGCAATCCAGGCCTATCTAAAGAAGGAAGAACATTCCCAAATGAATAGCCTAAAGACACAATTACTGAAATTGGAAAAAGAAGAACAAATGAGGCCCAAAGTCACCAGAAGGAGGGACATAATAAAGATCAGAGAAGAAATAAATAAAATTGAGAAGAATAAAACAAGAGAAAAAAAATCAATGAAACGAAGAGCTGGTTCTTTGAAAAAATAAACAAAATAGATAAACCCCTAGCCAGACTCATTAAGAGAAAAAGAGAATCTACACACATGAACAGAATCAGAATTGAGAAAGGAAAAATAACGACAGACACCACAGAAATACAAAGAATTATAATAGAATATTATAAGAATCTATATGCTAACAAGCAGGAAAACATAGAAGAAATGGACAACCTCTTAGAAAAATACAACGTTCCAAAACTGACCAAACAAGAAACAGAAAAACTAAACAGATGAATGACCAGCAATGAAACTGAAGCAGTAATCAAAAAACTACCCAAGAACAAAACCCCCAGACCACATGGATTCACCTCTGAATTCTACCAGATATAGAGAAGAAATAACACCCATTCTCCTTAAAGTTTTCCAAAAAACAGAAGAGGAGGGAATACTTCCAAATTCAATCAAGGAAGCCAGCATCACTCTAATACCAAAACCAGGCAAAGACCTCACCAAAAAAGAAAATTACTGACCAATATCCCTGAAGAACGTAGAGGAAAAAATACTCAACAAAATATTAGCAAACTGAATTCAAAAATACATCAAGAGGATCATACACCATGATCAAGTGGGATTCATCCCAGGGATGCAAGGATGGTACAACATTAGAAAATCCATCAACATCATCTACCATATCAACAAAAAGAACAAAAACCACATGATCATCTCCATAGATGCTGAAAAAGCTTTTGACATTTCATTCAGCATCCATTCATGATTAAAACTCTCAACAAAATAGGTAAAGAGGGCAAGTACCTCAACATCATAAAAGCTATATATGACAAACCCACAGCTAACATCATACTTAACAGGGAGAAGTTGAAAGCTTTTCATCTAAGATCGGGAAAAAAACAGGGATGCCCACTCTCTCCACTGTTATTCAACATAGTACTGGAGGTCCCAGCCACAACAATGAGACAAAACAAAGAAATACAAGGCATCCAGACTGGTAAAGAAGAAGTCAAATTGTCACTATTTGCAGATGACCTGATATTGTACACTAAAAACCCTAAAGACTCCGCTCCAAAACTACTAGAACTAATATCTGAATTCAGCAAAGTTACAGGATACAAAATTAACACACAGAAATCTGTTGCTTTCCTATACACTAACGATGAACTAACAGAAAGAGAAATCAGAAAAACAATTCCATTCACAATTGCATCAAAAAGAATAAAATACCTAGGAATAAACCTAACGAAGGAAGTGAAAGACCCATACTCTGAAAACTACAAGACACTCCTAAGAGAAATTAAGGAGGACATTAACAAATGGAAATTCATCCCATGCTCTTGGCTAGGAAGAAGAAATATTGTCAAAATGGCTATACTACCTAAAGCAATCTACAGATTCAACGCAATCCCTATCAAAATACCATCAGGTTTCTTCAATTAACTGGAATAAATAATTCTAAAATTCATATGGAACCACAAAAGACTCCGAATTGCCAGAGCAATCCTGAGAAGGAGGAATAAAACAGGGGGAATTACGCTCCCTGACTTCAAGTTCTACTACAAAGCCACAGTAATTAAGACAATTTGGTACTGGCACAAAAACAGACCCACAGACCAGTGGAACAGAATACAAAATCCAAACATTAACCCAAACATATACAGTCAACTAATATTTGATAAAGGAACCATGGATATACAATGGGGAGATGACAGCCTCTTCAGCAGCTGGTGTTGGCATAACTGGACAGCTACATGTAAGAGAATGAAATTGGACTACTGTCTAACCCATACACAAAAGTCAACTCAAAATGGAACAAAGACCTGAATGTATGTCATGAAACCATAAAACTCTTAGAAAAAAACATAGGCAAAAATTTCTTGGACATAAACATGAGTGACTTCTTTATGAACATATGTCCCTGAGCAAGAGAAACAAAAGCAAAAAGAACAAGTGGTACTATATCAAGCTGAAAACCTTCTGTACAGCAAAGGACACCATCAGTGGAACAAAAAGACATCCTACAGTATGGGAGAATATATTCATAAATGACGTATCCGATAAGGGGTTGACATCCAAAATATATAAAGAACTCACGCACGTCAACCAACATAAAGTAAATAATCCAATTAAGAAATGGACAGAGGACATAAATAGACACTTCTCCAAAGAAGAAACTCAGATGGCCAACAGGCACATGAAAAGATGCTCCACATCGCTAATCCTCAGAGAAATGCAGATTAAAACCACAATGAGATATCACCTCACACCAGTGAGGATGGCCAACATCCAAAACACAAACAACAACAAATGTTGGCGAAGATGTGGAGAAAAGGGAACCCTCCTACACTGCTGGTGGGAATGCAAATTAGTTCAACCATTGTGGAAAGCAGTATGGAGGTTCCTCAAAAAACTCAAATAGAAATACCATTTGATCCAGGAATATCACTCCAACGAATTTACCCTAAGAATGCAGCAGCCCAGTTTGAAAAAGACATATGCACCCCTATGTTTATCACAGCACTATTTACAATAGCCAAGAAATGGAAGCAACCTAAGTGTCCATCAGTAGATGAATGGATTAAGAAGATGTGGTACATATACACAATGGAATATTATTCAGCCATAAGAAGAAAACAAATCCTACCATTTGCAACAACATGGATGGAGCTAGAGGGTATTATGCTCAGTGAAATAAGCCAAGCCGAAAAGGAGAAGTATCAAATGATTTCACTCATATGTGGAGTATAAGAACAAAGAAAAAAAGAGAAGGAACAAAACAGCAGCAGACTCACAGAACCCAAGAATGGACTAATAGTTACCAAAGGGAAAGGGACTGGGGAAGATGGGTGGGAAGGGAGGGAAAAGGGGGAAAAAGGGGCATTACAATTAGCAGATGTGATGTTGGGGGGCACTGGGAGGGCTGTACAACTCAGAGAATACAACTAGTGACTCTATAGCTTCTCACTACACTGAAGAACAGTGACTGTAATGGGGTTGGTGGGGGGGACCTGATGAAGGGGGTAGTTTAATAACCATAATATTGCACATGTAATTGTAGATTAATGATACCAAAATAAACTATTTTTAAAAATTGTATGTTCAAGATATTTTAATTCATTCTAGACTTTCCCTAGAAGACACAGAAGTAAATGAATTAGTTTCTTTTCTTTTTTTTCTCAATTCTTCAGGGATGCAATTGTAAGGATATATCTATGTGCCACTCAACTTCTTTTACATGAAAGAAATAGTATCACTTTGTTATTCAGTGGCATTCTTCCAGTCTTTATTGGTATTTGGTTTTTACCAAACAACGTAGGAGAGGCCGTCAGTCAGTGGGTGAATGGCCTAAGCTTGTATTCCAACTGGCTGGGAATTAAAATCCCTGTTACCCAAAGCTTTATTTTCAGTGAACTTATTTTGAGTCCTGCTCTATCTTTGAAGTCCAGAAGCAACCTGTTGAGTTTTACTTTGAACAACTTGCTGAGTTTCTTGACAAGTTTGTGTATGATTGAATAATTATATCTTGCTAGTCAAGGAAATAAAAAGCTATTAGAAATGTAAAAACAATACTCGTATGATGAATTTTATGCATATTAAATGACTTCATTTTTATTTATAAAATTTGCTTTTCCTACACACAGATGCACTTCTTCCCATCAGACACAATTAAATTTAAGAACATCACAGCCTCATTAATGCAAATAACAACAAAAACATACCAAAATGACATTATAAATTAGAAAGATTTCTTAATTAAATGTTTTGCCTATTTTTATTCCACATATGAATTTTTATTTTTAAAGTGAATTTAGTATTTCTTTATCTCAAGTACTTCTTCCTACAACCAATTTAACCATATTTCTGCATATTTCACAGGTACATCTCTATGCATGTTTTTTGTTTAAAGAACTTGAAAAAACAGTAAGTATGAACATATGTGTCTATCTCACAGCATATCTCATTGTTAGTAACTGACACTATAGAGCAAAGTATAATGTGAAATCTGAATATATTTTTTATTTGGTCTATAAACCGTGTATTTCTCATGTACATATAAGTACTTTCACAAGAAAGCATTAAAATAGAAAAGTTCTAGTATGTAATCAATACATTGCCTTTATGACAGTTAACATTCTTACCACATACTAGAAAATTCTCAAAAACTAAAAATTCAATTTTTTTCTTTTCCCTTACACTTATGTAAGGGTGTAGAAATCTCACCTTATAATTCTTAATTAAAGGCCTGCCTTCAAAGGGCTCAGCTATTCAAATTCACAGTGAGTACTATGAAACATAGTGGAGTGAAAATTAATTTAAAGGGCTCTTTTGGATGTTAGTGGCATGAATTATCTGCTTGAAGCAAATTCAAATCCTCAGTGGAGGAGTAGAGGTCAAACTAGACCATAAAATATTACAATTGGTAAAAATTAAAATGAATGAGAGTACAATTGAATAAAGCTAAATTAGGAAAAAAGGAAAGTTAGCAAGAGTGAAACCCAGCAGAAACAAAACTCAAGGGGAGAATTAGAACTACACGAACATCACATATTGGAATCTTCAGAGGCAGAATAAAAATAATCATTTAAGGAAATATAAAATAAAACATGGATAAGTAGCAAAATACTATGAAAAAATGACCAAAGCATATTAGAAAAGAACCAAATAATATTTAAAAAATGAAATACTAAAATTAAAGTTAAAATTACACCCTCAGTAAACTGGGCATATTACTGTCTGGAATTGACACTAACCATTTTTATAGTCCTATGTTTTTATGCAAGTCAGTTCTAAATTTGAGCACCGAAATATCTCCCATGAATATAAATTACTTGAATACTCTATTTCAGAATTTTCTATTGTAGCTATTATTTTAAATATTTGAAAAAGCAATCATTTTTTAGCATGTATTGTTTATAAAATAACTAATATTTAAAATACTCTGTTGCTTCTAGCTATATGTCAAATGTATCTTTACAATACCTTGAGAGGGGAAAAGAAACAAAAATGTTGGAGAAAATATATAATGTAAATTGTTGACTCTAATGAATTAAGATATAAGAAACATTTTAAAGCTAAAAAT
>JAQQAC010008880.1:10320701-10399553 GCA_029783875.1 Phataginus tricuspis | reverse complement strand
TTTGGAAAACTGTTTAACAGTTTCTTACAAAACTAAACATATTCTTATATACATTGTTCAAACCCATATAATGTATGACACTAAGAATGACCTCAAAGGTAAACTATGGAATTTGGGTCATTATGATGTGTTAATGTACATTCATCCTTTTTAAAAACATGTACCACTCTCGTGAGTGATATTGATAACAGGGAGGACAAACAGGTGGACAAAGTCTCTTGCATTTATGAATACAATTGGTTGGCGCCGGAATCAGGAAATCTCTTCTGGTATTATTATATGATTTTCTTTAAGTCTTAGTTCATAAAAGTATTTTTAAATTTTCATATTGTTCTTTGTTATTGGAGGGTTTTAGAGAGTAGATGAGACGGTAATAATAGGCAATATTGCTAGACATGTTAGTCACCAGTAGTAACTTTTACATGCAACAACTTTTTGGAACTATGAGGTATCTTAAATTACCTGCCTAATCATTAGTAGGTAGGGAAAATTACATAAAAGACAAAAATGGGCCCTAGTCATGTATATTTTCTTTATAAAGGATATTGATCAGAAGATACGTTTGCAGAAGCCAAAAGTTAAAATTAACTACTATCTTTTCATTGTTATGACAAATATAAATAAACATGAATGGTCAAATTTCATTAGTTTATCTTACAAATACTTTAATTTAAAATATGTCCAAAATATCACCTTTCATTAACACTCTGTAGAAAAGGAAAAATATTAAGAATTACTATTTGAGTTCCCAAAACAATAAAGAATTATTTTCAATGCCCTAAAATAACATCTAAAGTAGATAGAAATACCTAGATTCTGATGTTTGCATTTTGACAGCACTCTTTAGGGATATCATATTTTATGATGTGAGTATAGTGTTGAGAATATGTATTTTGAATTATATTTTAGAATTTGTAATCACAGTTTCCTCCTTTATGCCTCTAGGCTTGTTCCCTCTCCAGAGGAAAAAAAAGAGGATACAGAAGGAGAGTTTAGCTCAATAACTGCAACAAAAATCTTCCTATTTGAAGCTCAATGTTTTTCTTTTGATGGTGAAACAGTACATATAGTAAATCTTAATATTTTCATTAAATATTATAATATTATTAAGGAGCATAAGAGAGCTCATGTTAAATCTCATTTAAGAAAGTTACCTACACTTTCTATGTTGGTAGTGTTTTAAAACAATAAACTCTATCTCATCAATGTCTACACTGTTGGGAGGGAAAGAAAGCATAAAAAAGTAATTTCAGTACTTAGCACAGAAGGTGAAAACTGCTGGCATTGTAATTGTACTTTGCTGATAGATCTTTTTGGGGGCATAATTTCTGCTGCCTCAAAAGGATCAGTTCTACTTGGTGAGCATTCTGTTTTTTAGGTAAAACCAGTGCCAGCATTCATATAAATGACTATCTTCTGGGTATTATATTCCAAATACTAAAACAGGGCTCAAAGCCAAAAATGTATCAATTACCAGTTAGTGATATTTACAGTTTATTCACAGAAGACAAAGCTTTCATGACTTTTTCTTAGAAATATAGCAAAAATATAAATGATGCAATGATATACAATGTAATTATAGATGAACTCTCAGTACATCTGAGAGCTTCTGTCCTGGGAATTGGGAAGAAGTACAGGCAATAAGGAAGCAAAGAGAATTACCAACAATGGCATTGAGAGACTGGAAAGAAAAAAAAAAGCTGGAAGCATGCCAGCTCCGAGTAGCAGATATTATTACACCTGAGACTAACAGTGTGTGCTGAGAGAATATAAATATTCTTATAAAGGGAATAATAACTCCAATTTTTTACTTATAGGTTATGAAGCTTTATTTCCTTAATTAATTGTCACAGTCTTGGGAAATAGGTCTGTAGGGTCATCTTAAAATTCTGGTTGACTGAAGAAACATCTTATAGAGCACTACGCTTGTTGTGCAGAAATACAGAAATGAGTGGGATAGAAAGGAGAAAGGGCCCCCAAAGGTGACTCAGAGAGTTGATCAAATAGAACCAGAAAGCCAGAAATGACTCAAAGAGTTAATCAGGTGAAGCCACAGGGTCCAAAGTTGACTCAGGAAATGTCCAGGGTCCCCCCAGATAAGGAACATCAGAGACACAGGCACCGCACAGCCCCTGTCCCCATTTCACCAATCAGAACAAGCCTAGAGAGCTGACAGCTGTCAATCAAGGACCTCTCTGCCCTGCCAAAACCACATAAAAGCAGCCTCAGAATGACCATCCACGCCTGCCTGTCTCACCTTAGGCAGGCCCACGTGTTACTCTCTGCAGAGTGTATTAAAACTCACTTTGCTTTCTTGACATTGGTCTGTCGTCTCATTATATCTGCCTTCCCTGCTACACCGAGCTGAGTCCTTTCCTTCCTAACATATTTTGGTGTTGTGACTTGGACAAGACAGTGGTAAGTCACTCCTACTTTCAATTTCTGTTGGGCAGCCATTCTGGCCATAAGCAGGCACAGGTTGCCACAATAAAATACCACTAGGGCAGGCCACCATTAGAAGACTCCCGTGACAGGATAAGGTGGTCGCAGATCGGGGACAAAGCATTAGGCTCCCCGCCACCCACAAGACAACATCTGCACAACCAGGCACACAGTAAATCACACCCAAGTCCAACCCCTGGCCATCTCCCAAATAGGTTTTTTGCTGCCTGACACTATCTCCTTTCCAGTTTCTGTTTGGTTGGGTCACCTTCTGGCTCACACAAAGACCTTCTGCCACCCTTGATTTCAAATGTCTCCAGCTTTTGGGGTCATCTCAGATCACAGTAAGCCTCTCTAACCCTTCACTAGGAAGCCACAAGACTAGTTCTCCATATCCCACTTGGAGACTTCTGAGGTGGGATGCGTTAAAGTCCTGGGCAGCTGGCTGTGCCAGGACCTCTGGGATAGACCCTGGCTGGGCTCTCTAACCCATTCTGCAGGATTCGCTTTTCAGTCCTCCGTCCTGCTGCGGGAGACGTCTGAAACAGGAATAGATCTACAAGTCTTGGGATGCTGGAACTCTGGGATAGAACCTGGGACACTAGGCTTTCTAACCCATTCATTTCTCCCTAGATGGGCAACCAGGAATCCATCCTGGCTACCAGGCCACTGGGCTGTATCCTTTCTCATTGGTTCCAGGTAGATGCAGAGACACTTAAAAAGAAAAGACTAATCTTTTGCCACACAGCCTGGCCCCAATATCAACTAGGGAACCAGGAGAAGTGGCCAATTAATGGAATTCTTAACCCTAACACCCTCATGCAGCTTGACCTTTACTCCAAAAAGCAGAGGTAAATGGGCAGAGATCCCATATGTTCAGGCTTTCTTCTATCTTAAAGCCAAGAGGATGTCTACCAGACTTGTAAGTTAAAAAGTCCACCCCACCTTCCCTCTGCTCAACTGCCTGCTTTATCTCTACCCAGTACCCAGGACCACCCAAGGGCAAAGTGTCACAGCCAGCCCCACAGGGCCATCAAGAACAGAGTCCTGGGTCCTCAAATCTGCTCCCAAAGGCACCTGCTAAAGTTCTCCCATTAGTACAAATGACAGGTAGAGAATCTGGCACAGTGCTGTCCACAGACCTTTTCCACTAACTGAATTAAAACAGCTTAAAGCGGATCTTGGCAGCTGTACTAGCAATCCATGTAACTATATTGATCAATTCCAGCACATCAGTCTAGCTGATGACCTCACCTGGAAAGACGTCATGATAATCCGGGGACAGACACTCTCTGACCCTGAACAAGAGAGAGTTATTAAAGAAGCCTGTACATTTGCCAGTAGCCTCCACTTATCAGAAACTAAATTTCCCACTGGGGAAGGAGCTGTCCCCTCTACAGACCCTAACTGGGATTATAATGATAAAGACAATATGTGGGGAAGAAACCACTTCCTCTTTTGCATAAAGACAGGGCTAAAGAATGCCAGGTAAAAAGTTATTAACTATTCAAAAGTTGCCGCCATTAGTCAGGGGCCAGAGGAAAATCCTGTTACTTTCTTAGAAAGACTGAGAGACACCCTCATAGTCTCTCTATCTAGATATATTAATCTGGATTTAGACACATAGGAAGGACAAGTAATTCTGAGAGATAAATTCCTCTCACAGGCATCATCTGACAATAGGAGAAAATTACAAAACAGACCCAGGCAAACCCTAATAGCAGCATAGATGAGCTCCTGACCACGGCCAGTACTGTGCTCTATGGCCGTGATCGGGAAGAGGAGGCTGGGCTCAGGGAAAGGAGAGGAGGAAGGAGGCCCGACACACTCAGCTACCAGCCGCGCTTGTGTCTCCGTCTGTCTCACCAGGGCCTGACCAGAATTCTAAGAGGGATAATAAGTGTGATATCTGTTGGAGGTCCTAATAGAGATAAACCTCCTCAATCTCCCTGCTATGAATGTAAGCAAATGGGTCACTGGGCTGCCTTTTGACCCATGGGCCACAGGGCCCTCGGCCGTTGGAGCTGCCCACGGTCCTTGAGCTCCTTTCACAGGAATGAAGGGGCCCTAGCCAGTCGGCCCCAATCCGTGACATCAACGTCACTGGACCAGAGCCTAGGGTAACCACGTACATGGCAGGTAGGACTATTTTCTTTTTAATTGACAATGGGGCCTCCTACTCTGTCCTCAATTCCTATTCCAGACCCATATCCTCTCAAACTTGTATAGCACTCAGAGTGACAGGGACCTCTACTACTCGGCCCTTCACTCCAACCTTAGGATGTCTCCTCCATAGCCATTATTTTTCACATCCATTTTTAGTTGTAAAAGAATGCCCTATTTTCCTCGGGGTGAGACATACTAGAAAAATTACACACTAGGATGATTTTTAGCTTTACCTCAGCTGGTCAGACTCCTCTCCAACTTCTGGTTGTTCCCCAAACCCTCTTGTCAGCTTTTCAGGACTGGGAACAGCCTATCAATCCTGATGCTTGGGATAAGGCAGGGTTGCATATGCCGCCCCAGTAGTCACCCAGCTCAAAGATCCAACTAAGTTTCCAGCCAAAAACAATATCCTATAAAGCCTGAGGCTCATAAAGGCCTCCAGCCTCTAATTTCCAAATACCTTAAACATGGGCTGATAGTTCCAACTAATTCGTCTTATAATACTCCAAACCTTGCCATCAAAAAGAAAGACCAGACTTATCATCTATTCCAGGATCTAAGAATGATCAGTGAGGCAGTTGTGCCTCTCCACCCAGTGGTCCCTAACTCATACACTCTATTAGGAACTATTCCACTTGACACCTTGTGGTTTACAACCCTAGATCTCAAAGATGCTTTCTTTTGTATCCCCTTAGAAAAACAGTCACAGTCACTATTTGCTTTTGAATAACCCTCCAGAAGACACCTCTCACCAGCTAACTTGGGCTGTCCTCCCCCAGGGGTTTAGAGACCATCCCCATCTATCCGGACAAGCCTTGCCCCAGGACTTAGCCCACCTGCACCTGAACAATGGGGGCACACTCATACCATATGGAGATGATCTTTTAATCTGTTCCCCCACAAAACAAGACTTCATTAATCATACCATTCAAACCCTTAATTTCTTAGCTGAGCAGGGATAAGAAGTTTCAGGGCCAAAGCTCAGTTAGTACAACAAAAGGTCACTTACCTGGGATTAATCATCACTCCAGGAAAGACAGGCCTTTCTCCAGACCGAGTTCAGGCCATTATTTCCCTTCCCCAACCTACTACCCCAAAACAACTCAGGGCTTTCCTAGGACTAACAGGTATTGCAGGTTATGGACCCCAAATTATAGACTCATTGCACAGCTTCTCTGTGAAGTCCTAAAAGGAAAGGGTGACTCTAAACCTTAAGACTGGGGACCATCACAGCAAAGAGCTCTAGATCTGCTTAAGGACCTACTGACATAGGTCCCTGCCTTAGGACTCCCAAACCCAGCCAGGCCATTCCAACTGTACTCCCATGAAAGACAAGGAGTGGCCCTCAGAGTTCTAACTAAAAAATTAGGCCAATCTCACCCACTTATTTTCCATTGAAACTAATTTCTGCCTTAAAAACCAAAGAGTCTTTTTCTTATGCAGATTAAATACCTTTTTGTGCCTTCCAGCTAACTGGACTTGGACTTGTGCCCTAGTCCACTTAGCCCAGAATCAACATAGTCCCCAATAACCAATCACTGACCATTCCACTGTCCTCTCATGTAAGAGCTAAATGAGCTTTACAGTTCATTCCTCTAATAGGTTTGGGAATCACCACAGGACTAAGCACTGGCATAGCTGGACTATCTCAGTGTTCTATTACCAAGGCCTGTCCAAGAATTTTTCTGACAGCATAGAAGAAATTTCCCAAAGTATTATAACTGTTCAAAATCAGATAGACTCCTTTGCAGCAGTCACTCTTCAAAACAGAAGAGGATGGGATCTTTTGACTGCTGAAAAGGGAGGCCTATGCCTCTTTCTAAATGAGGACTGTTGTTTTTATGCTAACCAGTCTGGCCTAATTAAAGACACTGTCCAAAAGCTTTCTGAACGTGCCTCCAGAATCTGACAGCCATCAGAATCCTGGAACAACTGGTCCCAGATTCGGAGCTGGGCATCGTGGTTGATTCCCTTAACAAGACCCCTCCTGATGTTTCTCCCAGCCCTACTATTTGGACCATGCTTACTAAATCTCTTAACTAAATTTGTTTCTTCCAGACTAAAGTCCATTGAGGCCAAAGTCCTGTTGTCACAAGGATTCAAGCCCTTGACAATTGATGAATCAACTGTCTTCCTGGGACCCCTAGATGGGCACTCTTACTGTCCTACTCTCCACCATCCTGACAGTCAGCAAGCAGAGGGACCCAAATGACCACACCGTCCCTCACTAGCAGGAAGCAGCCAGAGTGGTCCTCGGCCCTCATCCCAATGATCTGGGTCCCAACTGATTGAGGGGGGAATGTTAGGCAGAAAGACAGAAATGAGTGGGATAGAAAGGAGAAAGGCCTCCCAAAGATGACTCAGCGAGTTGATCAAATAGAACAAAAAAGCCAGAAATGACTCAAAGAGTTAATCAGGTGAAGCCACAGGGTCCAAGGTTGACTCAGGAAATGTCCAGGGTCCTCCCAGATAAGAAACATCAGAGGCACAGGCACCACACAGTCCCTGTCCCCATTTCACCAATCAGAACAAGCCTAGAGAGCTGACAGCTGTCAATCAAGGACCTCTCTGCCCTGCCAAAACCACATAAAAGAAGCCTCAGAATGAGCGTCCACGCCTGCCTGTCTTACCTTAGGCAGGCCCACTTGTTACTCTCTGAAGACTGTATTAAAACTTACTTTGCTTTCTTGACTTTGGTCTCTTGTCTCACTATATCTGACTTCCCTGCTACACAGAGCTGAGTCCTTTCCTTCCTAACAAGCTCACTGCCACAGCCATTCTGAGCAAAGCTTTGCCACATAATATGTGTTTCTTTCTTCTCTTTCAAAATATACCCCAACTCATACTTGAAATGCTCCCAAGTTTATTTTATTACAACAATGTTCTACTCTTATTCCTGGAAATGCCCCCCAAGAAAATTAAGTGCTGCTTCTTGCACGTATTTATTTCTCTGTATAATACAGATTCTTGGATCTGGGCAATTGTTACTTCACAAATAACCTGAATTTGTGGTAATTGTGGACATTACTTTAGAGAAAAAAATAGAAGAGATTTATATGAAACTTTTTAAAATTGATTTTATTCTAAAAACAAACAAGGAAGACATCTATTATAAACAGAATTGTAGGAGTCAGAAATATCCTTATCTTGCCTGTTGTACAAAAGTGAAATGACTAACAAATGGCAAAGTCCTTTTTCTGTTAATCTAAGAGAAGAAAAGATTCACAGATTAAAAAAAGGAAAAAGAAAACAGAAAGGTACACAAAATGCCCAAAGCAGCTTATCTGAGTGCAGATGTCTCAGGGTAAATGGACCAGAAAGGAGTGTGAAGATGGGGCAGTTAGAGAAGGGAGCAAGCCCACTGGTAGTAGACACCACAAAATGCTGGCAGAAAAAAACTGTGTATAAGTTTGAACATTTGGATGACAAATACACCTTACTAGAACTGACTGGAAGATTGGAATACAAGATCTGCCTAGTCAAATATTTTGAAGAAATTGAATCCATTACTAATAAAATCCCAGTCTCGGGTGTCTGATGAATTCTTGCAAAACTTAAGGGGGAAGTAAAAGATTTGCCATATATTTCGCTAATAATTAAATGGAGTGCTTTCATCCTCTTTATGAGGATGCCAAGATGAAAAGAACATTATGATTCCTAGAGTGCAGACTCAATGACCTCATTAACAAAGCCCTTTAAGACTATGTCTTCTTCAATTTCACCACAATATGATATACAGACAAAACCTAGCCCTGATTACCCAGGAATTAAAATTTGAGAATTAATTATTCTATTTCCTATTGGCAAAAGAGAAAAATATGTGGAAAAAGAACATAAAAAGGCAGATATAGGCTAACAGTGTGTGATGAAATTAGTTAATTTTTTAGTTCATGTGTCTAATGTTAAGCAAAGGTAGATATGAGGAAAATAAGAAGTAGATATTAGAAATGAAGATTAGAGGACGTAAGGGCATAATACAAGGTTTCCTATATTTGTAACTTATGGGAACATAGCAAGGGTGAATTGCTTCTGTAGGGAACGAGCCCTGGATTGGCAGCTGGGATGTAGGGAGGACTCATCAGCACTCCTCCCCTGTAGGTTGAAATGCTTTGTAGAAAATGTTGGGGACCTAATCCCATGATTAAGATCACCAACTGCTAGTTACAAGATACAAATATTTTTATACAGTTTAACATGTAAATATATATATGTGAGTATATGAATTTTAAATATGCATTTGGACAGTTAAATGAATTTCAAAAGGTATACAAAGTGAGGTGACCAGAATCTGAATCAAGTAGGGATCATCTCAGAAGCACCCCTCAGTTCTTCTGCTAATACCTTCTCAAGTAAGCTGCCATTTGACTTCTGAGACCATTTCAGTGAATTATTAAGAAATTTGGCAGAAAGTTTTTAACATGATGGGAAGAAGAACAAAAGTTATAAATCATTTAGGCTAAAAACAGAAGATTCAAGATGCTGCTGACAAGGACCTTTCAAGGAATGTCCCTAGTTATAACAACAGTTTGACAGCTGTGATTTGGTAGTATTTCTATGAAAACAACTGAAATGACAGTGACCACAGACAGTGCACTTAAAGATGCAGAAAAGAATATAAAAAACAAAAATCCAAGGTTAAATAGAGAAGAAATTGTCACACATTTTCTTTTATAATAGTTATTCTCAATCTATTCCATTTTTTAATTAAGGTATCATTGATATACAGTCTTATGAAGGTTTCACAATAAAAACAAGGTGGTTATTACATCCACCCTTATTATCAAGTCCCCCACATACCCCATTGCAGTCACTGTCCATTAGTGTAGTAAGATGCCACAGAGTCCATATTGGTCTTCTCTGAGCTACACTTTCTTCCCTGTGAACCCCCCACAAACCATGTGCACCAATCATGATACCCCACAATCCCCTTCTCCCACCCTCCCCACCCATCATCCCCCACACCTCCTCTTTGGTAACCACTAGTCCCTTCTTGGAGTCTGTGAGTCTGCTGCTATTTTGTTCCTTCAGTTTTGCTTCGTTGTTATACTCCACAAATGAGGGAAATCATTTGGTACTTGTCTTTCTCTGCCTGGCTTATTTTACTGAGCATAATATCCTGGAGCTCTATCTATGTTGTTGCAAATGGTAGGGTTTGTTTCTTTAATATGGCTGAATAATATTCCATGTGTATATGTGCCACATTTTATCCATTCATCCATTGATGGACACTTGGGTTGCTTCTATATCTTGGCTATTGTAAATAGTGCTGCAATAAACATAGGGGTTCATATGTCTTTTAGAAAAAGAGAAGTTATTTTCTTTGGGTAAATGCCTAGAAGTGGACTTCCTAAGTCAAATGGTATTTCCATTTTTAGTTTTTTGAGGAACCTCCACATTGCTTTCCACAATGGTTGAACTAGTTTACATTCCCACCAGCAGTGTAGGAGGGTTCCCCTTTCTCCACATCCTCACCAGCATTTATTGTTCCTAGTTTTATCTATGTTAGCCATCCTAACTGGTGTGAGGTGCTGTGTCATTGTGGTTTTAATTTGCATTTCCCTGATAATTAACAATGTGGAGCATCTTTTCGTGTGCCTGCTGACCACTGAATTTTTTCTTCGGAGAAGTGTCCATTCATAACCTCTGCCCATTTAATAGGGTTATTTGCTTTTTGGATGTTGAGGTGTGTGAGTTCTTTATATATTTTGGATGTTAAGCCCTTGTAGGATATGTCATATAAAAATATATTCTCCCATACTGTAGGATGCCTTTTTGTTCTGCTGATGGTGTCCTTTGCAGTATGGAAGCTTTTTAGCATGATGTAGTCCCATTTGTTCATTTTTGCTTTTGTTCCCTTTGCCCTAGGAGATGGATTCAGGAAAAAGTTGCTTATGTTTATATTCAAGAGACTTTTGCCTATGTTGTCTTCTAAGAGTTTTATGGTTTCCTGACTTACATTCAGGGCTTTGATCCATTTTGAGTTTACTTTTGTGTTTGGGGTTATACAATTGTTGAGTTTCATTCTCTTCTCTTGCATGTAGCTGTCCAGTTTTGCCAACACCAGTTGTTGAAGAGGCTGTCATTTCCCCATTGTGTATCCATGGCTCCTTTATTGTACATTAATTGACCACATATGCTTGGGTTTATATCTGGGCTCTCTAGTCTGTTCCATTGGTCTGTGGGTCTGTTCTTGTGCCAGTACCAAATTGTCTTGATTACTGTGGCTTTGTAGTAGAGCTTGAAGTTGGAAAGCGAGATCCCCCTGCTTTATTTTTCCTTCCCAGGATTGCTTTGACTATTTGGGGTCTTTTGTGTTTCCATATGAATTTTAGAACAATTTATTTCAGTTTGTTGAAGCATGCTGTTGGTATTTTTATAGGAATTGCTTTGAATCTGTAGATTGATTTAGGCAAGATGGCCATTTTGACAATATTAATTCTTCCTACACAAGAGCATATGATGAATTTCCATTTATTAGTGTTATCTCTTAAGAATCTCTCATAGTTTTCAGGGTATAGGTCTTTCACTTCCTTAGTGAGGTTTATTCCTAGGTATCTTAATATTTTTGATGCAATTGTGAATGGAATTGTTTTCCTGATTTCTCTTTCTGCTAGTTCATCGTTAGTGTACAGGAATGCAACAGATTTCTGTGTGTTAATTTTGTATCCTGCAAATTTTCTGAATTCAGATATAAGATCTAGTAGTTTTGCAGTGGATTCTTTAGGTTTTTTTAATATACAACATCATGTCATCTGCAAATAGGAACTGTTTAACTTCTTCCTTGCCAATCTGGATGCCTTTTATTTCTTGGTGTTGTCTGATTGCTGTGGCTAGGATCTCCAGAACTATATTAAATAAAAGCGGGGAGAGTGGGCATCCTTGTCTTGTTCCCGATCCTAAAGGAAAAACCTTCAGCTTCTCACTGTTAAGTATGATGCTGGCTGTGGGTTTGTCATATATGGCCTTTATTATGTTGAGGTACTTGCCCTTTATACCCATTTTGTTTAGAGTTTTTATCCTGAATGGATGTTGAATTTTTTTTAATGCTTTTTCAGCATCTATGGAGATAATCATGTGATTTTTGTCCTTTTTGTTGACGAGGTCAATGATGTTCATGGGTTTTTTAATATTGTAACATCCTTGCATCCCTGGAATAAATCCTACTTGATCATGGTGGATGACCCTTTTGGTATATTTTTGAATTTGGTGTGCTAACACTTTGAGTGTTTTTGCATCTATGTTTATCAGGGATATTGGTCTGTAATTTTCTTTTTTTGTGGTGTCTTTGCCTAGTTTTGGTATTAGAGTGATGCTGGCCTCATAGAATGAGTTTGGGGGTATTCTCTTGTCTTACACTTTTTGGAAAACTTTAAGGAGGATGAGTATTAGGTCTTCACCAAATGTTTGATAAAATTCATCAGTGAAACCATATTATCCAGGGGTTTTGTTCTTAGGTAGTTTTTTGATTACCAATGCAATTTCATTGCTGATAATTGGTCTATCCAGATTTTCTGTTTCTTCCTGGGTCAGCCTTGGAAGATTGTATTTTTCTAGAAAGTTGTCCATTTCTTCTAGGTTATCCAGTTTGTTACCATATAATTTTGCATAGTATTCTGTCATATTTCTTTGGTGTCTGTAGTGATTTTCCTTTCTCATTTCTGAATCTGTTTATGTGTGTATATTCTCCTTTTTTCTTTATAAGTCTGGCTAAAGGTTGATCTATTTTGTTTATTTTCTTGAAGAACTAGCTCCTGCTTTCATTGATTCTTTCTATTGTTTTATTCTTCTCTATTTTATTTATTTCTGCTCTAATCTTTATTTTGTCCCTCCTTCTACTGACTTTGGGCCTCATTTGTTCTTCTTTTTCTAGTTTCATTACTTATGAGTTTAGACTGTTCATTGGGATTGTTTTTCTTTCCTGAGGTAGGCCTTTATTGCAATATACTTCCCTCTTAGCATGGCCTTCACTGCATCCCACAGATTTTGTGGTGTTGTATCATTGTTGTTATTTTTCTCCATATATTGCTTGATCTCTGTTTTTATTTGCTCATTGATCCATTGATTATTTAAGAGCATGTTAAGCCTCCCTGTGTTTGTGGCCTTTTTGTTTTGTTTGCATGATTTATTTCTAGTTTCATACCTTTGTGGTCTAAGAAGCTGTTTGGTGTAACTTCAATCTTTTTTAATTTACTGAGGCTCTTTTTGTGGCCTAGTATATGATATTTTCTTGAAAATGTTCCATGTGCACTTGAGAAGAATGTGTATCCTGTTGCTTTTGGATGGAGTGTTCTGTAGATGTCCGTTAGGTCCCTCTGTTCTAATACATTGGTCAGTGCTTCTGTCTCCTTACTTATTTACTGTCAGTTGATCTGTCCTTTAGAGTGAGTGGTGTCTTGAAGTATCCTAGAATAAATGCATTACATTCTATTTCCCCCTTTAATTCTGTTAATATTTATTTCACATATGTAGGTGCTCCTGTTTTGGGCGCATAGACATTTATCATGGTTTTATCTTCTTGTTTGATTGACTCTTTATCATTATGTAATGTCCTTCTTTGTCTCTTGTGACTTTCTTTATTTTGAAGTCTATTTCGTCTGATACAAGTACTGCAACTTCTGCTTTTTCTTCCCTCTTAGTTGCATGAAATATCTTTTTCCATCCCTTTACTTTCAGTCTGTGGTATGAAGTGAAGTCTCTTGTAGGAAGCATATCGATGGGTCTTGATTTTTTACCCACTCAGTGGCTCTATGTCTTTTGATTGGTGCATTCAGTCCATTTACATTTAGGGTGGTTATCAATAGGTATGTACTTAGTGCCATTGCAGGCTTTAGATCCGTGGTAAAAAAAGGTTCAAGGGTAATTCCCTTAGTATCTAACAGTCTAATTTAACACACTTAACTCACTTAGTATGCTATTGAAAACATGACCTGAAGGTGTTTTTTTCCCTCCGTTTTCTTCCTCCTCCTTTCTTTATATTTTGGGTATCATATTTTGTACTCTTTGTCTATCCCTTGATTGATTTTGGGGGTAGTTGATTTGATTTTGCATCTGCTTAGTAATTAATTGTTCTACTTTCTTTGCTGTGGTTTTGTTTACCCTGGTGACAGCTGTTTTTCCTTAGGAATACTTCCATCTATAGCAGTCCATGCAAAATTCACTGTAGTGGTGATTTGTGGTATGTAAATTATCTCAGCTCTTGCCTATCTGAAAATTGTTTAATACCCCCTTAAAATTTAAATGATAATCTCGCTGGATAGAGTATTCTTTGTTTGAGGTCCTTCTGTTTTATTGCATTAAATACATCATGGCACTCACTTCTGGCCTGTAAGATTTCTGTCGAGAAGTCTGATGATAGCCAGATGGGTTATACTTTGTATGTGATCTTTTTCTCTCTCTAGCTGCTTTTAACAGTCTGTCCTTAACCTTGATCTTTGCCATTTTATTTGTTATATGTCTTGGTGTTGTCTTCCTTGGGTCCCTTGTGTTGCGAGATCTGTGCACCTCCATAACCTGAGAGACTATCTCCTTCCCCAGATTGGGGAAGTTTCCGGCTATTACCTCCTCAACAACACTTTCTATCCCTTTTTCTCTCTCTTCTTCTGGTACCCCTATAATGTGACTATTGTTCCATTTGGATTGGTGACACACTTTTCTCAATATTCTTTCATTCCTAAAGATCCTCTTTTCTCTCTGTACCTCAGCTTATTTGTATGCCTCGTCTCTAATTTCTATTCCATTTACTGTCTCTTCTACTACATCTAATCTGCTTTTAAATCCCTCCATTGTAGGTTTCATTTCAGATATGGAATTTCTTAATGATCCATTGTATGTTTCATTTCAGATATGGAATTTCTTAATGATTGAATCTCTTTTCTAAATTTATCCCTGAGTTCTTGAATAGTTTTCTTTACCTCCATGAGCATGTTTATGACTTTTATTTTGAACTCTCTTTCAGGAATATTGGTGAGTTCAGTTTCATTTGGGCCTTTTTCTGGTGTTTGTGAGATTTTGGTCTGAACCAGGTTCCTCTGACGTTTCATATTTGTATGTGGTGATGTATAGTGGCCAGAAGCTCTAGTCTCTGGAGCTGCTCAGCCTCTGGAGTGATGTCGGGGGTTGCAGGGGAGCGGTGCTGGTGGCTGTGTGGAGGAAAGAGCTGTTTCCTGCTTCCCAGCTGTACTGCCTATCTCCACTGTCAGAACCAATGGGCCAAGCACACAGGTGTAAGCCTCTGTGCTTTGCTTCTGTATATGCCATAGAAGGGGACTCCCTCTGGCTTCCCTGAGGTCAGAGTAGGGACTACCAGTTTGCCAGCTGGTGCCAGCAGGCCAGGAGGAATGTGCAGCAGGCTGTGTATCACAGTGGGGGGCCTCGGAGCTGAGTAGCCAGCCAGGGGGATGGCGTGCCTGAAGCTCCTGAAAATTCCCAACCTGCTGGGCAGAGCGCACCCAGCTTACCTTATCCACCTATCCCTTCTCCTGCTCAGTAAGCTCCGTGCAAACCCCGCCCCTTCAGCAGCTCTCTCACTGCTAGGGCGCCTCTCAGACCACCACCTTTCCTTTGTCCCAGAGCAGCTGGATGTGGATCCCTGTCCTCCAGAAACAGCTGGAATCTCAGTCTCTCCAAGTATTCCACCTGTCTTAGCTTTCCAACCCCACTAATCTCCAGAGCACCACGTAATGTAGGTTTGTGCTCCCAAAGCAGATGTTCAGGGCTGGGTGTTCAGCAGTCCCAGGCTTCCACACCCTCCCCACTCCATTTCTCTTTTTCCCACCAGTGAGCTGGGGTGGGGGAAGGGCTTGGGTCCTGCCATATCAAGGCTTTGGTACATTACCCTGTTTCATGAGGTCTGCTCTGTTCTCCAGGTGTATGAAGTTTGGCACAGTTTTCTTTCCTATTGCTCTTTTAGGATTAGTTGTATTAACTATATTTTCGTGTTTTATGTGGTTTTTATAGGAGTTCTCTCTCTCACCTCTCTTGTTGCCATCTTGAATCCAAATCTCTATTCCATTTTTAAAAGAATATTAAGAGAGTTTACAAATACTTGGGAAATCAGTTTATCCATACTAGTTTATCTTATGTTTTGAGCCATTTAATTTAATTTAAAAATACTATTTTTAGGTGGCAGAATTAATGTTTTATCTTCATTTTTTTTTCAATTATTAGGTAAAGAAATAGCACTGTTTCACAAAATTTGACGGTTTCCATCAAGAACTTGTAATGTTACCTTTGTTTTTTTCACATTGAGCATCCATTGAAATTAAGCACATCTTCCAAGTTATATCAGAGTGTAATTGCTAATAATATTATCTGGAATTCATTACTGGTAATAATAAATTGTGAAAGAAGATTATCACTGGCTATAAATTCCTTAAGAAGACCAATAGCATTAATAGTGTTTTGTTTAAATATTGAGAATATTATTTAAAAAGAAAAAAAATTAAGAGATAGGCTGGAATTTAAAGTGAGTTTTTCATTATTATGAGCTCAGGGTAATCTAATAGCATTTTAGAGTAAATTTGATTATTTTAATCTCTTGTCAGTGGCCAATTATTTTTCTCACTACTATTTTGTGTCAGTTGCGCCAAAATAGACATACATATATGTACTGTAATTCTCAGATTTTGGTGTTTTGTGACTTAATTTTTGCTAAAATGATATACATATTCTTCAGTAGAACTTCCTAGGCTAGATTGTGTTTAATATATCTGACTTTATCATAAGAGCTTAGATAATTGTGTTATGAATCGTTGGGACACATAAAACTTACATAACAGTATTATCCCCAACACAAAGACAGTTTGACAACATTGATCTTTAAGGGAAAAAGTAATTTGCCTAATTTTGAAAAGTACATAAGTTAGCAATTCTCCAATGTTCAGTTAGTTTCCACTAGATAAAGTGCTGTTATTTCACTTTATATAAAACTGAAAGCATCTATGGGTCATTTGACATATCTGAAATACATCTGGTAATTCTGTGAACTGCATTTCTAAGTTTATATGTAGCAACATACACACAGTATGATTTTTAGATAATATTAACTGGAAACACAACTTAGATTCACACATTTAAAACTGAAAATGCCAAAAACATAAATTTAACAAAATTTTTTATTATATAAAATAATCAATGACAGCCATACAGAGAACTGTATGGTTTTCTTTAAAAAAAATCTGGTTTTCTTAAAAAAGCAATGGGATTGGTTTAGGTTTTCTATGTATGTCTTAGCACAAAAGTCACAATAAAGTTTAACTGAAGTTGAGAAATTCTAGCCTCTGACAAAAGCATTTGTTTTACTTATTGTAATGGTAATGAATTAAAATTTCATTTATGGGATAAGAAGCACCAGCATGTCTAGATAAAGGAAAGATTATTAAAATTATCTTTCTTTAGTTCTTGGCTTGTAACCACTCAATCAGTGTAATTTTTAAGGTTATCAAATGGCTCCATTGTAAAACAGTAACCAGCTTTTTAAAAACCTTTTTATCCACCGAAATGAAATTCCAGAAGGAAAAAGGTAGATAGGGACTAAGTTTTGAAGGCAAAGCTTACCTTTTCTGTTCCCAAAATAGTCTGAGGAATTAGAATATTTAAAAATAGGTTTTATAAAGTAACTGAACTACTTGAGATATTTAGTTTCAAAGTACACATAAGGAGTCTAAGCTACTTTCAATACCAATTCAGAATTTTATGAAGAATTTAGACTTTTATACAGTAGCTACATAACTAAAAACGATCAGTGTTAGAAATAATAAAATCATTAAAAGTATTATTTTTAATAATTTTTGCAACATGTTCAATGTTTTTTGAGAAAGTTAAAATACTTTCTACCACAAAAGGTGAAACTTTAGTTGGCTCTTAGAATATCAACCATAAAAGATCTTAAAGTAACATAGGAAGTTTGTCCCTAAACTTTGATCAAAGTAGCTCTGAGTTCAGTTCACAACCATACACTAGTAAGTGAAAGGTACTCATTAAAAGTTTCTCTTTCATTTAAAAAATACTATTAGAATACAGTTTTACCCTCACAACACAGATAAATATTTAAGGGATATGAAGATGCAAGTATGATTACATTGAATAACAGCTTTTTTTGTAATTTCCCCAAACTGGGGACAACCGAAATGTACCAAGTAGTGAGTGGTAAACTGAAATGGCTCACCACACAGTGGGACCTGAACAACCAAAGGAAACAAGCTATTTATTCATATGGCAACACAGAAGATCCTAAATGCATATTTCTAAATGAAAGACTATCTCAGGATTCATACTGTGCAATTCCATGTATATGACACTCAAGGAAAGGCAAAGCTAGGGAGGAAAAGACATCCGTCATTACCGAGGACTGGGAGTAAGAGTAGAATCATCAACAGCAGGGTAGTATAGGGGAATTTAAGTTGAACATACTTCTCTGCACAAAACTATGCTCATGGCTACGTGACTCTCTTCATCTGTCAAAACTGACAGAAGAATACACCACAAGAAAGAATTTTACTCTATGTAAACTTTTAAAGAATCAACGAGGAACATCTTCCTATATTGACGGATAGTAACTGCACTAGAGGGGTGAGGATTTAATAACGTGTGTAACTGTTGGATCACTGTTACAATGTTGTATACTTGACACCAATATGTTACTGTATATCAACTACACTTTAATAAAAAAATAAAATAAAAATAAATTTTAAAAAATCAGCAATGGTGTGGAGGGAAAGGTAGAATGCAGACTGGTAAACGAATCTAACTTTTTTTCCAATGAATCAAAAGCTAAAGTGAAGAGTAAGGGGAAAAAAAGAAGCTGACCTATGTAACTTGGAAAACAGTATTTCGACTGGATGCTGTAATGGGTAAAGACAAAAAGAACTGCACAAAAACACTAGTAGTCAATTTGTTTCAGATGGGTATGTTTTAGGAATTTTGAAAGTACTTTATTTATAAAATAAGGTGGAAAGTGTAAGTAAATGAGTACAGACAAGGATAGGTTTCACACTGCAGGAATAACAAGTTAGGAAAAGGGAAAAGGCTGGAATGAACACTGGGGTGATGAATTTGAAGTAAAGACTCTTGTATACATTATTAAAATATATGGACAGAGAGTGAAAGAAAAATAGTGTGTGTGAGTGCACATGTATGAGCTCTTATATGTGGATAGATTTCTGAGTTCTATCCTCTAACAAAGTTGAGAAGCTATGACACTTCTTCTCAATGAGGACAATACTTCTCCAATCTGTTTCTAAATACCATTATGCAATAAAGGGATCCAGAACTGGAACACAAAAAATACAGGATGAGCCCAAAGCCTCTTGTGCTGCTAGAAAGTGGGAAAGTGCATTAAAAGTGGTGGTGGTGGGGGTTGGTGAAGGCATATTTGAAAGGCACAAGCATTATATGTCAATGATATCTCAGAAAAACTAGAAAAGCAGAGCTCCCAACATCCGATGGTGCAACACCTTGGGCAACAAAACTCATAACAATAGCATTGGATTAATCCAAAAATAAAATAAATATCCATGAATTCATGCCAATTTAAATAAATACTGAGGGAATAAATAAATGGGGGTAAGTATTAAGTTCTCCTTACAGACATATTTCAATGAATTGATGTTGAAGGAATTAGGGATATAGTAAATTGCCATTAGAACATTACCTATAGATTCTAAATTAGTAGATGAAATTCTAAGGAGAAACAGGATATTTGCATAGTCTCAAAACAGGATATTTGCATAGCCCCGCTCCCCAAACACTTAGTAATTACCAAGGGAACAATAGTAATTTTTCAATAGAAGAATCCTGGAAGATGCCACATTATCCAAGTGGTCATGGTTACTATTACCAATAATGAATGTTCACATTATTATACTCCCTAATATGAAACACTGAGAAGGGAATATCACTTTTCTGATCTCTTTACCAATAATGCATAACCTCAGTGTACTCATGAAAAAACAAAACTCAAACACAGGTTGAGATATGTTTTACAAAACACCTAATCAGCTATTTTCAGACAAATCAAGATAATGAAAAACAAGTAAAGATAGACTGGAGTTAGCTAAAGGGAATCACAACCAAATGTAATGTGGTATCCTGGATTGAATCCTGGAATAGAAAAAGGACATTCATGGACAAACCGGTAAAATCCAAATAACTGCCTTACTTCAATTAATATTACTGTGCCAATGTTAATTCTTTGTTTATGATAAATATTCTATGATTATGTAAAATGCTAATATAAATGAAAACTGGGTAAAGAAGATACAGAAAACCTCTATGCTTTTTTATAATTTTTCTAAGAAGTCTAAAATTAGATCAAAATAAAAAATTTCAAAGTGCTGTTCCTACACATGAATGTATGTGTTTTTGTCTATCATATTAACAATTTAATTTGAATGAAATATTTTGGATTCTACTTTTCATTTGTGCTCTGCCATTTCTGAACATTTTGAAAAGATCCTAAGTAAACTGAAGTAGGAAATGCTCCCTTTTCCACTGTAGTCACACTCTTTGTCAGGATAATATATTGCTGTGTTTCCACTTTCCTTTCACACTGACAATGTTGTCATGAACAGAGAACATCTGAAGTCTAATGTGTCAACTTCCCCCAAAGTTTCATATTCAAAATATTAAAGATTGAGGATTGCGCTTCTTTGACCTTCTCATTATTCAAGAGGCTGTTTAGATGACACTTGCATTCCAGTTGATTACATTCTACAAAACCCGACATTTTAAAGGAGTAGACAATAAAAAAGTAACTTGAATATTAATTATGGCTGTCACCAAATTATGTTATCCAAACTTTTTAGTTTCCCTACAATTTTTCAGGACTTGGAGCTATAACAAATGGATATAAATATTAAACTCTCTACCAAACAGTATTACTGAACACTTAGTCTTAATATTTGGATCTCATGTGTCATACTTCTATTCGTACATACATTTCAGGCAATTTATTTATTACAAGTTGGTAAAGCGTTGATTTAGCCTGGACACAATCTTCAGTATATGCCAGAATGGCCGGAGTCAAAGTAGTTGCTTAGTCATAGAATTTGTTTTTAACCTACTTTCCATATATTTGTTTGAAAAAGACACTTGTAAATACAAATAATATTCATAATGCTTTTTCTGTACCTCTCTCTCTCTTTTTTTGTTTTTTGTTTTTTGTTTTTTAGCCTGTTGATGTGAGCCAACTGAATTTCAAATGTTGAATGAACCTTGCATACCTGGGATAAATCCTACTTGGTAATAGTGTGTAATTCATTTCTTAAGAGGACTTGGAAGAGATTTTAGAAATTTTATTTTTAAGATTTTAGTTTTAGAGTGTTCCAGAAATATATATTTACATAGCTTTGTACATTCTGACCTAATTGTGATGCCCTCCGACCACTTTAAGCTTCGTTATTTAAATCCTTTTATCTCCCATGCTTTCTCTATAAATGCTTTTATTTTCTGTATATATGTATATTTTCCTAAATAATACAGAGTAACTCTGAATTTTTTTCACATTCATCATAGCTATGTTTAAAATTAACAGGTACAATTTATCTCAAAAATGCAGCATCTTAAACTTAGTTGCCAAATGAGTAAGTTTAATAATCATGAAATTTTAACCTTCTGAAGAGAAATCAGAAACTAAGCATACATTGAAAATAAAAATCTACCTTTTCAAAAACACAACTTTGATTAGAAGATTGTAAAATGGTATATATTTTTAATTAAAAAGTTCCCAGTATCCCTCTTTATTTCCTTTATAACACCTGTACTCATTGTTGAATTAATTCTCCTAGCCCTTTAATAGTAAAAAAATTTAGGAAAGAGGCAGGAGTAGAAAAAAAATAAATGAGTGTAAACAATGTATCTTGTACCAACCACAGCATAATAGCATTTTAGAAAGAAAGGAAAAAAATTGTACAGGCCTAGCTTGCAATTTACTAAAAGAAACATATTTAGATTAAAACCAAGTTCTTTTGTGCCAATCTAATGAGAATGCTTTCATTTCTATTTTGGTAAACTCTCAGCTAATCATCATTGTACATGCCTTAATATCCATCTGGATAATCTTCTTGATTATCACCGTTATGGATTCTTATTCATCTGTTTCTGCACTATGACTTCAATCGTTAGTGGCAGGACCTGGTGGAGCAGCACGAGTTTCGGCTCACATGTTTGCCATCCAAGACCATGGATGCTCCTTGCTTTCTGGAAGCACTTTGTAGGTACACAGGGGTTAAGAAATTATCAGGCTGCCCTCTGGATGCAGTGTTAGCTTGGATCATAAATGTGTCTTCTGGGTTTGTGTTAACATGCTCTCCTGGCCTGCTGAGTGTTATCTAATGAAAAAGGCATGCCCGTTGTATTTTTGGACCACAATGTTTTCCAAAAGCCTCCTACCTCATACTTGTTATTCTACCTCACCTAAGAAGTATCCAACACATTGTTTAATTCCTGCCTCCAAGAAAGTTACTTACACAGTTTTTCATTTTCCCTCATCAGAAAGCTTATCAACTATAATATCAATTATTTTATGAAATCCTTTTGTTTTATGAAATCTTTTTACTAATCTATTAGTCAGAACTGCTAATATCACCAAGCATGAACCTTAGCTTTTTTGTCTGTAATATAGCTAAGCTACTCTATGGCACTGCTGCCTTGGCATCCATTTTGTTTCACCGGGCGGCCTGTGGAGGCCATAAACTGACACTCGCTCTCCCCAGGCAAGCCCATGCCCTAGATAATAGCCTGCAGGGTCACAGTAAATGTTAATTTCTGATATGACTTCCCCAACGGGCCTTGTGATAAAGAGTCTCCCCCACCTCCCAGGGCCTTCCCCGGTACCCGTTGGAGAAGACTCCCAGGTAACTTACCAAAATCCTGCTCTTTTTGGTTTGAATTGACCAATCCAGCCTTAGCTGGGGAACCCCAAAACATTCCATCTGTGGTCCTAATAAAGACGTGGGCCCCAGGTCCTGTCACTCCCTCCGCCTGCTCCCTTCTGTGCCTCGGCTGCCTGCGTAATCTCCTGAGGTGTGCTATGCATTTCCTCCAGGATCTGTGAGTAATGAACTTTTCTATTTCAATTTTTCTTGTGGTCTTTTGTTGAACCATGGCTCCCCATCTGGCATTCTGTGCTTCACTTACCAAATGGTGACTTAACAAAGTCATAACATATTTCCACTCTCAAAATGTTAATATGCTTCAAGATTGTCATGAATGTATCCTCTAAGTATGAAAAGCTTTAATACATTTTAAGATAACCCGCCACAGAGGCTGATTTAACCAGTACTTTTTTCCCATATGAAAGTATAATTTGCTTGTAAGTTTGAAGATGATTATTTGTATGTCATTTTTATGCTCAACTGCAAGTTTATCACGGTGCTCAAGATCCCAGTAGCTTTGATTTAGTTGTAGAGTTCTATCTGAGCCTGACGACTGTATCTGAGTGTAAATTTCTTCTCCTTTCCCCTCTTCTGCTTTCAATGACTGCAATCGCCCAAGTATATTTAATTGCAGGCCACTTCTCTCTGATGGCTTAACTGAATACTTCATGATTAATTTTCCACCCTTTTCTACTGAAGAGGGCTATAGCAAATTCTTAATTAAAAGGGAACACAATTTCCATGACTCATCATACTTCAGGAGATATGTGTCAACAAATAATTATGCACTAAAAACATTAACATAAATAATACAAAATATGATGCCCAAATTTATGGTATTTTTCAGATGCAGAACTTTCACTCCCATTCTCTCAGTTCATCTTCATTATAACCAAATAAGGGTTGTAAAGGCAAAGTCATAATATATTCTTTTACGGATAATTAAAGTGCGGAACAGAGTGGTTATTTGACTTAACTAAGATACCTCGTCTAGTAAGTAGCAAGCTCTGATCTTGACTAGAGGTCTTGGTGGTGGTTCTTCCCATTTTACTACACATACTGGATAACTACTTTTTTGTTTGTTTGACAATTTGCTCACCCTCAATTTTTCTTCTGCAGATAGTTCTCCTACCTTTTATCGGTGATACATTCCTACTGTTACTTCAGCTTTTCAGTCCCCATTAGAAATCCCCATTTCCACATGACACCATCTTACTAGCCACTATCCATTTGTCCATAGATGAACATTAACCCAAACTGAGTGAACCAGAGTTCCTCCTCATGATCTGTCACCCTGCAACTTGAAAGCATCACTCCTTATTCATGAATGACCGCTTCGGGATGTGAGAAATGGGAATTTTCTTCAGGCACTTCTCCCACCGTGAAGCCAGACAACAGTGACAGGAAATAAAGTTGACACTCATGGAGAACAGGGACAAAAGACACAGTGATTAATACAGTGATGAACCCCCAGTTGTTGCTGATCTCAACTGAATCTCTTGCCTTTCTTGCTGTTTATAATTCAGCCCTTTTATGGATAATGTGAGATTCCTCAATATCCTATCAATAAATTCACTTTTTGGCTGCATCTTTTTCTAGTTAGGTTACTCATTCTTTAAACAAAAAGTATAGCAACTAATCTGCTGGGTAAAGAGTGAATTATTAGTTTTTTAGAGTATGATTTTTATTTCCAGTATTGTCTTCTTAGTTACGTCTTTTTCCAATTTTTTTATTAAAGTACAGTTGATATACAATATTATACTGGTTTCAAGTATACAACATAGTGATTCGACAGTTATGTCTTTTGAAAATTATTTTTAGTGACTAATCGTGGACTAACAATGAGCATCCTTTACTAGCAGAACCTAATTACATGTAATACAGTACCTCTTTATACTTTCAAACTGTATTTCACACTTAACAATATCGTACCATTCACCTGCTGTCCCCATTTTTTATGGGATTGTTGTCATAACTTTTATTTTATTTTGACAAACATTATCAACCCCATACATAGTTTGACACTGCTACAGTGGGATTAGTTTCTTTACGCAGCTTACAGTTCTCCCAGTAGGTGGCTTCAATATCCCAATTTTCATGTCCTAGTGATGGGGAAAAACAATTGAATTGCATGGGATGATCTGTTAATGATTAATTTGGAGTGGGTGGCCACTTTCATTTGCAGCCCCTTAGGCTTCCAAAATCTTTGCAGCTCAATTAATGCAAAGCTGTTAGAATTACAAGGTTTGGAAGTCACATCTGCTTGTCAAATGATCAGCAGAAACGTAGTCTCTGATTCTCTTCTCTACCCAAATCCAAAATCTAGGGTGCCTTCTCAAAATTGACAGAAAAAAAAAAGTCAGGCAGTTCTATTGCTAAAACGACAGGCTGGAACTGCTCTGTCTGCAGTTAATAATGGATTGCATTTGGCTTTCCTCAAATCTTTGTAACTTTTCAATGTACCTCTAATATAAGTGAAAGAGATTTATGGCTTTGTCTTTCAAAACCACAAAATGGGGAAAAAAATATATTAACCTACAAAATCTGAAGCCAAGTTAATTATCTTACCAGAGTAGCTAGATCAAGTAGGTGAGAAATGAGGAAAATATTATTTTTTTCTGCTTATAAAGTGGCAGCCATGCCTGCCCTTGCTGAAAATATCTCCTTAATCCAGACCTTTGGTTTGCATACAATTGCTTTAGAAGCCAGAAAGCCCCAAGCATTTGGACTGTTAGGACCCACTGAAGTCTCTAAGGTCTGAGACCTCATTCCTCCTTCAATGTAAATACGTAGCATAGAACGATAGGACCCTCCAGGCTCTCTGGACCCTTGGAGGCTTAAGGAAAGAAATTATTCCCAGCTGTGATGATTTGCTCTTCTTGAGATAGCTAAATTCTATTATCCTTTCTGATTAATTAGCTAGACAAATGGCTACAAATGTAATTCTCCTGGCACGGCAAGAGCCTTAGGAAGCTTGGACTTTTTACAGGGACAGTGATGAACCCAAGAGACCTTTACCTCTACAAGTGAAAGTCAACTTCCTTGCAGGAGACTGAATAACAAAGAAGGAAAAGGGGAAAAGGGGGAAACGTTAGAGAAAGAAAGGAAGGGAAACAAACATTACCATTTGCTTAACTTGCTAGATAATGCTTTAATTAGTCATAAAAGTGAAGACTATGAAAACCTAATTCTAGCAGTACAGACTGAGAAGGAAGCCTAAAGACCCATGCTCACTACTTTTAAAAAACTTTGCCATTACTGTTAATGAGCAGTTATTAATTAGTTGAACAATCCCATGGGTGGGGCAGAGGGGCAGCCAGTGTTAAGTGGGAAACCACTGCCATCTTCCTGGAGGTGCACAGCTCGTCTCAGATTTCAGCAGTTTCTCCCTGAAGGTGAGTAGATCAGCCTGAATGAGTGTTGAATGGTTCAAATTAATGTCCTATAGTTCACAAGTTATATTTCTGAACTCGGCTGCCATTATCAACTCTTTTCTTCATCAGATCTCATTTTTAGGCTGCTTCTGGCCTAAAATAGTTCATATAAGAAGTTTAGGTGACTGAAATTAAGAAAATATCTATAACATTGTTTCTTCAATTCTATGCTGTTTCTCTACAATTTGAAATTCTATTTTTTTCTCTGATACAGTTGAAAACATTTACCTGAAAGTCTAATCACCATAGCAGTGGTTCTCAACAGAGAAGGAAACAATTTTGCCCCTAAGGGGACATTTGGCACTATCTGGAGGCATTTTTATTTGTCACATCTGGTGTGTGCTATGGTCATGTAGTGAGCTGAGGTCAGGGATGCTACTAGAAATCTTTCAGAAAATGAGATGGAATTTCACAATGAAGAATTTCTGGCCCAAAATATGAGTAGCACCAAGGTTGAAATGCCTGTACAATAAGCATCCAAAAGATGGAACCCTTCAAAAATTATTTTAACCCATTTATAAAATACATGCCTTTTAAAAATTAAACAAGAATTCACTGAACTAAAAGGTGTCTATCTATAATGCTATACTGTTCTGATTCAAATACTTTGGAAAAATAGTACAGATTGTAATGGAGAATTTCAGAAAAATCATGTTTTTCTTAGAAGGAATTCTATTTTGGTTCAGTCATTCATATGATTTGTTAGATAAGAACTGTTTTAAAGAAATGAATTACAATTGCTCAAATATACTAATTTCATCATAAAGTATCTACTAATTCCATCATAAAGTATCTTCAGTTGAACATGAGATCTTTTAAAGCATTTTAGATCTAGGCATCCAAATTCCAAAAATATTAATCTGGAGTAGGTCGGATTCTGAACATAGTAACTGATCTACGATATTCTCGCTCATGCACAATCACCTGCAATTCTCTTGTTAAGAATTTCTGGAGTTTGTCAGAACCTGCAATGTAGATATAATATTGAATTCCTCCTTTTATGAAATATTAGAATTTAAAAATATGTTTACCTATTCCCCTTCCAAGCACTTTCCATATCCATTTCTCTCCCAGCAGTTTAATCATACTGCTTGTGTAGTTTTCATGGAACTCAGGTAAATAGAACTGAATGAATCACAATTATTGACAATATTCTAGCCCTTTCCCATGACAACTCACTTATTGGCAATGATTTACATATCTATGTGCTCCTTTCCTATACTGCCCCTCATCTCTCCATGTATAAACACAATTTTGCACTGATTGTTGTAGTCCAATTAGATTCTTTATTGTCTACACAAAATCTTGTTTAGTATTATTTGTTTTGGATATTACAGAATAATGTAACATGCCATATGTAATATTTTGGTACCTATTTCTTTTTTCTTCTTAAGCTTATTCTTCCAATATTTATATTCTTGCAATTACCACAATTCCAAGAATAATGATAATGATAATATTTTATGAAGCATTTATGTTCCAGACAGTGCTTTTACATGCCTTCCATAAGTGGTCTATTTCAGCTATTATGAGATAGGTATAATGGAGTTTTTATCCATAATATACGTATGAGAATATGGAGAGATTATCTTAGTTTACCCATTACTAGACAATTAATGCCTAAACTGGATTTTGAATCTAGATTTGCTTGCATTCAGAATGTACTCTGTAAAGACATGTCTCATCTTTCTCCGAGGATCAAAAAGTAAAAGTCAGAGAATGAATTCAGTGTGATAACATAAAATATGCTTATTAAAAAAAAGATCTAGGGATTCTGGGAAGATGGCGGCATGAGCAGGGCGACGGAAATCTCCTCCCAAAACCATATATATTTGTGAAAATACAACAAATACAACTATTCCTAAAAAAGAGACCAGAAGATAGAGTACAACAACCAGGCTACAGCTACAACTGCAAGAACTCAGTGCCTCATGAAGCAGGTGCGCAGCTAAGCGGGAAGGACCCCAGAACCCACATCAAGGGCTGGAAAACACCAATGGGACCAGAGGGCACCCAGCGAGACTTCAAACCCGCGCAGTGCTACAGGCTAGGCGGAGGGCGACCCCGCACACAGCTAGCTTTGGGGATTATCCCAGAGACTGCCTCCCAGTGGGCGAGAAACCAGTTCAGGCCCCGGAGAAGGGCAAGGAGAACAACAAGCAGGAAGGGACTTTGTTCTCCCAGCTGACACACGTGGCACCTACCAGCGACCACTTCTATCACCATGAAAAGACAGAGGACTAAGGTACAGACAAAGATCACACAGACAAGCTCAGAGAGAGGGACTGATGGGATAGATTTATACAATCTTTCTGAAAAAGAATTCAGAATAAAAGTCATAACCATGCTGATGGATCTACAGAGAAATATGCAAGAGCTAAGGGAGGAAGTCAGGAAAGACAATGCAGAAATCAGACAAGTGATCAACAGTCTTAAGAGCAGAATGTAGGAGGTGCAAGAGACTGTTAATGGAATAGAAAACAGAGAACAGGAATACAGAGAAGCTGAGGCACAGAGAGATAAAAGGATCTCTAAGAATGAAAGAATATTAAGAGAACTGTATGACCAATCCAAACAGAACAATATTTACATTATAGGAGTACCAGAAGAAGAGAGATAAAAAGGGATAGAAAGTGTCTCTGAAGAAATAATTGCTGAAAACATCCCCAAGCTGGGGAAGGAAATAGTTTCTCAGTCCACGGAAGCCCACAGATGTCCCAACAAAAGGGACCCAAGGAAGACAACAACAAGACACATAATAATTAAAATGGCAAAGATCAAAGATAAAGACAGAGTATTAAAGGCAGCTAGGGAGAGAAAAAAAGATCACCTACAAGGGAAAACCCATCAGACTATCATCAGACTTCTCAACAGAAACCTTACAGGCCAGAAGGGAGTGGCATGATATATTTAACCTAATGAAACAGAAGGGCATCAAATGAAGAATATTGTATCCAGCACGATTATCATTTAAATATGACAGAGGGATTAAACAACTTCCAGACAAGCGAAAGTTGAGAGAGTTTGCCTCTCAGAAACCACCTCTACAGGATATCTTAAAGGGACTGCTCTAGAGGGAAGTACCCCTAAGGCTAAAAAGAGGTCACCAGAGAAAATAAAATCATAGCAAAGAAAGCGGACCATCCAAATACTAACTAAAGGCAAAGTATAAAACACCTAATATATAAAGAATGGAGGAGGAAGAATAAGAAGGGAGAGAAATAAAGAAACATCAGACGGTGTTTACAATAACTTAACAAGAAAGTGAAGTTAGATTGTTAGATAGTAAAGAAGCAACCCTTGAACCTTTGGTAACCACGAATCTAAAGTCAGCAATGGCAATAACTACATATCTATCGATAATCACCCTAAATGTCAATGTACTGAATGCACCAATTAAAGATACAGAGTAATAGAATGGATAAAAAAGCAAGACTCATCTATATGCTGCTTACAAGAGACTCACCTCAAACCCAAAGATATACACAGACTAAAAGTGAAGGGATGGAAAAAGATATTTCACGCAAACAACAAAGAGAAAAAAAGCAGGTATTGCAGCACTTGTATCAGACAAAATAGACTTCAAAACGAAGAAAGTAGCAAGAGATAAAGAAGGACATTACATAATGATAAAGGGGTCAGTCCAACAAGAGGATATAACCATTATAAATATATATGCACCTAATACAGGAGCGCCGACATATGTGAAACAAACACTAACAGAATTAAAGAAGGAAATAGAGAGCAATGCATTAGGAGACTTCAACACACCACTCACTCCAAAGGACAGATCAACCAGGCAGAAATAAGTAAAGACACAGAGGCACTGAACAACACACTAGAACTCATGGACCTAACAGACATCTACAGAACTGTACACCCAAAAGCAGCAGGATACACATTCTTCTCAAGTGCACATGGAACATTTCCAAAAAAGACCACATACTAGGCCACAAAAAGAACCTCAGTAAATTCAAAAATATTGAAATTCTACCAACCAACTTCCCAGATCACAAAGGTATAAAACTAGAAATAAATTGTACAAAGAAAACGAAAAGGCTCACAAATACATGGAGGCTTAATAACAAGCTCCTAAATAATCAATGGGTCAATGACCAAATTAAAACAGAGATCAAACAATATATGGAGACAAATGAAAACAACAACACAAAGCCGCAACTTCTGTGGGATGCAGCAAAGGCAGTTCTAAGAGGAAAGTATATTGCAATCCAGGCCTATTTAAGAAGGAAAAACAATCCTAAATGAATAGTCTAAAGACACAATTACTGAAATTGGAAAAAGAAGAACAAATGAGGCCCAAAGTCACCAGAAGGAGAGACATAATTAAGATTAGAAAATAAATAAATAAAATTGAGAAGAATAAAACAATAGAAAAAAATCAATGAAACCAAGAGCTGTTTTTTTGAAAAAATAAACAAAATAGATGAACCCCTAGCCAGACTTATTAAGAGAAAAAGAGGATCTACACAAATAAACAGAATCAGAAATAAGAAAGGAAAATTCATGACAGACCCCACAGAAATACAAAGAATTATAAGAGAATACTATGAAAATCTATATGCTAAAAAGCTGGAAAACATAGAAGAAATGGACAACTTCTTAGAAAAATACAACCCTCCAAGACTGACCAAGCAAGAAACAGAAAACCTAAACAGACCAATTACCAGCAAAGAAATTGAATCGGTAATCAAAAAAATACCTAAGGACAAAACCCCCGGGCCGGATGGACTCATCTTTGAATTTTGCCAGACATATAGAGAAGAAATAATACCCATTCTCCTTAAAGTTTTCCAAAAAATAGAAGAGGAGGGAATACTTCCAAACTCATTCTATGAAGCCAGCATCACTCTAATACCAAAACTGGACTGTCTAACCCCGTACACAAAGGTAAACTCAAGGTGGAGCAAAGACTGGAATGTAAGTCATGAAACCATAAAACTCTTAGAAAAAAACATAGGCAAAAATCTCTTGTACATAAACATGAGCAACTTCTTCATGAACATATCTCCCCGGGGCAAGGGAAACAAAAGCAAAAATGAACAAGTGGGACTATATCAAGCTGAAAAGGTTCTGTACAGCAAAGGACACCATCAGTAGAACAAAAGACATCCTACAGTATGGGAGACTATATTCATAAATGACATATCTGATAAGGGGTTGACATCCAAAATATATAAAGAACTTACACTCCTCAACACCCAAAAAGCAAATAGCCCTATTAAAAAATGGGCAGAGGATATGAAGAGACAGTTCTCCAAAGAAGAAATTCAGATGGCCAACAGACACATGAAAAGATGCTCCACATCACTGGTCATCAGAGAAATGCAGATTAAAACCACAATGAGATATCACCTCCCACCAGTGAGGATGGCCAACATCCAAAACACAAACAACAACAAATGTTGGTGAGGATGTGGAGAAAGGGGAACCCTCCTACACTGCTGGTGGGAATGCAAATTAGTTCAACCAGTGTGGAAAGCAGTATGGAGGTTCCTCAAAAAACTCAAAATAGAAATACCATTTGACCCGGGCTATCACTCCTAGGAATTTACCCTAAGAATGCAGCAGCCCAGTTTGAAAAAGACATATGCACCCCTATGTTTATCACAGCACTATTTACAATAGCCAAGAAATGGAAGCAACCTAAGTGTCCATCAGTAGATGAATGGATAAAGAAGAGGTGGTACATATACACAATGGAATATTATTCAGCCATAAGAAGAAAACAAATCCTATTTGCAACCGCATGGATGGAGCTAGAGTTTATTATGCTCAGTGAAATAAGCCAAGTGGAAAAAGACAAGTATCAAATGACTTCACTCATATGTGGAGCATAAGAGCAAAGAAAAAAACTGAAAGAAAAAAACAGCAGCAGACTCACAGAACCCAAGAATGGACTAACAGTTACCAAAGAGAAAGGGACAGCAGAGGATGGGTGGGAAGGGAGGGACAAGGGGGAAAAAGGGGCATTACGATTAGCAGACGTAAGGTAGCGGGTGCACGGGGAGGGCTGTACAACTCAGAGAAGACAAGTAGTGACTCTATAGCATCTCACTACGCTGATGGGCAGTGACTGTAATGGGGTAAGTGTGGGGGACCTGATGAAGTGGGGAGTTTAGTAACCATAATGTTGCACATGTAACTGTAGATTAATGATAGCAAAAAAAAAAATCTATATCCTGTTTTAGCAATAACAAATGATTGTTAGGTGCTAATAAACATACGGTTTTGCCTAACATCCCTGTGGGAATATAAATATACTCTATAGAAAGCCATTAATTCCACTATTAAATATACCAGCAGATGACACATATGAAGGTTCCCATATTTCTGAAAATATACAATTATCAGTATTGTTTTACTCTATGCATTGATGTGGATTTAGAATCCAAGTTAGTATTTAGAAATTTTATTTTCTTGCCACTATATTGGCTTAAGTTATCTTTGTTGTAATTTAATGGACTGAATATATAGCAAATATTAATGCCTCCCTAAATTCAAAACACATTGAAAGACTGAGATGTAAAATATCAGCTTTATTCCTGTTAATTAGGTTAGGGATGTGATATTTTTCTAAAAGTGAGCTTTCTAATGCTCCTTTCACAATATCATATCCCCTCTCCACAGGTTAGATCTATGCTCTGTTACTAAATTATGAAAATTCATAATTTATATATATATCTTAGTCTGTGAAATTTCTTTATGTAATGAACATTAGCAAATACGCCTTGCAAAATCCCCCTCCACCCTCCACTCCCACTGATTTTAAGTGATAAGTAATAATTATGCATGCCTCTGGATAATATGCCAATAATATTTACTAACAAAATAAAAAAACAGTAATGTACTCTGTAAATTTTATAAATCAGTCTAATGTTTCATGTAACTATTACTTTCAAGATGACCTATTCCACGCTATGAGAACACTCAGATGATTAAGAGTTAAGTTCTTGTACTAGAATAATTTATATTTACGAGGTGAGCACAGAGATGAACCCATAAAAAATAAAACACATAGAATGTGTTAAATGGTATGATGAAATTATAACTAAGATACAGTAGCTACACAGAGAAAGGAGAAGCTTATTCTGTCTACGGAGATTCAGTGAAAGGGTGGGTAAGGAAAGGGTTTTGGCTCTGTCAATATAAGGCTTGCTGGCACAGAGATGTTCCAATGACAGTGCAGTAGAGGGGAAATAAACATGATTTCCCAGGTCAGGAAATGCAGGGCCTAAGAGAAACATTCACACCAATGGGTATGAAGGGAGGGTATCTAACTTTCTTATTGTGTTTCAGACTGCTTCCTCTCATGTCTCTTCTCTCTAGCTTCACCAACTTACATGTGGTCCTCAAAAATTCCATGCTGTTTTGCCTCTTCAAGATTTTAGCATTATTTTTCTCTCTCCTTGTTTATAAGTACTTTGAATGTTTTAGAAACAGTGTTAGTATCATTTCCATCCTTGGAAATATCAGACCAGATGAGGATAATATGTTTTGGAAAAATACTATTATAACTGACATTTTATGCGTTAAAAAAAAATCATTTCATGTTACAGTTCATTTAATCGTCACAACGTTACATGAAGTAGCCATTCACTTTATGCACATTTAGAAACAGACAACTGAATTCTACGATTTAGAAACATAAAGCAAATTACTCTGTGAGGTAATTCATAAATTACAGGGCTCAGACTTAAACTCCAAATATTACATAGTTTTCCAGTAGAAAAAACCAAACTTCCATTAAAGGAAGCCTCCAACACAGTAGTGGCATTTAGCCAATCTATTTGCTCCTTCTTAATCTCCTGCTGTTATTAACTCGCTCAAATTTAGAGAGAAAGTGAGGTTTTTTTCAAATTCAATACTTGAACCCCTTTGTGTATACTGGGGGAAAATATGGATGCAAACCAACTGAATTATAAGCTTATCACTTTGCAAATGAAGTCATCTTAATCCCCACATTTAAGATTAGCTTGCTGAAATGAACATTGAACTTTCAAAGTGGCCAGGCAGTATTTTCATGCCCAATGACAAGAATAGTACACATACTTCATGACAGAATGATTGTTACTATTTTAAACCCAGAAATATCAATACTTCTAAATTGTCCATAATTTTTAAATGCCATTAAAATACTAAATATAAGCACAATTTTACTTGCATTTAAAGTGTGTTAATACTTGTCATCCCTAGATGATGCTTTTTAAAGTCAATCCTTCTCTTTTCCAGCAACCAACATCCACCATTCATTGTGGATTTTGTAGGTGGAAGACAGGAATCAAGTTTATTTTAATATTAAATACATTTAAGAGGAATATAAAACCTCTTTGATCTTCCATTATGCCTTTATTGTTTAATGTACTTATGTAGGCATTTTATATACAGTACTTCAAATTCTTCATGGAAGCAAATTATTTGTCAATTAATATATAAATAAATACTGGCATGGAAACTATGTAGATCTAATGTTAGTGGGAAGTTAAAGTTGCTCTGTCTGAGATGAGGAAGAGTTTGGGGTAAAAGACATGGGCCAAATCTCTAGGCAAAACATGGCCCATGACCTTCAGAAGCACAGGGGACTGATGTGGATATTGATGGCATGAAGGGTGAAACTGAAATCAAGAACCGGGCCAACAGTCCGATAAAGGCATCAGGCTTACATGGGTAGTCATGAAATGTCAACTGGTATTGCTTATATCATAAAATGTCAATAAATTAAAGATTTTATTTCTTAAAACAGGCACAATGAAATAAACAGAAGTCTGTCTTGACAAACCTCTTTTTCTCTGTATATAATACAAGATGAAAAGTGCCTTGTATTTAGCATTTAAATGTTAAACAAATTTGTTAACAAAAAACAAATTTGATTTTTTGTTAAAAAATCAAAAAGACAATTTTTAAGAATTATTTCAAACTTCAGTGTAATCCACTACATCAGTATTTCTCAGCTAGTAATACCTTCACCTGAAGCTGGTTAGAAAAATTCCTGGAACTAACCCTGATAATGAATCAGAAACTACTGGATGTGGAGTCCAGCAATCTGTATTTTAACAAGCCCAACAAGAGATTCTAAACTACGCTAAAGTTTGAGGACCACAATCTGTGCTTCAACATACAAATAGGTTTCAGCAAACTTTTACCTGTCTAAATGCACAGAAAGATAGCTTAGTATAGTTGTTATTTCAGATGCTACCTCGAGTACTATGATCTAAATTTTTTCTTCTTTTTCCAAAAAACATTCCCAATTAAGTAAGATAAATTGATATTTCAACTACTAAATAATTTCTGGCCAGAGAAATTATATATTTTTTAAATGTTTCATTTTTTAAGAAACATTCTTTTTTCTTGTCAGACGAGAACACTCAAACAAGAAATATTGATTGATATGCAGAACGTGTCAATCTGAGAGTTCAAATGAAACATCAGAACTACAGGTAAATATGCAGAGTGAACATCTGTGGATAAAATGAAGGTTTCTGCGGCCAGGATTCTCACCTGGCCCTGGTTGGCTAGCTCACTACACACGTGTGGGCAATATGTTGTTGTTGACTATGTATAAAAGAGCTCCTCCCAGTGCTCTGGGAGATGCGGTGGGATGGCTGCAGGGCTGCAGGAGAGCAGAGCAGAGGTTGGAGTGGTGGCAGCGCTGAGGACACAGACTGGGATGGCTGTGTGGGCAGAGAGGCCCAGAGGATGGCTGTGCAGGCAGAGAGGCCCAGAGGCCCAGAGGCAGAGACCGGCTTGCTGCATGCAGACTCACTCTGAGTGAATGGGATTTTAGTGATTGACCTGTCACTGTGGAAATAAAGTTGGATATAACCCTTTCACCCTAAGAATGTTCTACTGTCATTTCTTTAGTCACATTGAATCCATAGTGAACTTGTCTGGGGCTGAAACCCATTTTCAAGACAACATCTCAGGATAAAAATACAAATGCCATTTATAAAATGCAAAATTTGAGAGACCTGATAAGGCCATCCTACACAGACATGTCAATTATTTGTAAATTAAAAGCAGGAACAAGACCTAGGGTTCTATTAAGGGCCTTCCAGCTAAGGTCAACCTGAAATCCTTTTGGGAAATTGGCAGAAGCAAGTAATGAATAAATAAATAAAATTTAAATACTGAGTTAAGCTAATAAGGTCAACAGAAAAGCCAGAAACTAAAGCAAACTCCATCAGCAAACTCCATCAAGTGGCAAAGCAATACACGTAAAAGGCAAGTGGCTAGAGTCTCTCATCTGGACGTCTATGATGCCACAATATCATAGTGTCCTCATCACCTGAGCTCCTTGTTCAAGTCTGCAAAAATGAAACATATTGTCTTTAAAAAACTGAAAAGTTTCATGGGGCACTTCAGTCCTTTTTGACTATCACTTATGTTTCCAGGACTTTTCCTGGTAATTCCATGAGCTATAGTTAAAACAGATCAATTTATAGTAAGATAATAGAAGTTTCTTGACCTGTTGATTTCATTACACTTTAGAGCATTAACCCTTGGAAGACGTTTTTCCACTATGCTTTCTATTATTAACCATAAAACAATGTAAATTCATAAAATATAGGCAAAATCTCTCATATGCCACAATTCTCACATATACACAGCTGTTTACTTCAGGTAAACTGTAAGTTTCAGAAGTTATTCTGACTGTATTTTAATTTTGTGTAGAAAACTGAGTCCAATTTGTAGCTTAACTCATTGAGCATTCAGTTAATGAAGACTTGGTTATGACTTTGATCTCCATTTTAGAGTTAGCTTTTCTTTTTCAGACATTGGGAGAGCCGACTAGCATATTTTATAATACTATGTCTCAGAAGAGAGGCAAGAGAATTGAACATATTAAAGAATCACTATCAAACCAAATCAAAGTACATGTTCTACCATAGTGGGCCATTATAGAGTTGAGCAGAGCCCATGCTCATAAAACTTTTATATATTACGGTGCATTTCAAAAGTCAATTCCACACAGCGCAACCTCCTTTCCACCACCTCTTCGTTGTCTTCCAAATGCTTCAAAATACTCCCTGCCCCATCATGTGCTTTCCTTCTCAATGACAGCACTGTTGATTTAGAAATCACTAGCACAGACATTCATTTTGGAAACATCTGATAGTTACTGTAATTGCTTCTGCCATCATTTACTGAGGAGTAAATGATCTTATACAAAAAAGCCCTGATTGTAGAAAAGGAAACACAGAAAGGTTATATGCTGTTGCAACTGTCACTATTCAGTCATTATCGCACTTTTGGAAGAAATTTCTGCATTTGTTCTGAACATAGAAACAGCAGCTGATGTGAGTAATTAAGATCATAGTAAAGAAGCTGTGCCATTTTACTGGAGAAGTTTAGAGTAGGCAGATGGCAGCTGATCTCAGTTTCCTTTTTAGGTCAAGAGAATTAAGTACATCTGTCTATATACTCTTTCTTCTTTCTTTTACGCCCTCTCAGACTCAAACCATTAGCAAATCCTGTTGATTCTACCATGTTAAAATTAAATACAAAATGGAGACCAGACTTGAAAATTCTCTGAGCCCAAAAAGCACATAAGTGAAACAATTTAGCTTATTTTGCAAAACAAGCAAAATGTGGGTTGTTTCTTGTACATGCATCTGAAAATCGTAAACAGAACGTACCTTGTTCCCCAAAGTTGGCATGAGGTAAACACTTTTAAACAATCCCCTTTCACTAGGGAAACTCTAATGCTATAACCGATCATTGCAAAGAATAAACAGCATGCACATTTTCACTATATAAGCTGTTCTATAACGAGACACCTCTGAGCCTTATTCCACTGTTGGTTTGAGAGGTTCTAGCTCAGGAATGGTTATATGTGCACAATGAACTCTCACTACTCACTTACTGCTTTAGTGACCTGGTGGTTTTAATTTTGAGATTTCTGGATTTGACACACAAATGTAATTTGTAATTGATAATCAGTAATTTGTAATTTGTAATCAGTAATTGATCATTTCATGTCACCTCTGCAAGAACCATCCTGTTATGAGAATAATTTCACTTCAATTTTGTCAATATCTTCAATAATCCACTGCCCTTATAATCTACTCTCCATAGCAAAGCAATAGTGATCCTTTTAAAATGTTCATTCCTGCTCAGAATTCCCTAATTGATTCTCATCTTTCTCAGGGTAAAAGTCCAACTGTAAATATGGCCTTAAAGACCTCTATCTTTCCCACCAATCTTCCAACTATTTGAATCTGCCTCTACCTCACTCCCTTCCTCCACTCAGCTTCTTACCAGGGACATGTCATCCTTTCCTGGGTGCAGGAACATTTGTCCTCATGGGCCTCTTCCTGCATAAAAAAAAAAAATTCTATCATATGACATTATTGGTAAAAAGATGAATATAATGATGGCTAGGCTTATTATATATTCTTTATCAATACATTTTTTTTTTCCTGACTAAAAGAAATTAAACTGCAAAAATTTGTGGGCCCCTAAAAAGTACTATGGGCTCTAGACATTTTACCTATATTGCATAGTGACCAGGTGGGCCCTGCTCCTTATGCTTTCTGAAAAATGTACTTTATACTTGTTAAGGAATATCTGGAATGTAATTCCTACAAATAGCCACAGTTGTGTCATTAAGGCATTATATTACTCAAAACGGGGTTTTAGGATCATCTGTCAGATGTGATCACAGAATAACCTCGTGGAGAGGCTTATGTAAGTAGAAGAAATTTATTATGTGCCCAGATTCTAGAAGAGGAGGCACAGCATGCAGGGGGCCGGAGGGGCAGAGCTCCAAGGGAACTGAGAGAGAGAGGACCTGTGGGCAAGTGCCTTTACTGGGGGCAGAGTGTAGTGCAGAAGGATAAGGTGGAGGGCATTTCCGTGGTGCTTTTGAAAATGACAAGGTCACAGTAGGGAGGACAAGTAGGGGAAATGTGGCAAGGACCAGCCTCTCGCTGTGGTGCACCTGGTTGCCTAGTCAGGATGCTCAGACTGTTCACCGGGATGCTGAGGCATCAGGAAATAGGAAGTTTTAAACTTCACAATACACAAGGTTTCTTTACAAAGCTCTCCCAAAGGTCTTCCTTACTATAAAAAATGTCCTGAACGCCAGCATTTTTAATCCTCCTCCATTGTCTTTTCTTTTTTGGCATTGCATTTTTAAAGATCTGGTATATACTATTTGCTTATTTTGTTGATTGTCTCCCGAAACAAGAATAAGTGCTTTAGGAGAAAAAATGTTTTTCAATTTCTCTTTTAATGCTCCTGGAAGTGTAGCTTGAAATGAACCTAGTATGTAATAGATGTTAAAAAAATAACTCATCTACTAAAATCATATGCGACTGGAAAAGAGTTAAGGTGGTTTCTTATGAGACTAAATGTTTATCTTACTACCTAGCAATCACATTTTTAAACATTCTTATAAATAAAATTGTTTTCATATTTATGCTAGTTTATAGAAATGCAGTTTATTTGTACATTGATATTTATCCTGCAGCTTGGTAAACAAATTGGTAATAATGTCTATTAGTTTTTTTACAGATTTTTAAGAGCTTCTCTATGAGATCATTGTATCTGCAAACAAAAATAGTTTTACTTGTCCCTTTCCAATCTGGATGACTTTTATTTTTATATTTCTTGTTTAATTGCCTTACCTAGAACATCCAGTTGAATTGAAATGGCAACAGGACATACTGTTTTTCTGTTCCTGATCTTAGGGGGAATGTATTCAGGCTTCTACCCTTAGCTAGCTTTGGGTTTTTCAGAGATGCCTTTATGAGAATGAGGAAGTTCCTTTTTATTCCTGGTTTGTTGAATTTTTTTCATTTAAAGGTACAAATTTTAACAATTTTTCTAAGTCTATTTAAATAATCATAGATTTTTTTATGATTTTCATCCTTTTTTAATTAATATGGTGTGTTACATTGACTTTCATATGTTAAACTAACTACATTTCTGGCAAAAATTATGCTTTGCTATATTGTACATTCCTTTTTATATGTTGTTAGATTTCATTTGTATTGTGTTGAGAATTTTTGTGTCTAAAGGTACTGATTTGCAGTTTTTGTTTTTTATTTATTTTTTCTTTCTTATGATATTTTTGTCTGTTTTTCATATTGCGGTACATACTAATCTCATAGAATCCATGAGGAAGAATCCCCTCCCCTTCGTTTTTTGGAAACGTTTGAGAAAGTCTGTTATTAATTTTTCTTTAAATGTCTGCTAGAATTTGCTAATGAAGCCATCCATGCCTGAACTTGCATTCGTTGGAAGATTTATAATTGACAATTCAGCTGCTTTCCTTATTAGGTCTACTTACATTACCCATTTCTTCTTGAGTCACTTTATAGTTTGTGTCTCCCTAAAAAATTGCGTATTTTATCTAAATTATCTAATTTGTTGTATGCAGTTTTAATAATATTCCCTTATTTTTGTGTCATTTCTCTTTGGTTCTCTAATGTCAATAATGAGGTTCCCCTTTCATTTTTGATTTTAGTAATTTGGTCCTTCTCTTGCTCTGTTGCTCTCTCTTGACTACTATATTTTCTTATTCTTTATTTCATTAACTTCCATTCTAATCATTTTCATTACTTCCTTACTTCAGCTTTATTTAGATTTTAGTTTGATCTTTTTTCCCCAGTGTTTTAAGGTTGACATTTAAATTACTGATTTAACATCTTTCTTCTTGTTTAATATGGGCATTTGCATGTATATATATATATATATATATATATATATATATATATATATACATTTTATACATATTATATAAAATTATCTTAATGAAAGAAGTTCAGTCTAAAATAGTACCTGAGGATATAAAATGAAAAATTTCATGCATGTGCCCTCAGGAAAAAAATTTATGACTGAAAGACTGGTTTCCTGTAAATGCCTAATTTGCAGAAAACTGATAATATTAGAATTTTCTTGAATGACAGGGAGTTGGTCTGGGGTTGCCACCTATCACCTTGGCAAGTTTTGTTTGTGGTTTCCAGAGGTCTGAACAGGAAGTCACCCAGGTTGGAGGGTCTTGAAAAATGAGCTGAATTGAGCTTTGTTTGCATGACTGGGCTGGTTATGTCTGCTCAGGGAATTTTTAGAGCCGGTTGCTGATGTTTACTTTCCAGGCTATAACTGGACTCTCCCCTCCTTCATCCCTCTCCATGAATGGAGCCCACCCTGAACCCTCGACAGATCCGCCCATAGCTTGATCAGTTTGTGTGTCCCAAATTGCAATTCCTCTGCTATTCCCAAAGAATTAATCTTTTTGACTTGCCTCAGTTTATATCTTTATATAGATAATAAATATATACATTAGAGGAAAAAGATGGCACATGAAAGAACGTAGAGTTTTTAGCCAGTGGCTTATTATCTAAATGTAGGATTTAGTAATTTTTCTAACTTACAGGTTGCTTGGCTCCGTGAATCTCAGTTTTCTCTTCTGTAAAACAGAAACTGTAATTAATATCTCCAGTTTTGTAATAAAAATCAAGAAGTGTGTAAATTATCAACATGATACCTGGGAAAAAGGTTTTCAATAAATTTTGTATAGTATTAGTACTATGTCAGCAAATGCACTTTATCTGTTATACAGACAAAAACTAAAGATATAAGAACATCTGTATCAGAGAAGATACATGCATCTAAGACACATACATACATTAGAGAAGACATACCACTCATTATATTCATAATGTGGGAAGAGGAAATCATACTCCTAAAGGAGAACTAAATAAACACTTTGCATGTGGTAATTCAAACGTGCAAGTATTCTGGCACACTCACGTGTCCTTCTGTTTTCATGGCAGTTCAAAGAAATGATGAAAGCTCTATCAGATTGCTTTTTTTAAAGAGGGGTTATCATGCGATCATTAAAAACATTCTACTCTTCAGTGCCTACTTCCAAAAGCAATTCTTTGGGTGTATGTTCTCTTTGAAAAATAAACACGATTTATCTTTCATTAAGGACTATGCAAGCATTATATGCTCTTTATCCTTTTATAATGTGTCAAAATACCAAAAGCAATAATGTAATGCTGGAGACATTAACAAATTTTGAGCAGCTCAGTACTCAGATCATGTGGGTGGTGCCTAATGTTTTAAAATATATACGGAACAAATTTGAAAGTAATGGAAGTAAAGGATTTTACTGTCCCCAGTAGGGAAATAAGTGTGGTTTCTCATTATCTCAAACTTCAAAATGTGATCTGCTCTGGGAAGACACTTTTTTAAGAGTAGAAAATAACGAAAGAAAATAATGTTTCTCTAAATATCACAATTTTAATTTTACTGCAGAGTATCTGCTGTCAAAATTGACCCCCCCCACCCACCTAAAAAAAAAAGATGGTAATTATTTAACATTGTAAATTGAGAATTTTCTGATAGCAACAGAAGGATTATGGTCACTTTTTTTTGAATTTCGATGAAGTTTACTACAATGTTTTGTTTTTTCCTTTAATTAAGGTATCATTGATACACAATATTATGAAGGTTTCACATGAGCAACATTGTGGTTACAACTTTACAACAATCACCCATATTATCAAGTTCCCCCACCCCCCACTGCAGTCACTGTCCATCAGCGTGGTAAGATGCTATAGAGTCTTCTCCATGCCATAGTGCCTTCCCTGTGACCCACCTATACTTGGGTGCTAATTATAATGCCCCTTAATCCCTTTCTCCCACCCACCCCACCCCAGCTCCCCAACCCTTTCTCTTTGGTAACCGCTAGTCCCTTCTTGGAGTCTGTGAGTCTGCTGCTGTTCTGTTCCTTCAGTTTTGCTTTGTTGTTACACTCCAAAGGAGTGAAATCATTTGGTACTTGTCTTTCTCTGCCATTACAGACATTTTTTAAAGGATAAAAATTACTAAAATTTTTAAGGGCAATAACATTTATTAAATTATTTCATTTTGATGTGTTTTATTTTTAAAAAACCAGACAAAACAATTAGTGATTGCAGATTACATAATGCATAAGTTAAGTAATTAAATCCAGTACATGCAAAGCTTCAAAATGTAATATTTGACCTATTGAATCCTACTTCTCAGCTTTATTCTGAAATTGAAGCTTTAATTTTAATGGCCAAATGAACACTTACATAATTAAATAAGGATTTATTTAATTAATTTTGTTTCCTAATAAAAGAGTTGTCAGCTTCTTAAAATATATGGTTAAGATGAGAATATTCGAGTAATAAATACAGGAAATACTGTTCAAAACCCAGTATTACATTACACCCTTAAGTAATTCTGTGATGACTAGCTTATTAAAATGGAAGCAACAAAGTAGAAAAGTAGGTTTGAATAATACCTAGTATTAGAAAGGCTGTAATTATATTTCATTGGAATTTTAACTGTATTTTTTATGTATAGCTATACAAATCCTAACATATATTTTAATATTACTAGAGCAAGGAAGACTATATGAAGAGAATCAGAAATCTGACACTTATAACATTGCCACTATCTTTTGGAATGTGAGATATAATATTCTCAAAAGTCAGGAAGATACTAAAGCCTTCAACCCATAGGTGATATGCTGCATATCTTTTATATTTAACCAATATAGTTCTGAAACCTAGCAAATGTTAAGACTATTTTAATTTTGATAAATTATTAAAGAATTAAATACATAAGTAGACCATTCTCTCTGGAAATCTTATCTCCTAATCAATGTAAAAATGTATTTGCTAAAATAGTAACAATAATCCATCCCTTCATTTTCCCCTTGGGTAGTCCATTACCATAGCGACATGTAGCCTTAGTTATATGACTTGATTGCATCAGTGATGTGACAGAGGCAGAGGGGAAAAAGCGCTCTGTGTTAAGACATGGATGATCTTGCTGCTCATTACTTAGGGAATAAGCCAAGCTACCTCTGCGTGATGGACAAACACTAACCAAGTCATCCTTGCCCCCCAAGATGACATTGAATCAGCTGCCAGATATAGTTTGAGGCATTACAGACCCAGCCTTTCTGCCTGCTAACCAGTCATCAGCTGAGCTTCCTGAATTAGAAACCCCCCAGTAAATTCACAGAACTGGGACAAAAAGTTATTTGTTGACTTAAGTCACAAGTGTTGAGGTGATCACATACTCAACAAAATTTAACTGATATACTTGGGAAATTGGAATTGTTCAGGAGACTCACACGAGAAGCCTGAAGTGAATGAGAAGAGACATTCACTGCAGCCACAGAATTTCACATCTTTTGGACGACCATGGAATTTTTTTTTTCACTTTGTGCTCATGGAGAATACAGTTGCCATTGGATTGTGTATTCTTTGATTCAAAGTTGTTTGTAAGAACAAAAAATAAATTAAAGAGGGATTAAAAAAGAAACAATAACCTGAAATGGGCTACATCCACTCAACTTATGTCATTTGTGTGACAATTCTTACTGGCTAAATATCTGAGGTTAAGTTACAATTTATTTATCATTACTTAGCCTACCTTTTTAGGTTGTTACATTCACTCTGAATGATGAAACTTGTTTTAAAACATAAGCTGAAAACCTATGTCAGTTCCTCTAAATGCAGCTCTACTCTCTTAAAAAGACAAAAACAAGTCAAACATTTATCTCTTAAAGTAAATAAAATTTCAGAGGATGTTACCCCAGTCTTTTGACACTTTAGAGATTCAGCAAGTTATTTTTAGTGCTGGCCCAAATCATCTTCTTAATTTTCCTATCAATCAGATCTATAGAAGTTGGCTAGCACTTGTCATTTCAACAATCCTAGTAAAGTAAACGAAATAAGAAATGACTAGGTAGAACAAAGACATTTCAGTCTGAGAATAAGAACAATATGAGACGTGACATTTCACAGAACTAATATATCAGAACATAAACTACAAGATAATTGAAGGCAAATTTATATGAAATAAAAGAGTGTATATCTTTTTTAAGTCAGTAGGTTTAAAATGATAAGATACAAATTGCAATCTTTAAGGAAGTATTAGATTTCTTCCATGTTCAATCACGTTCACTACTGGCTGCTTACAAATGTAATAAGTGATAGACTCTGAAGTTCTGAACTTTGGCCCCTCGCTCTAATATTTGAAACCAGCCGTGAAAATGGCATTTCCAATTACTAGTGCCAGTCGGTATCCTAACTCCATACTTTATTTTCTTTAAAGTAGAGACACTGGCTAATATCTCAGGTATGAGAATATTAATTACACAATATCTACTTAGCTTAAATATAAAAAAGGCTCCCGAGTGAGTGAAAGACCATTATTTTTTCCCCTCCTCTTTTTCTCTTCCTTCCCTCCCCACTCCTGCTTCTTGTCCTCCACTTTCTTCTCCTTTTACTTCTTATTTCTGCCTATATTTCCTCACAATTTATATATATCATTTCAGTGAGAGCTGGAACTACCATGAGCCTCTCTGGAACAAATTATTTATAGAAAGTAAATCTGATTTACAAATCCCTATTTAAAGTCTCTTCACTTTGAATTATATTCAGAGTGTCATTTAGACCCACTTTTCTAATCTGAGAAAATAACATATCTGGAATTGAATTTTTAAAGAGTTTGGAAATAAAGAATAACACTATCCTCTCATAAAAGCAAGTGAGAAAAGGAAAGGAAAATGATAGTCCTGAAACAAAGATATCTCCAGTTCTACAAAGGTTCCGGGGCAAAATCAGGTAACAGTTCTGGTTGAAATTTTTGGAGGTAGGGAAAGCTCTGACGTCCGAATGCCCCATAACCTGTCATCAGAGACCTGAGTCATGGTTCTTGGAGAAAATCTATCAGCAGTTTGATCAGCACTGAAGCTCCCAGGTCTCGATGAGAACCATCTAGTTATCACAAGATTTTGGGTAGGACAACAGAAGGGATTTCAGCATCAGAAAGAAATGATTCTGAACTAATGGGTTAACTCTGAGAACTAGGGAATGAGAGGAAATAAGAAGAGCTGTGAGCATTAATGATTCCATCTGTGAACCAATAATTTTTGCCTAGACAAAAGCAGAATGAATCAGGGAGATTCTCAAGATGGTGGCATGAGGAGGGTGGTGGAAATCTCTGCCCAAAACCATACACATTTTGAAAATACAGCAAATACAACTATTCCTAAAAGAGAGACCAAAAGATACAGTACAACAGCCAGGCTACATCTACATCTGCAAGAACTCAGCATCTCACGAAAAGGGTAAGATACAAAGTCGTGACCCAGCGGGATCCAAGCACTCCCCCCACCCCAGCTCACTGTTGGGAGGAAAAGAATCAGAGCGGGGAGGGAGTGAAAGCACAGAACTGCTAAATACCCAGCCCTAGCAATCAGCACCGGGAGCACAGACACACATTGCATGGTGTACTGGATATTGGAGAATGGGAAAAGTAAAATCCAAGACTAAGACTGCGAACAGGTCCCCACAGCCGGGTGCCCTAGGACGAAAGAAAAGCGGGCACTTTAAAAGTCTTAAAGGGACAAGGGTTTAACAGGTGGACAAAATCGTCCTGGCACACTCAGCCCAGCAGGCTGGGAACTTTAAGGAACTACCGGCGCCCTAACCCCCTGGGTGGCAACACAGCTCCAAAGCCCCTCGCGGTGATAAGGAGCCTGCCTTTCATTCCTCCCCGCTGGCACTGCAAGCAAACCGGCTGACCAGCCATTGGTGCGGAGCAGCCGGGGAGCAGCCCTGCCCACAGCAACCACACAGTCTTCTCCCAGCACACAGCTAACTGGGCAAGACCCAGAGGATGCCCCCTGCATGCAGCTGCCCGGCACAGACAGCGGTGAGAGTGCCAGAGCCTGGAAGACACAAAGGGGCTTTATTCTCGTGGCAAACACGCGCTGCTCACCTGCAAATCCCGCCAGTGCCCTAGGCCACCCTGAAGGCGGCCTGAACCACAGCAGCTCAGGGGATTAAACCAGAGGCTGGCCCCTGCACCCAGTTGACCAGTACAGGCAGAGGAAGATGGCCCAGACTCCAGAAAGCACATAGAGGCTCTGTTCTCACGGAAAACACGCACTGCTCACCTGCAACCACCACCAGTGCCCTAGGCTATCCCGAGGGTTGCCCCACCCACAGGAGCTCAGGGGATCAACCCAGAGGCTACTCCCTGTGTGTGGTTGCCCAACACAAGCAGCGGAGATGGGCACAGAGTCCGGAAAGCACAAAGGGGTGCCGTTCTTGCGAGAGAACACGTGCCACTCGCCTGCGACCCCCACCAGTGCCCTGGGCCATCCTGAGTGGTGCCCCATTGACAAGAGCTCAGGGGATTAACCCAGAGGCTGCTCCCTGTGTGCAGTTGACTGACACAGGCAGCAGAGACGGGAAAGGTGACCAGTAAGCAGGAAGGGACTTTGTTCTGCAAGTGACACACCCACCACTCGCCGGCGATCTATTCTATTGCCATGAAAAGGCAGATGAACCTGGTTCAATCCAATGTAAGTCAAATGCCAGAGAGAGGGCCTGGTGACACTGAAATAACCAATCTTCCCGAAAAAAAAAATTCAAAATAAAAGTCATAACCATGCTGATGGAGCTGCAGAGAAATATGCAAGAGCTAAGGGATGAATTCAGGAGGGAGATAACAGAAATGAAACAAACAATTGAAGGATTTAAGAGCAGACTTGCTGAAGTGGAATAGACAGTTAATGGAATAGAAATCAGAGAAAAGGAATACAGAGAAGCTAAGGCAGAGAGAGATAAAAGGATCTCTAGAAATGAAAGAATATTAAGAGAACTGTGTGACAAATCCAAACAGAACAATATTCACATTATAGGGATACCAGAAGAAGAAGAGAGAGAAAAAGGGATAGAAAGTGTCTTTGAAGAAACAATTGCTGAAAACTTCCCCAATCTGGGGAAGGAAATAGTCTCTCAGACCATGTAAGTACACATATCTCCCAACACAAGGGACCCAAGGAGGACAACACCAAGACATATAATAATTAAAATGGCAAAGATCAAATACAAGGACAGGGTATTAAAAGCAACCAGAGAGAGAAAAAAGATCACCTACAAAGGAAAACCCATCAGGCTTTCATCAGATTTCTCAACAGAAACCTTACAGGCCAGAAGAGAATGGCATGATATATTTAATGCAATGAAACAGAAGGGCCTTGAACCAAGAATATTGCATCCAGCACGATTATCATTTAAATATGACAGAGGGATTAAACAATTCCCAGATAAGCAAAAGTTGAGGGAATTTACCTTCCGCAATCCACCTCTACAGTGTTTTTAAAGGGGACTGCTCTATATGGAAGTATTCCTAAGGCTAAATAGATGTCACCAGAGAAAATAAAATCACAGCAAAGAAAGTAGACCAACCAAATACTAACTAAAGGCAAAATAAAATCAGCTATCCACAAAATCAGTCAAGGGAAACACAAAAGAGTACAGAATAAAACACCTAAGATATAAAGAGTAGAGGGGGAAGAAAAAAATGGGTGAGAAATAAAGAATCATCAGACTGTGTTTATAAAGTGTAATAAGTGAGTTAAAGTTAGATGGTTAGACAGTAAAGAAGCTACCCTTGAACTTTTGGTAACCACGAATCCAAAGCCTGCAATGGCAATAAGTACATATCTATCTATAAGCACCCTAAATGTAAATGGACTGAATACACCAATAAAAAGACACAGAGTAACAGAATGAATAATAAAGCATGACCCATCTATATTCTGCCTACAAGAGACTCACCTCAAACTCAAAGACATACACAGACTAAAGGGGAAGAGAAGGAAACAGATATTTCATGCAAACAATAGGGAGAAAAAAGCAGGAGTTGCAGTACTTGTATCAGTCAAAATAGACTTCAAAACAAAGAAATTAACAAGAGACAAAGAAGAAAATTACATGATAAAGGGGTCAGTCCAACGAGAGGATATAACCATTATAAATATTTATGCACCCAACACAGGAGCACCTACATATGTGAAACGAATACTAACAAATTAAAGGAGGAAATAGAATGCAATGAAGTCATTTTAGGAGACTTCAACACACCACTCACTCCAAAGGACAGATCAACCAGATAGAAAATAAGTAAAGACACAGAGGCACTGAACAACACACTAGAACAGATGGACCTAACAGATATCTACAGAACTTTACACCCAAAAGCAGCAATATACAGATTCTTCTCAAGAGCACATGGAACATTTTCCAGAATAGACCACATACTAGGCCATAAAAAGAGCCTCAGTAAATTCAAATGATTGAAATTCTACCAACCAACTTTTCTGATCACAAAGGTATAAAACTAGAAATAAATAGTACAAAGAAAACAAAAAGATTCATAAACACATGGAGACTTAATGACGTGCTCCTAAATAATCAATGGATCAATGACCAAACTAAAACGGAGATCAAGCAATACATGGAAACCAAAGAAAACAACAGCACAAAGCCCCAAATGCGTGGGATGCAGCGAAGGCAGTTCTAAGAGGAAAGTATATGGCAATCCAGGCTTATTTAAAGAAGGAAGAACAATCCCAAATGAATAGTCTAAAGTCACAATTATTGAAACTGGAAAAAGAAGAACAAATAGGGCACAAAATCAGCAGAAGGAGGGACATAATAAAGATCAGAGAATAAATAAATAAAATTGAGAAGAACAAATCAATAGAAGAAATCAATGAAACCAAGAGCTGGTTCTTTGAAAAATAAACAAAATAGATAACCCCCTAGCCAGACTTATTAAGAGAAAAAAGGAATCTACACATAAACAGAATCAGATATGGGAAAGGAAAAATCATGAAGGACACCACAGAAATACAAAGAATTATTAGAGAATACTATGAAAATCTATATGTTAACAAACTGGATAACCTAGAAGAAATGGACAACTTGCTAGAAAAATACAACTTTCCAAGCCTGACCAAGGAAGAAACAGAAAATCTAAACAGACCAATTACCAGCAATGAAATTGAATCAGTAATCAAAAAACTACCCAAGAACAAAACCCCCGGGCCAGATGGATTCACCTCTGAATTGTATCAGACATATAGAGAAGACATAATACCCATTTTCCTTAAAGTTTTCCAAAAGATAGAAGAGGAGGGAATACTTCCAAACTCATTCCATGAAGCCAGCATCACTCTAATACCAAAACCTGGCAAAGACCTCACCAAAAAAGAAAATTACAGACCAATATCCCTGATGAACGTAGGTGCAAAAATACTCAACAAAATATTAGCAAACCGAATTCAAAAATACATCAAGAGGATTATACACCATGATCAAGTGGAATTCATCCCAGGGATGCAAGGATGGTACAACATTCGAAAATCCATCAACATCATCCACCACATCAACAAAAAGAAGAACAAAAACCACATGATCATCTCCATAGATGCTGAAAACGCATTTGACAAAATTCAACACCCATTCATGATAAAAACTCTCAACAAAATGGGTATAGAGGGTAAGTACCTCAACATCATAAAGGCTATATATGACAAACCCACAGCTAACATCATATTTAACAGCGAGAAGCTGAAAGTTTTTCCTCTAAGATCAGGAACAAGACAAGGATACCCACTCTCCCCACTTCTATTCAACATAGTACTGTAGGTCCTAGGCACGGCAATCAGACAACACAAAGAAACAAATGCATCCATATTGGCAAGGAAGATGTCAAACTGTCACTATTTGCAGATGACATGATACTGTACATAACAAACCCTAAAGAATTCACTCCAAAACTGCTAGATCTAAAACTGAATTCAGCAAAGCTGCAGGATACAAAATTAATACACAGAAATCTGTTGCTTTCCTATACACTAACGATGAACTACTAGAAAGAGATATCAGGATAACAATTCCATTCACAATTGCATCAAAAAGATTAAAATACCTAGGAATAAATCTAACCAAGGAAGTGATGAAGGATCTATACCCTGAAAACTACAAGACACTCTTAAGAGAAATTAAAGAGGACACTAATAAATAGAACTTCATCCCATGCTCTTGTGTAGGAAGAATTAATATTGTCAAAATGGCCATCCTGACTAATGTAGTGCAAATCTGTGCCTGTGGTAATCTAGAAGGAAAAAAGTTGTGGTCACCCAATGGATACAATTTCATTTAATCTAGAAAGATATAGGAATGGGTATCATTGTGTGGGTGTGTGTGAAAAAAGGACAAGACACTTTAGAAAATTACAGTGATTCAGAAAGTGTATTATATACAAATCTCTACCATACCAATGTTAAAATCTGGCTTGCTATTCTAAGATTTATGATGAAACTTTCAATATCAAAGAGGAGTGTTTACAGAGGGTATTTCTAAAGTATTAGAAATTTATTTAGGTTGATTTACATTAGCCATGAATAATTAAAAATGTACATTTTCAGGTATGATATATGAGAAAATATTTAATTGACATGAGAAAATATTTAATTTGCACAGAATTTTAATGTAACATTGCTGTACCTTGGAAAAATACACAGTTTGCATGTGAGATATAATAAAGCAAGGAACATGAACATTCATTGGAATTTTCTAGGATTCTCCTTTCACAAATAACCCAAAACTGACATGGGCATTAGATTTTGGATGTAGATATTACCACAGATAACCATTCCACTGAAGAAAGACAGAGACAGATATTGAAAAGTGCAGTTTTGCAATTCATTTTCTAAAAGAATGATGTATGTAATTTTTACTGTCTTATTAAAAATGTGTGGTAGATTAGACTATAATTCAGGAAATACGGACTTAATCCAGTTTTGTAATTAAATTAGTTGTAAGTGCTCTAGGAGTATATTTTTCAAAAGCTGGTTTTGACTGTTAGTGAAAAATTTTAAGTCTATAGACAGTATGAACTCATATAAAATATCGTGAAGAAAAACAGGCATTCTTTCTTCTTTAAAAATCATTCTGAATTAATTTTAGATTTGCGGAGTCGTTGGGAAAGTTGAAAGACAGTTCAGAGCTTTTGCGCAAACACTTCTAGCTTCCACTGTTAGTACATGACAAAGTTAAGCATATTATAAAACCATGGCAGAATTATAAAAACCAAGAAATGAATACTAGTACAATACTATGAACTAAACCATAGGCTTTATTCAGATTTCACTGTATTTTCCACGAAGCCCTTCACCCGTTTCATGATACAGTCCAGGACAGCACACAGCATTTAGCTGTCATGTCGCCTCTGACTTTTTTAATCTCAGCAGTTTCTCAGTGTTACCTTGACTCTCATGACCTTATTAGTGGTCAGATATTTTGTGACACATCCCTTCGTTTGGGTTTGTCTGATGCTATTCATGATTTGATTGTGATTGTGGGTTTTTTGGAAAAAAAGCCATAGAGGTGATGTGCCTCTCTTGGTGCATCACACAAGATGATAATGTCTTACTACAGCTGTTCACCTTCATCACATGGTTAAGATGGTGTTTGCCAAGTTTCTTTACTGTAAAGTTACCATTTCCTTTTGTAATTAGCTGTTATTTAGAGAGAAACATTTTTAAATTAGGCAAATATCTTATTTCTCCTTAGTCTTTAGCTAATTTTTACATGCATTTGAAGATATTGACTACGGAAATTATTGTAGTGTTTGTCTTGTGGTATTTCTCTCTTTCTTTGTACATTTATTATGTAGCATTTTTCCATAAGTAGAAGTTGTGCATTTGCTTTTTATTTAATCATTTGTTTTTATCATTGTAGACTCAAGGGTATTTATTTTATTCTTTGGGCTATGTAACTCAGTGCCATAGTTATTTGTTTTTTAGCCCAAGTTGTTTCCCCTTGGCCATTGGTGGGTCTTTCAGGGTGGGCCTTGTGTCCTTTTAACAGTCCCCCAACATCTCTATCTTCCTCTTCTTTTTTCTTTTGGAGCAGTTCTGTATTTTCTAGCACCAAGGATGCTACAGATTCATTTTGTATTTTCTTTTTCCCAGTCATAGCATCAGCCACATCTTTCAGGATTCCTGCTTGTTTGATTGGGAAAGGTTTTGGAGACTAGAATCTGGTAGCTAGGTATACTCACTGATTCTGGATGTCACTTAAGTATTTGTGTCTACAGCTGAAAAGAGACTAAGGAAAAAGAATTAAAAAATTGCTAGTCATTTTGACTAATGAACTGAAATCACATAAATTATGTTTTCTGTTTCATTAAAAGAAAATGGGTGAGTTGAAGAGAAGCAGAGCCTTTAACAGGGGGAACCCCAATTTTCCAGCAGAAGTTTTGCTTTTAGTTAGAGAATCAAATGTTGATCTACAGCTATGGACAAGAACTATACTGACTATAATTTCAGGATGAAAAATGTATGACTGAAAACATATTTTTGGAACTCAGGATATTTTATATGGATGTAGCGCTTTTTAGGATTGTAAAAATTCAAGACAAATAACAATGACTAAGTACATTGGAATACATGCCTACCTTCATTCAGCCATCAAAATCAAGAATAAGAATGGTAGTCTTTCAATCCAAAATATTGCTTTTTCCAAACAACACACATATCCACATATTTTGACTCTTTGAAGATATATAAGTCATCCAATTTTTAATATACAGTTCCAAATAAATAAGATAAGTTACGCCTCTCCTTCACTTTGCAAGCTTTTGTGTCTAGAATATCACTAACATCCAGGAAAACGTATAAAAATGTTGTAGTCTTCCTTGACTCAAAATTTCTGTAGATACGGAGTAACATCAGCCTTTCCTCATATAGCCACTGCTCACCCCTAAACAATATGGGGAATAAATTGCAAGGATTCCACATCCCTTAATATTTTGACCTATCTATGTTCTTTGATACCCTCCTAGTTAATTTTTGATACTCCTAGTGAATCAATTCTGGTTCTCTATATTTAAGTTCCCCTCCTAGGCAAACAGAATTTCAAGAGACTGGCTGCCTGTGGGTGGGAGAAAGTTCCCCAACACAGACTGTGGAACCCAGAGTGAAGTTTGAGTTTTGTTGAGAAAAAATTCTGGCACCCATCCAAAAGGCTTAGGAAAAGCAGCAGAAGCCAAACAAGACGCAAAAGCACAATATCTTGTAGAGAGTTCAGAAAAGGAGAGTTACACAGTTTTAGATAAAAGGTGTATCACACTCTTGGAGTCTATTCATCACAGGTATGCACATATGTATTGTGCATATACTGTCTTAGGCATGGACAAGAAGAGAGTTTTTAAGGACAACAAACCAGCTTATTGAGATGATTTCCTTCACTTATATGGGGGTCTTATTTTACTCTATATCTTCAGCCCATTATTTCACCAATCACAACTGTTTGGGAGATTTTTAAATCTATCCCACCAAAGATGTATTTCATATGTTTTTCCACAAAAAAATTTATAGCAGTGTGTCTCAAATATCTTGCCCTTCATAGTGAGGAAGCAAAGGAGGTGTTAAACTAGATAGTTAGACCAAACATATGAACTAACTGTAATTCATCTTATGTGTGCCAGAGCCTATAAATCATCTAAGGATCTATGAAAGACTATCCTACATCCAGCATCACCAGTGAAGAGTCTTATTCCATGGGAAGATTCAAGAAATTTTAACTAGGTGAAAATTCAGTATTCAATCCCTACTTTTAAATATGTTTATTTTTTGTTTTGTTTCAATATATACGCCTTTCATTCTTAAAATCATTGAACCTGACAACATGCAAGTTGATGTATATCTATATGTATGTAGCATCAAATACACCTTTGGTCCTCAAGAAACAGATCTTGGTGACAGTTGAAGTTGATTCATTCTTTTTTAAGAACTATTTTACTGTGAACTCCTATAGTTCAATATTTATTGAGTGTCAACTCTCTGAAGTACTTACTGTTCTGTATTATACGCTTCATTGTTAGACTACTTGCGCTTAAAAGCACTTGGACAGAGTTAAAATTCATTTGACACGACAAGTTTCTTAGTCATGGCTGCCTTGTCACAGGAGCATTTGAGGAAGATGTCTTTTGTGTTGCTTCAAAAGATACACTACAAGGAGGCCTGAATATAATTCCCTGGAATCAAACATCTTAGGTTTCTGGAAAAGATTCTATATGGCCTGAACTTTTAAACCTATTAGGACTGAATTGATCCAGGGACAAGGTTAGGTGATGTGCTCCTGCACGAGACACTCCAAAGCTCTTGTAAAGGAAGTGCATCGTACACACTCCATCAGAATGTATTTTGATCTGGCCTACTGATCAGCATCTAAATATTTATATTCCTTTTTCCACATAATTGTTGTATAATTACATGATGCTGCAAAAGGAAAACTACACCCTTTAATAAACTCTGAGCCCTAATAAGACTTCTCATCTCTTACACCTTGGAAAAGCCCTGTCCACCATTTTTCTGAAATTCTGCAATTGTAAAAATACAGTGTCTAGGGAGAACACTCTATAATATGGTTGCCTATAATTCTCATCTCCTCGGCCAGCAATTCTCACACAGGGCCTCATATGTAGAGCCTGTTTAAAAGACAGAAGACTTGATGCCAACCCAGAGATTCAATACTGAGAGGCAGAAATATCCTGTTATCTGGCTTCTATATTGGCTTCTCTCATAATTCCTGCCATACTCCTTATAATTCCTGAGGGACCAATCAGAAATATGAATATGATTATTGCAATTGCTTGGCAATATCTTACTATGACCTATGCATGAAGTTGTACACAGAGTCCGAATTGATTTCCCAGCAGTACCAAACCCTCACATGAACTACCTGCTTTTCACATCATGATCATGACTCTCCCCTTCTGGTTAATTTCTCATTGCTTCTTCCTTGTTTTGAGTTCCAACTTAAAGCATCCTGTGATTTCTCTGAGCACTCACCTCCTGCTATTTGTCTCATCAGATTCTCACCCACTAGAATGTGAACTGTAAAGGTAAGTCACCACTAGAATGTTGAGTTCATTTTTATATTGTCAGTAAAAGTGTCTCGCATGTAGTAGGTTATCAACAAGTATGTTCTGAAGAAATGATAAATTAATTCTTTAAAATTTAGCTTTGTTGTTTACTCTTACAGGAGGCCATCCCTGCTTCTCCCCTGGTATCATCAAACCAAATTAGATGCCTCACCACAGAGCCCCCATGTTAATACATACATTGTTCTGTTACTGTACATGCTACGTTGTTTGCTGACGTCTGTTTATCCCTAGATGTTGAATTCATTGTCATTAAGGATTCTGTTTTATTCATATTTGTTTTTCAAATTTTCCATGCTTACCAGAGCAAATGACACGTTAGGCATTCAATAAGTACCTGTGGAATGAATGCATGAATAAATTCATTCTTAATCCTAAGTGGATATTGTGTGTGTGTGTGTGTGTGTGTGTGTGTGTGTGCGCACGCGCGCGTGTGTGCGTGTGCATGCATGCGTGTTCAATTCAATCCAGGCTTCTTCAAGGTTAGGGGCACATTTGCTTTCTGGAGTAGATTCTACTTCGGCTCTTTTGATCAAACAGAAACAAAAACTTTAGATTGCGTAAAGAGAGAGAGGGCTCAAGTTTCTTTTTTTGTAGTTGTTGCTATTTGTTTATATACATGCTCTTTATACCTTTACAACCTGAATGCCACAAAAACATTCATAGTCTCCCCATTTTTTGCACCCTGCTGAAATGTGGGGACTGCCAGTGTGCTCAGTGATTGGGGAACATGAGTTATCAGTCACGTCTTCCATTATGGGTCAGCTTACAGAAGTGTCAAGAATTTATATGTAATTTGAACATTTTCCAAAGGGTTCTACAACAAAGGTTTGCTACGGTTTCTCTATCTTAATTTGTGATAGGAAAGCAGGTAACAAGTGAAATGTGAAGCTCAAGGCAGAAATGGATACATTAACAGAAATCAAAATAACATATTCAGAAGAAAAATTCACTTGGAAGCCCATAAGTTTTGTTTAATTTTAGTACCAACAAAGGGATATTTAAGAACTGATAGCAAGTGTGTGAGGCTAAAGAGTTCGCAGACCATCCGTAAGAACCACAAAAAACAACTAGTAAGTAGTAAGATCATCAAAAAAAGGATCTGGCACTAAGATTGTTCAGGATGTCGCTCTCTCATTCAAATTAGGGTCCTTAATAAACAAACATGACCTACCTAAAATATTCAAATGTGTACTACTACAATAAAATTAGTAATAACAATAATTATGGAAAACTTTGAATTTGTATCTCTTCTATATTCATATCGTAAAACGAAATGAATTCTGTTTATTTTATTTTTTTACCTTTTTATGAGAGACGAAAGGCACAAACCATAAAAAAGAACGTTTGGCTCCATGAAATGTTCGCAAACTAAACAAACCCAGGTCAACATCCAGATCGAGAAACAGAACCTTCCCAGCAGTTCCCCTTCTGCCCCTTCCTGGTCGTCCCGACCCCGCCACGAAAGATCACCACCTGACTTCTAATCTTCTAACCGGAGATTCAAACCTGAAGTTTCTAAAAAATTGAGTTTCTGATATTTATAAATCAGGAAACCTGCATTTCTCCCACCCGTTAAGGATGCAGGAGCAGCCATCTCTGGGAACACGGCCTGCCAGGCCCTCTGGCTCACCTCCTTGTTTTGTCACCTGCCTGCCCCCTGGTGGAACAGCTGGCAACACTTGCCCTTTTCCATCTCTTGATCCCAATATCTGTCTTTGTACTTTTGACTATCTTGAGACTTTTGCAGAAGATAATATTAGATACATTTTTTTAAGTAAAAAAAAAAGGTAAATTTCTTCTATCCAATTTTTTTCTCAACTAAGTGAATTACACTTCAGTTTACAACCATTACTTTTTTTTTATAGGCATCTAAAAATAAAGCTATGTAGAAATATGTATCGTCTATGAATTGCACTCATCAGCCTACTTTAAAACATGAAATGGGTGAGAAGAATTGTGGTTAAATAAGGATTTTCAGTATTTGTGGATGGATACTGAAGTGTAAAACATTTTGATTCTATAGTCTGAACACATCATTTCAACTAGTTGTAATATTTCACACTAACCTTTTAATCCTGTTGACTTTCAAAATTCATGCTGATGAATACAACTATTTTAATTATAATTACTAAATTTTGAGATATAATTTTGAAGTTAACTCAAATTTATTTCTGATCAGTTTCCATAATGTGAAGATAAGCCATTTCCTTTACTTCCATATGAATTGATTTTTCTTTCATAAGTTTTACAATGAAGATTAGATTCATTAAATTTTTAAACATGTTTCAAATTTTATTACTAATAGTTTCTGTCATTTGCAATTTATATTCTGGCCATTATTTCTACTAAGTGCATTTGGCTTGTTTTTGAGGACACTTGACAAAGAATATTTAGTTCTCCTGTCAGATTTTAATCAGTAATAAACTTTTCAAATTCAAATTATTGCTAATACCCAGTTTTACTGGCTAATACAGGTTTTAACATTAGTAATGAGAGAGGAATTATCAGAAATTTACATATATTAGTTTGTGTATAAATTTAATTGTAATTAGCATTATTTCCATTGTTCTCCTGATTTTTTAGGATAGCAATATTTAATTTCATACAAATAATAAAAGTTTTATTCATTTTTAATCAATTATGTCAGATAATAACTACAAGTCCCTTAGGTATTGAAGAATTGCTCCCATTTTCAAGGTTCAAATACTTTTCTATTTCATCTTCTTTTTCAGTTTGTAGAGGTGTTTTCCCTCGAATATAAAAACTTCTTTGTTGGCTGTTTTGGATTTGATCTTGGGGGACCATGTTAATGAATTTACATGTTGTAGATTCATTTCTTAGGATTCCTATAGGTGTAGGATTAATATGACAAAGATAAAGGATCTGAGTACTGAGATGGGTCATATATTCTGAAGAATAAGGTTTTTAGGAGAAAACAGTGGGGTTAGTTTGTCCACTTTAAATATATTCTGAGCTAGATTTAAAGAACTGACAGGTCCAAGTCCAAAATTTGCAAACATTATTTTAAAGCTACCTCTCCAGACTTCCATCCATCATATGGAGGAAGATTTTTGTCACGTTGTGTTCAATGAGGTGAGGAATTCATGGGAAGCCACTGTAAGGTTTTAAAAAATATTTAGCTTGTAAAAACTTTTGAGAGTTCCCATTTACCCATTGGTCTTTGTGTAATACATGGTTGAATCCCTAAGAGATACATACAACAAAAAGTAAATATCTGAATATTCTATTGGCTAATGGTCTTTGCTTCCTATGTTCTTACTACCTGAAGTGCAAAAGTGAAGGTGTGGCTGGGTCCTGATTTTCAGTTTCAAGTGAGTTACAATATTTCTGGGTAGTAATGTCAGGTAGGAGCCAAGAGTTCTTCAGAGGGAATCACAGCTTGGATGAAATGGTTTTATGAGTTACATCAGTATATTAGATCCTACCTACTATTATGTAGTAGCTAAACAGGAAAAATAGGTTTAAGCAAAGAACCAAGTAAAAGATCCATTCCATTTCACTTTATTGTACGTCATGGTATATAGTGCTCCATTTCCCCACAGTAGTCTATACATAAATGGAAAGTTGGAAATCTTTTAAAACTGAGATGATAATTTGCTTAGCTTTGCTTTTTGTGTCTCTGCTGAGTTTGAAGTGTACGGTAAACAGCTACATTGACAGTATCGGTAGGGACATCTGGAACACGGGAGGCATTTGATAAATGTTTGCTAAAATAATGAATAATGTAGAATAAAAAATGAACATGAAAAATATATTCATTTGCTTAAAAAAGTCTTCACAATCCATCAACTAGATACTCACATGGTTAAAAATACTTTTATTCAAAAGGCAAAGTTGTTTATAATGAGATTTATGCCTTCCTAGTAAAAACAAAAACACAAATTGCTGACATTCTATTTCTTTCTTCTCAGATGAAACAGCCACATTGAAGAAACTGGAACTTTGATTATGAACTTTATAAGTTTTTCTTCTTTCATTATGTCAAGTAATAGAAGGCCTCAAGAGCACAGAATGTGGGACTGCAGTGCATCAAAATCAAATTTCATATGGTATTTCACCTTTTACCTCTTTCCTCTTCTCTCTTCCTGTCATATGAGTACATACATCTGCCTTCACTTTGGGGTCCTGGGATAATCAAGGTCAGGTAAAGATTTGTCCCCAGAAGGAGTTCTCTGAAGAATTTTATACCTAGAACAGAAACTAGACATAGTTGTTCAGGTCTTCTTTAAAACAATTCAAAATTTCTCTGTCTTGGTGAAGACTGTCAAGGCTGTACAACCCAGAATGACTTTTCTCTCTCTCCTCTTAATCAGACCGCACCTAATAATATGTGTACTGCTTTTTATTACCCATTACTTGCAGAAAATCTATTTCTTCATGATTTTCCCATGGCTCTTTGTTATGTAATGGCAAATGTTCTTAAAATTCATAACTTAGCTTTGTTCACCTTCCATCAAACAAACACTGTCAGGCAACTCAAAGAAGCAAGCGAGTGCCCAAAGACAGGCAATTTGAAAATCTTAAATTTTCCATGTTCTTATGCAGATCATTGAGATGTGATTGCAAAATGAAAAGGTCCTTCTAATGCAGTATTCCATCCAGGTATAATGGTATCAGTTTAATTACTGCAACTTCAAATTTTGTGCCCAAGATCACTGACATAAATCTTTGTGCTTAGAATGGAATACTGAAGATCATTCATCTTCCAATTTTATCCTTCACAATGTCCTCATAACTTTTTAATGCAACTGTCATATGACCATATTTCACCATGCCCCTTTTCATGGAATCATAGTCCTGACTTCATATCCACCCAAAAATGATGAAGACAAGTGTTACCATTAAGTTCTTCTAGTACATGGCATTCCAGTAGGAGACCAGGGGATTATCTTCTCTTGTCAATGCTGTATTTTTCTTGATGAACTGTCCTGTATACCTCATTGTATCACTCACTCAGTTAATATTGTTTTCTTAACTCCCACCCTTGTCATTACAAAAATAATGAGAATTATCTTTAATGATTAATATGTATTAGGTACTATAAAAAGCACTTGTTTAATCCTGAAACAACACTATAGGTAGGTTTTTTTTTCAGCTTTATTGAGATACAACTGATGTGTAACATTATGTAAGTATAAGGTATATGGTGTGTTGATTTGATACACTTATACTGCAAAATAAGTACCACCATAGAGTTAGCTGACACTTGCAGCATGGCTAGAATGCTTCTTGCCAGGGGCCGGGGGGCAGGGGGGAAAAAAGGAGATAGTGGTCAAAGAATACAAAACTCTAGTCAAAAGATGAGTAAGTTCTGGGGATATGATATACAATATAGTGATTAGAATTAATAATACTGTATTATACACTTGAAAGTTGCTAAGAGAGTAGATCTTAATGATGTAAGGTACCATTTTAAATATGGGAAAACTATAGTTCAGGAAGGTTGAGAAACATGTCCCAGGCCTATAGTTAATAAGCATAAAAGCTGGAATTCAAAATTAGGCTGCCTGGCTAAAGGAGTGTCACTGCTAGAGGAAGTATCATACTCTCTGTCATTCGGCCTCAAGATTTCTATTATACATTTCCTTTTCCAGTTTAAGATGCCTTCTTTCCCTTTTGAATTATTTCTTGTTTATAATTTATTTCTCTTATTTTTATATTGAGATTATGAACCTTTCTCTATATTCATTCCTGTTCCTCCAAAAGAAACTTGAAATTCTCCAAACTGAACTTCTAAGTCACGCCTTAATATTAAATTATGAGTTAAAGCAAAATTCTAAACTTTTAATACATTAAGAATTTTATTTTCTAAAAACATATTTAGAATTTTAATACATTCACTCCTTTCTTAATGCTATAAAGTAAGGTCTCTACATTAATATTGGGTAAATTTCTTGCTCTTTAGAATGTGAGGGCTTGCCAAAGTGTATTGCCAGGTATTTATAAAAAAGATTTATTATTTCCAGTCAAAACCAGAAATATGTATCAAGCAGAGATACAGTACATGCAGCAAACAGCTTAGACAAACAGGTCCTTCAGAGAATAATTTCTTTTCTGCACTCCAGTCATCTGTGGTCTGACAAAAAACTCTCAATCCATATTCAAAAACTGAAAATCAGAAGCTGATACTTTGCTGATAAGGAAAACATAGCTCTGATATCACTGCTTGAGTTTGGCTAGTATGACAGCCCCTTCACATTGAGGGCAGCCAGTCAACATGGTCTGAATGTATAATTCATTGGTCAGTCCTAGTGAAGTCCTTTGTTGAGAATACTGTAACTATTTAGAAAAAAAAAAAGCCTTGTTTATCTACCTGGAGCAGAATGAGACAACTGGAACAGATGCCCAAGTATAAAAAACTGTGGCTATTTAATTGTTCCTCAAACAATGAAATACAAAGAAGGGAATTTAAAATCTCTAAAGGAAAATCTGGGAAAAAGAAAAAGAACCAACAATTTTTGAGATCTGCTTGAGAAGTGAAAGAGAGTAGATTTCCAGGAAGCAACCAGGATGGCCCAAAACATTCACCTGCAGTCATGAGAGATGGAGTGGGGGATGAGAGGAAGAGATTGAGAGGAAAAGAGAGAAATTTTCTGTATTGTGCAATGTGACCCTTCTTTTCTACCTTAATTATCTTTAAGACTATAAAAATTCTCAATACCTTGTATAAATAGCTCTCTTTTGAAAATCAATGAAGGGGCTAGATTTTGTGTCTGATACTGCAAATGAATAGAGATATGGTGCTGGAAGACTGAGCTGCTGTCTGGATTACATGAGTGATACTTCTTTAATCATTCAGCATGTCAGCAAGACACAGTTGCTTCAGGTCTGGATGTCAGGAAACAGAAATTGTTCCTTGAGGCAAGAAAGAAACAATTTAAGATGACCAATGAACTGATAGGCCAAGGAACATAATGTCCTCAATCACTTTTTTTTTCCTGAGGCATATATGCACAATTTCGTTAGACTAAGTATAGTATCATTTCCATTATTTCAAAATTTGTCTTAACAAGGGACAGAAGAGGAACAGGTGTATCATTTCAGGCACTTAAAACAGCTTATGTCAATGTATTGAATGGAGAAGTTTGTGCTGTGTTTACAACATAATTTGTGTGGGTAACACTGCAATATTTTCAGAATCTCTTGCCTGGCCTTAGTGCATCTCCATATCAATAGGTGTTTCCAAGGGGTGGAGAGAAGTAGTTCATCTCCATATCAATAGTTGATTACAAGGGGAGCAAGGGTATATCTGGACCAGAGAGGTTGGGCAGGGTCCCTTTGTTGCACCCAGTTTACGAGAGACATGGGCGTGCAGAAGTGGATGACTGCTATTAGCAATAAATGGGTTTCTCCTGTTTTATTTCTCCCTTTGACTGATTTTCGTTTAAAAGGCAATTTGCACTGGGCTGGGAACAGAGTTTACTCCTGGAGTTACACCTGGGGTAGTTGGCAGGACTTCTGAGCCCAAAATCTGTCTTCATGGGTGTGACACTTGGGAGGGCTGCCCCTAGAGATGATAGGGAGATGCCCAGAAACCCCCTGTGGATGGTGGGGAGGGCCCAGTGGCTGCAGTGGTGGAGGGTGCATCTTCACCCAGGAGCTCCCTTTCCATGGAGCTTCCACTTGGGGCGCCCCTAGTGGGGAATTGGTCTAGGATAAAGCACCTCCTAGATGAGTGGTGACTTTGCCAGAATTGAGGAAGGGTGGAGACAATGGAAGCTGTGGGATTAGCCCTCCATGAGATAGAAGACTGTTTAGAGGCCCTGAGAGGCCATGTAGCAGACAGGATTGTGGTATGTCTTTTTCTCAAGATAGTGGAAGGGGTTATCAAGGAGAAAGACATATTTTGGTGTTGCTTGGAGGAGCTGGGTGATGACCTATGGGATGCCCTTAAGAAAGAGGGACAGTTATTGTGAAGACAGGTCACACTCCTGAAAGATATGTTAGCAGTGAAGGAGGAGGCAGCAAGAAAATCTGTGTTGCAGGAAGCCATAGGGGAGGGGGAGGAAAGATCAGTGCCTTCAGCCCCAGAGACGGTAGAGGAGACATTGGGAGAGGATGAGGGGGTGGGGCCAAGGGTCGATCTGTTGGTGAGGCTACCACCTAAGGCACCAGACTCTCCCGTATTAAAAGCCTGTCCAGTTGTAATTAAGAAAATTAAAACACAACAACTACAGGCTCCTCAGGGAGGAGCCACCCCCACCATAGATTGTGTAGCACTCCATGCTCCACCCCTATACTCAGGATGAGATGACGGACATGAACATCCAGTTTCAGCAGAAGCCACTGGAACCTCTGCCTAGTGGCCTTTGCATCTCTGGGATATGGGGGTGGAAAACATTGTAATGTCAGGTTCTGAAATGGGTAGACTGGCTTCCATGATGACTCACCTTTTCCTCTGGCAGCAGTTGCAAAGTGCCCATTATACCTCAGGAAATCATACTCTTTTGTATTGGCTGACAGCAGCCATCAGGGTAGTTTAGCCTAATCAGGATGATTTGCTATACTTACCCTTTAGCTGAAAAACATATGGAGAGCTCCAGCAGGTGTTAAGAGAGCTGGACATGAAAAATATCATCTATAATATGGACCCACAGGGCCCTGATGAGGAGTTGTTTACTGTAGGAATGAGAAATATGGTGCTCCATACAGCTCCCCATCTCTCTTTGGGTTCCTTGTGACTATTCTTGCTCCCCACATAGGGAAACAGATAAGTGAGGTTACTCGTACTTTAGCAGATCTGGGGAAGGTTGAAACAAGCATGGAAGGAAGTACGGGCTACAACTGAAAGGAGAGGTGCAAAGGGCCCTGTGAAGGTCTTGAGGACCCAGATGTGGGTTGATTTGATAAAGGCCGGGGTAGTGAAAGAAAAACTTGATGCGCAGCCCAACAGGATCTTGTTAGAACTATGGTATCAATTAAAGTCAGAGCAGCAGTTCAGCTGCTGAGGTCAAGGACACAGAAGCCAGAGGAAAAGCCCCATGTTCGGCCTGTACCCCTGCAAGACTTCCTGGGGGATAATACTCAGGCTCTTCCTGGGCCCTCATCCCTACAGGAAGACGACTGGGCATCACGTTTTGACTGAGGGAGGGTCAAGGTCCCCACCTTGAGAGACATGGTGGAGACTGGAGGCCATATGTATAGTTAGCAATTTGTTGGTCTCCCATGAATATAGGTGTCCTGGCACCAGTGGACACAGTAGCTAAATGTTCTATGATTTATGACAACTATGATCATTTTCCTCGGACCCCTCCTGTGACATATGGCTATGGAGGTAAGGCAATTAGAGTGAGAAAAGTCCAAATCCCAGTGCGGATATGGTGTTTACCCCAAAGGAGTTTACATTTCTACCATCCCTGAATATATTTTGGAGCTCAATATCATGCAAGGCCTGCAGTTACAGACCACTTCAGGTGAGTTCAGACTGAGGATACTGTGTGGTAAAGGCAGTTTTAAGGGGACAGGCTCAGCAACCACCTGTAGCTTTGCCTATACTTCTGTGGGTGACAAATACTAAGCAGTATAAATTGCCTGGGGGGGCACAAGGAAATTGGAGAAACTCTATGCAAGTTGGAGAAGGTGGGCATCATAAAACCCACTCATACTCCCTTTAATTCCCCAGTGTAGCCACTGAAAAAGCCAGATGGCTCCTGGCATATGATTACAGGGAATTGAATAAAGTCACACCCCATTTGCATGCTGCTGTCCCCTCTATAGCAGCCCTAATGGACCCAATAAGTCCTGAACTAGGGATGTATCATTATGTTGTGGACCTTGCTAATGCTTCCTTCTCTATTAACATAGCACAGGAAAGTCAGGAACAGTTTGCCTTCACATCAGAAGTCTGGCAGTGGACCTTCACTGTCTTTCCACAGGGATACCTCCACAGTCCCACCATTTGCAATGGACTTGCAGCCCAGGATGTGGTCACATGGAAGAAACTGCAAATGGTGCAGCTGTATCACTACATTGATGATATTATGCTCATGTATGATTCTCTTGCAGATTTAGAAGGGGCAGTTCCTAGACTGCTGCAACATCTACAGGAGAAAGGATGGGCTGTGAACAGTACCAAGGATCAGACACCTGGTTTGTCTGTAAAATTATTGGGGGTTGTCCGGTTGGGTAAAACTAAAGTTATCCCAGAAACAGTCTTAACAAGGTTCAGGCTTTCCCTACTGTGGGTAAGTTGGGGTTCCTATGGCCAGGATCTTCATTGAACTTAAACCACCTGATGATGTAACTGGCCTGTTGCTGGGCTACCACTTCCACACTTTAGGCAATAAGCTCTTATTGCACCATATAGAGAGCTTGGCCCAGTGCTCTGGGTGGATGCAGAGATGCTACTGCTTGACCTACCGCCAGGAGGACAAGCCAGGTAATAAACCCTTTCACCCCAAAGAACGTTTTGCTGTAAATTTCTTTGGTCACATTGAATCCATAGTGAATTTGCCCAGGGCAAGACAATTGGCAAGACAATTGGCGAAGTTGGCAGGGTTCACTGTTGACCAAGGAAAAAGACAGGCTGCCCTCATGGGAGGGGTGCTTCAGTGGGCTGCCCCTGTGAATGAGGAGACAACGGATTGTCCCACAAAGGGGAAGGGGTCTGAGGTGGCTTGGCTTCTAGAGGACTGTGCCCCACCCCAGGACTGGAGGCAAGTGGAGGTGATACCTGAGGCAGTAGGGATAGTCCTTGGAATAAAAAGTAGGTATTTTGACAGGTGCCCATGAGGCAGCGAGGACTGTTGGTTGGCTGCTTCTCACAGTATTAAAAAAGTCTACAGAAAAGAAGGACATGCTCCTTAAAAAGACCCAATAAATGGTGGCATGAGAACATGCGCTGCAAACTTCTGTGGATTCCCTGAAGAAGAAAATGGCATTGATGAGGGAGGAGGCAGCACGAGAATACCAGCAGCAAGGTGCCATTGAAGAGGTAAAAGATTCCTTACAGAATGAGATGGCAGTGCTGCCAGGTGCTCTGAAGGAGGAAAGGGCAATCAAGGAAAAAGACGAATTCCTGAAGGAAGCACAGGCAGAGGTGGCACGAGAACACCAGCTGAGAAGCATCGAGGTGAAGGCAAGAGAGCTGCTGAAGACTGGGCTAGCATTGCTGCAAGGCATGGTAGAAAAGGTTAAGATTGTAGCAGAGAAGGCACTCAGGGGGACGGGAGAGAAAAGTGCCACCATCAGCCCTGGAAAAGGAGGAGCTGGGGAAGAATGAAGGGGTGGTACCGGAGGCACTGACCCCTCCTGTATTGAAAGTACACCCAATGGTTGTAAAGAAAATAAACACCCAGCAGCTGAAAGTTCCCCAAGGAGAGGAGCAGACCCCTCCCCAGCTTGTGTAGTACTCTATGCTCTGCCCCTATACTCAGGCTGAGCTGGGATTTGGGCTCCCAGATTAGGCAGAAACCCTCGGAGTCAAGATCAGCTTGTGGTGGATGGAATTGCTATGTCGGGATCAGAGATGGGAAATCTGGCTTCCCTGACAGTGCAGCCTGCCTTGAGGCAGCAATAACAAAATGCACATCAGACCCCAGGGAGTCACTCCCTCCTTGATCGGCTTATGGGTGCACTTCGTGCTGTGTGGCCCAATCCGGGTGATCTACTATCCTCTCCTGTTAGATGGCAGATGTATGCTGAGGTCCAACAGGTGTTACGAGAGCTAAGCATAAGAAATGCCATCTATAGTCTGGAGAATTATGGCCAAGATGAAGAGATTTTCACTACTAGGATGAAAAACATTGTGCTTCAAACAGCTCCCACATCCCTTTTTGGGTCTCTAGTAGCCATACTTTCCCCTCACTTAGGGCATCCCATAAGCGAGGTGATACATACAGTAGCAGACTTAGGAGAGGCTGAAACAATGAGAACCCAGAAAGAAATAAGGTCTGCTACTCACAAGAAGAATTTAAAGGGCTGCATTAAGGTTACGAAGACCCAGATGTGGGTTGATTTAATATGGGCAGGGGTAGATGGAAGGAAATTAGATGGGAAGTCAAATAGGATCTTACTAGAGCTACGGCAACAACTGAAACCAGAGCAGCAGTTCCAGCCATTAAGACCAAAGAGGCAGAGATCAGAGACAGTGCCACAAGTCCGGCCTGTGTGTTTCCAAGACTTCCTGCTGGAGAGTGAGCCAACCTCACTTGAGCCCACAGAGAAAGATGATTGGGAACACGGTTTGGCTGGGGGGAAGGTCGAGGTATCTACCCTGAGGGACCAGGAGGGGACTGGAAGCCACATGTTGAAATAGCTATCCATTGGCCCCCAGTGAACATACAATGTGTCCTGGCTCTGGTGAACACAGAGGCTGAATTTTCACTGATTCATGGTAACCCTGAGTGGTTCCTTGGGACACCCACTATCATAGATGGATATGGGGGTAAGGCTATCAGAATGAAACAAACCCAAATCCCTTTGGGAATAGGGCATCTATTCCCAAAAGAGCATACCGTGTATATTTCCCCTATCCCTGAGTATATTTTGGGGATTGATATCCTACAGGGTCTATGGTTGCAGACCACTGCAGGTGAATTCAGACTGAGAGTACATGTGGTGAAGGCAGTTCTGAGGGGACATGCTAGGCACCCGCCCATAGCTTTGCCTTTGCCTTGGCGGGTGACTAATACCAAACAATACAAACTGCCTGGAGGGCATAAAGAGATTGGAGAAACTCTCCAAGAGGTGCAAAAGGTGGGTATTATAAAGCCCACCCATAGTCCTTTCAATTCCCCAGTGTGGCCAGTAAAAAAACCAGATGGCTCCTGGCATATGACTGTGAATTACAGAGAATTGAATAAAGTCATACCCCTTATGCATGCTGCTGTCCCCTCTATTGCAGGCCTGATGGATACCCTCAGCCATGAACTAGGAACATACCATTACATGGTAGATCTTGTTAATGCCTTATTTTGCATTGACATTGAGCAGGAAAGTCAGGAACAGTTTGCCTTCATGTGGGAAGGATGGCAATGGACCTTCACTGTCTTTCCACAAGGATACCTCCACAGCCCCACCATCTGTCATGAACTTGTAGCCCAGGACTTGGCTACATGGGAGAAACCACCAACAGTGTGGCTGTACCATTATATTGATGATGTCATGCTCACATCTGATTCTCATTCAGATTTAGAAGATACAGCACCTAGACTGCTGCAACATTTATAGGAGAAAGGATGCACTGTGAAAAGTACCAAGGTTCAGGGACCTGGTTTGTCTGTCAAATTCTTGGGGGTTGTCTGGTTGGGTAAGACCAAAGTTATACTAGGAGATGTTATAGATAAAGTCCAGGCCTTTCCTACCCCTACAACTGTAGCATTGCTACAGGAGTTTCTGGGTCTTCTAGTCTACTGGAGAGTGTTTATCCCACATTTGGCACAAATTCTGAAGCCCTTATACCTGTTGGTATGAAAGGGCATCAGGTGGGACTGGGATGAGACATGTGCATCTGCCTTTACTACAGCAAAACGGGCAGTGAAGGCCGTGCAGGCCTTGGGTGTGATAGACCCATCAAGGCACTGTGAGCTGGACGTTCATGTCACTGAAGATGGTTATGGCTGGGGTCTCTGGCAACAGCTTGAATGAGCTTGCTAACCCGTTGGATTCTGGTCACAGCTCTGGAAAGGGGCAGAGGTACAAAACACTTTGATAGAAAAACAATTGGCTGCCGTGTATCACGCCTTGCTGGCTACAGAACCCATCACTGGAATGGTCCTGATAAAGGTAATAATCACCTATCCCATCTTGGTGTGGGTACGAGACTGGACCCAAAAGCCAAGGAGTGGTGTGGCACAAAAGCCCTCACTGGCCCAGTGAGGTGTTTACCTACAGCAGCGTAGTGCCCTCTCTAGTAGCTCCTTGGGTGAAGAACTCCAACGCTTATTGGGACCAGTGACATATACTAGTGAAAAGCAGGAAGAACTTGCTTTTGACCATTAGTAGCAGAGAGTCCCTATCAGGAGGGAAGAGCCCCTATACCCAAAGATGCATGGTACACAGATAGCTCCTCCCAAAATGGAGGGTCATAGTTTTCCATCCTAAGACTGAGACAATATGGATGGAAGATGATGAGGGAAGAGCAGCCAATGGGCAGAGTTGCAGGCCGTGTGGCTTGTGATCAGCCAGGAGCCCTCCCCTTTAGTTGTCTGCACTGACAGCTGGGCTGTCTATTGGGGCTTGACCCTGTGGCTACCAACCTGGTACCATGCCAACTGGCTGGTTGGTCACCAACCTCTTTAGGGGCAAGAATTGTGGCAAGACTTATGGGCCGGTGGTCAGCCTAAAATAATTACAGTATACCATGTGACAGGTCATTTGCCACTGGAATCCCCAGGAAATGATGAAGCAGGTAAATTGGCCCAGATATGTTGGTTAGAAGGAAAGCCTGCCTCTGATGTAGCCCAGTGGTTACATCAGCGTTTGTTGCATATGGAGCAAAAGACAATGTGGGCTGTAACCTGTTGGTGCAGCTTGCCTTTGACCTTTGAAGAAGTTAGTAAAGCCCAGCAGGAGTGTGTTTTGCGCTCCAAAAGGGACTTAACAGTGATCTCTACAGCAACATGGGACAATAGCTAAGGAGCCTGTACCCCTCGTCAGGTGGCAGACAGAGTATACTGGGCCTCTACATGTGTCAGAAGGATATCGGTATGCCATGACTTGTGTGGACAAAGCTACTGGACATCTGGTTGCTTTTCCTACTGCTTGTGCAGACCAGCAGACGACCAAGAGGCCTGGAGTGTCTCTTTACCCCCTATGGCCAACCACAGGTAATTGAGAGTAATCAGAGCACCCATTTTACTGGACATACACTGCAAGAATGGGTGCAACAGCTGGGAATCAAACGGAAATTTCATGTGCCATACATTCCTACAGCATCAGGCATGATAGGCACAGTGGCTTGTTAAAATCTGGACTAAAGTCAGATACCAATAGTCTGGAGGGATGGTCAGTCCGCTTATGGACCGTGCTATAGTGTTTGAACAAGAGACATTGAAAGGGAGCCCTGAGCCCCATAGACATGTTAACACACATGGCTGCCTCCTCTATACAACTGCAAGTACAAACCAAGGAAGAATCACTGAAGCTGAGGTTTGGACACCAGAATAACATCTTGCTGCCAGCACCAACTGCACTGAACCCTGGAGACTCCATTTAGTGGACGTGGCCTTGGACCTTTCGACACATGGACCAACGACGGCTGGCTCTTCTGTCACCTTGGGACTAGGCCTGGAAGCTGGCCTCATGTGTGTTCCTGGAATAACAGCAGAGTGGCCACCAAAGGTCACAGTAGTATATCCTGAACAGCCATAAGGTAGGAGCATCTTACCAGGGAGTTTTGTTTTATCATTATGGCCAGTGCATGTACCTCCAGTGGCACTATATATAGACCCTTTAGTAACCCCCACGGGGAAAGGAGTAAAAGTATGGTGTACTAGACCTGGAAGGGACCCCCTTCCTGCTACAGTCCTATCACAGGACCACTCTCTTGCATGCATCCTACCTGATGGACAAAATTTGCCTATGTTGGTGTCATTAAAACATGTGTTTTATCACCCTAAGGTCTTTGTGGATTGGGAACTTCCTCTGGCTTGAGGATTATTATAATTTTGTTATTAGGAACCTCCTCTGGCTTGAGGATTATTATAATTTTTGTTACCTGCATTAAAATCTTATTGTATCTTTATATGGTTATTATCTCTAAGTTGTTGTTATCCTCTGTTGCTGTTGTGGAATCTGGTTACAGTGTTCCAGCTTTCTCGCACAGGGACCACTGCGGAAGATCAAAAGCATGTAGATTGTGAGGCAAGAATCCTGGAGGGGTGGAGTGTAGGGAAGTTGGGGTTCCTATGGCCAGGATCCTCACTGAACTTAAACCACCTGATGATGTAACAGGCCTGTTGCTAGGCTACCGCTTCCACACCTTTAGGCAATAAGTTATTATTGTGCTATATAGAGAGCTTGGCCCAGTGCTCTGGACAGAGGCAGAGACACTAGTGCTCGACCTACTGCTGGGAGAACAAGCCAGGTAATAAACTCTTTCACCCCAAAGAACGTTTTGCTGTCAACTTCTTTGGTCACATTGAATCCATAGCGAACTCACCCGGGGCTGAAACCCATTGGCAAGACACCTACCTCTACCACTGTGGCAGTATTACAAGAGCTTTTGGGTCTTTTGGGCTACTGGAGAGTGTTTATCCTGAATTTGGCAGAAATTCTGAAGCCCTTATACTGGTATGTATGAAAGGGCATCAGGTGGGACTGGGAAAAAACATGTGCAGCTGCTTTTACTGCTCCTAAATGAGCAGTCAAGGCCATACAGGCCTTGAGTGTAATGGATTCATCAAGGCCCTGTGAGCTAGATGTTCATATAACAGAAGATGGTTATAGATGGGGCCTTTGGCAGTGGCTTGAATGGACACACTAACCTATTGGATTCTGGTCACAACTATGGAAAGCATAGTTCTGGTACATCTTGGTAGAGAAGCGACTGGCTGCTGTGAACCATCCCCTGCTAGCTACAGAGCACATCACCAGAACATCTCTGACCAAGGTTATAACCACCTATCCCATTGTGGGGTGGGTGCAAGACTGGACTCAAAGGCCACAGAGTGGCATGGCACAGATGCCTATACTGGCCAAATGGAGCACATATTTACAGCAGCATAACCCCCTTTCCAATAGCCCCTTAAGTGGAGAACTCCACTTATTGGGGCCAGTGTTGTGTACCAGTAGAAAGCAGGAAGAACTTGCTTTTGAGCCACTTGTGGCCGAGAGTACTTATCAGGAGGGAAAAGCCCCTATACCTGAAGATGCTTGGTACACAGACACCTCCAGCTATGGGCAGCCCCCAAAGTGGAGGGCTGTGACTTTCCATCCTAAGACTGAGACAATATGGATGGAGAATGCAGGGGGGGAAGAGCAGTCAATGAGCTGAGTTGTGGGCAGTATGGTTAGTGATCACCCAGGAGCCCTCCCCTGTAGTTGTCTGCACTGACAGCTTGGCTGTCCACCAGGGCTTGACCCTGTGGCTATTGACATGGTATCATGCCAACTGGATGGTTGGTCACCGGCCCCTTCAGGGGCAAGAGCTATGGCAAGACCTATGGGCTTCTGGTCAGACTAAAACTGTTACCATATATGTGACTGGCCATTTGCCTTTGGCATCCCCAGGGAATGATGAGGAAGATACATTGGCCCAGGTGCGTTGGCTATAAGAAAAGCCTGCCTCTGATGTAGCCCAATGGTTACATCAGTGTTTGTTGCACGTGGGGCAAAAGACAATGTGGGCTGTAGCCCATCAGTGGGGCTTGCCGTTGACCTTTGAAGAAGTCAGCAGAGCCTTAAAGGAGTGTCTTGTGTGCTCTCAGAGGAACTTACACTGAGTCCTGAAGCAACATGGGACAACAGTAAAGGGGCAGATACCCCTTGTCCGGTTGCAGATAGACTATATTGGACCTCTGCCCATATCAGAAGGCTATCGCTTTGCCATGACTTGTTTGGACACAGCTACTGGACAACTGGTTACTTTTCCTACCGCTTGTGCAGATCAGCAAACCACCAAGAGGGGCCTACAGTGTCTCTTTGCAGCCTATGGCTGGCCATAGGTGATTGAGAGGGATCAAGGCACCCACTTTACTGGACATGTTTTACAGGAATGGGTGCAGCAATTAGGAATAAAGTGGAAGTTTCATGTAATCCTACCAGGGCAGGCTTGATAGAGAGGTACAATGGTTTGTTGAAATCTTGCCTGAAGTAGGACACCAAAAGACACAAACTTCTCAGTTCACTTATGGACAGTGCTATGGTGTTTGAATGAGAAGCCGGGAAAAGGAGCCCTGAGCCCTATGGATATGCTAACACACATTGCTGCCTCTCCTATACAGCTCTCACATACAATGTATGTGCAAACCAAAGAGGAGTTGTTGAAGCCAGGATATGGCAGCATAGCAACATCCTGCTGTCAGCCCCATCTGCATTAAACCCTAGAGACTCTGTTGAATGGACACGGCCTTGGACATTTAAACATATGTACCAGCAATGGCTGGCCCTTCTGGCACCTTCAGGAAAAGGCCTGGAAGCTGGCCTCCTGTGTGTTACATTCCTGGAATAAGAACAGAGTGGCCCCCAAGATCATCATAGTGTACCCAAAATGTCCAGAAGGTAAGAGTATCTTATGGGGAAGTTTTGTTTTATCTTTATGGCCAATGCATGTATCTCCCATAGCCCTACATGTTGACCCATCTGTAACTCTCACAGGGAGGGGGTGAAAGTCTGGTATACTAGACCAGGACGAGATCCCAGTCCTACCACTGTCCTATCATATGACCACTCTTTTGATAGACAAGATTTGCCTATGCTGGTGTCATTAAAACATGTATCTTACCGCTCTTAAGGTTATTTTCTTCTACAGTCCCTGTGGCCTGGCCCTGCGCCCTGTCTGCAGGTGCTGCATGATTACTCTCAACTCCCTACCTATTCAGCAACTGATTGCCTGTGGAATGGGCGAGCTATACATTTAATCTGCATAGGACTTGGAATTTAGCTGAATCCTCTGGCTTGAGGATTATCATGATTTTATTGCTGTTGTTATTGTATGTTATTAGTCTGCTTACAGTGCTCCAGTTTTCCCACACAGGGGCCATTGCAGAAGATGGGAGCAAGTAGATTGTGAGGCGATATTTCTGGAAGGGTGGGTTGTGGGTAAAACTGCAATATATCCAGAATCTCTCACCAGTGCATCTTCATATCAATAGGTGTTTCCAAGGGGTGGAGAGAAGTAGTCCATCTCCGTATCAATAGGTGATTATAAGGGGGAGCAAGGGCATATCTGGACCGGAGAGATTGGGTGGGGTCCCTTTGTTGCAGGTGGGTCATGAGAGATCCTGGCAAGCAGAAGTGGATGTCTGCTTGTAAGCAATAAATGGATGTCTCCCTCTTTATTTCTCCATTTGACTGATTTCAGTTTCAAAGGCTGGGAACAGATTTTTCACCCCTGGAGAGTTATAATTTGAGACTTCCAATCATATAATGACCATTCTTTATAGTCAGCTCAGTGATCACTTTTCTCAAGGAGCATCTGACTAGTAAAAACTTTTTATCTAACTCCATCTGTGTATTTTTTTTTTATCACTTTTAAACTTAATGGTTAAAAACAGCACACATTTATTATCTCACAATCTATAGGCCACAAGTTCTAGTTTAACTAACCCAGGTCTTCTACTCAGGGTCTCAATGGTGCAATCAGGGTGTCAGTGTAGTTTGTGGAGCATCTGAGGCTCAGCATACTCTTTCAAGATGACAGTTGTTGGCAGAATTCAGCTCCATGCTGCGAAGAATTGAAGCCTTCCGCTCCTAAGGGCTGCCTGCAGTTCCACGGCATTTGGCTCTCCTTGTAGGCAGGTCATGTCACAGCAGTATAGTCACCATGACCAGCAGGTGTTTCTCATTCCAGGCAGCTAAGACAGAATCTTGGATAATGTGGGTGATCAAGAAGCCACATCTCATCACCTTTGCCGTATTCGGTTGCAGGTTTTGTCCACCCTCAAGGGAAGGGGACTACACAAAGGCCTGATTATACCAGGATATAGCAGTTACTGGGGTCTCCTAGGGTCTGTTGACCACACTCTGCCTGCTTTAACAAACTGACCACACTTCATTGTGCTCCTCAGTGTGCTCTAAGTGCATTTCTATCATAATGCATATAGCAACTAATTAGTAGCTATATTCATGTTTTCTCCTCCAGACCAGTGTCACCTAAATTTCTACCTCTGAAGTATGCTAATATATATATCTGTATGTTTTTCTAAATAAATGATCTAATGAGTAAATGAATGGAATAATGCATGAGTAATCTACACTTATTTCAAAGCATCAGCATATAACAATCTGAATAGTACAGCTCTAAAACCTTCCATGCCATGAAGAAAACTGAATTTGAGCAAAGTCTTAACATTTGGTAAGGCTTTAATATATTCTAGAGCTGGTGGCATGGTGGGGCTGATCAGTTGCAATATATACACATACATAGAACAGGAATAAATGCTGAACTTCATGAACAAGGTAGAAGGTTCCTATTGGGCATGTATGGTTATATGCTTAGAATCATATGAGACCCCTAAGAACCATATTTATAAGTATTCTCTGAATTTTTAATCATAGGTTAGGTTTAAAAGCTACAGACAAAGGAATTGCAGTTATTTGGGGTTAAGAAACTATCCTTTAGAGATTCCCTTTTGTACAAAACAATATTTCCATGTCTCTCATGATACTGTTTGCTATAGCCTATATACTTAATTTGTATCATGACCCCTGAACAACTCTTACATTTTTACTCATTTCATTCCAAATTTCATATACATGAATCACTCAAGATTTTCTATATTTTATGCTTATGAAATGTGTTGACCAGTGCATAAATTCCACACAGTATGTTTTAACTTATTTTATAATATGTACCAAATTAAACACAGTCTATACTCTTCTCTATGACAACCTGTGTTAAGTATTTTAAGACAACATGCTTATTTGAATTCCTCCCTACACTTTCTGTTTATTAGCTAGCCTCTTAGAATCCTCACTATTACTTTCAACTTCTTTTTGAAACAGATTTCTTGAGGTATGTTACCGCAGACTCCAGATACCCGGGATTTCAGACCAAGCAGAACTACCTATGCAGAGATCGTCCGAGGAGGCAGGAAGAGCAGTGAGGCCTTCATGACCCGTCCTGTCCCTCACAGAGAGCGCGGAAGAGAACACTGCTTCAGCGACATCACTCCTCCTTCTCTTAAATGTATCCATTTTCACAGTTTTTTCCCCCCTGACTTTACCTTATTCCCATCACACTTTATGATGTGAAAAATCTGGTCAGTTTACAAGCTCAAACTCATCAACACACTACCTAGAACACCGCACACGTCATTAAAATCAAGCCTGTCTTTTTACATGGGCTGCATTCACACTCTGGGAGGGACTGCTTTTTGGGTCCTCCCAACTCGCCATTCCCACGGCCTACTCCACAGATCAAGATCTGAAACACAATTTTAATTGCCATGTTAATCTCAGTAAAGACGACACATCTCTAAAAATAAATAACTAAACCTCATTTTTTAATTGATTATTTCATCAAGAGTCTGTTTTCTGGTAAACTCTAAAGATGATCTAAATCAGTCTACTTTGCTAAAGCGTTTCATTTCATCTTAATTAATACTTCACTGCAGCTGTCAGCGTGTCATTCTAGGTGTCTCTTCAAGGCAGTTTCACTCTGATCTGCTTCTACTCGTCAGACCCTTGATTAATACAATCATCTACGCACTTTACTTTTGCTTAACTACACCAAGTGGATGCTGCTGTAAATGTCCAAATCATAAAAATCTTATTTGATTAGGAACTATCAGAGTCCATATATTTTCTATGGAACCAATTTTCTCAGAATATTCACAGTAATTTGCCTTTTCAATGGATTTAGACAATTGAACTAAATTACAAGCTATGGGCCTTGAATTAAACTTTTAAGATAAAAGGCAGTGTGTGCTAGCATGCAGGATCCAAATTAGGTGGTACTGAATAAAATTTGTTTGAAAGTTTTTCATGAATTCAATAAGAATCATATTAGTTTAAAAAAAGAGCCTCAATCAAATAATTATTATGTGAGTGTTTCTGGGACTTAAATGCAAGTAGCTGTTTCTTATTTTAACATGGACTTTTCACCTCAAGAATTCTGACACACACAAAGACATTGCACACCTGCAGATAGCACCAGCTTAGTAAGCAGAAGCTTGTCCTGAGCCTTCCATGGCCTGGTCCCTGAAAGTTCACTGGACAGGTGGACTGGAGGAGCAACCTGTTCTGCCCTTTAACACACACCATTAGCTACTGCCCTGTGCCTTCTCTTTCTCTCAGTGCTGGGCTGCTGGGCCCATAAAACTGACAATATTTCCAGGAGACTGATACTTCTACACCTATTTCACACACACACACACACACACACACACACACACACACAAAGAGAAGATCTAACAATTTGGAGGACATTTGGATTAAACAAAGTAAAACATAATTTCTTGTTGCAAGAAATTTTCACTGTGAACTTCCAAAGTGCTATCTAACAACCATGAAATGACTGAAAACTTTCATTCACTCATTCATTCATGTATTACTTGACTCAAAAACTCTAATAAAACATTTACAAGCCTCTGATTTCTCACTCTTGATATTCGCTTTAATTCAGAAGAATACACCTTTTGCCACCTATACTCTTTAATCCTGTATGGCAGTTGTCAACAATGTCTTAAAAAATTATAGACAAAGGAAAGGAAAAGAAGAGCTGTGGTCTTTTCAGTCCTGAACTTACTGTACTGCTCTATTTTACGCCAGTGACTCTTCCCTTCCCAAAGCTCGTTGGCTCTCTAACATTACTGCTTTTCTCTGTCATGATTCTCATCCTAGTTACTGTAGTTCTTTCTCAGTCTTCCTGGCAGGCTTTTTGTCTATTTACCTGTTGGTGTTCACAAAAGGCTAGTCTCTGATCATCTTATTCTGCACATTCTCTACATTATCTAATGTGTTCTTAGATTTTCTTAAACTATCTGTATCTCAAAACAGTGCAATTGTTATATCCAAATTTTTTTAGTCTTCTGATTTACACATCTATCTGCTTACAGCTCTTTTTTGGGTTTTCCTGGAAATCCCCAAATTGAATATGCACAAAAATATCTATTTTTTCTCCTATATCTGAGCACATGGCATTACCATCTGTTGACTCACCCATGTCAGAAACCTGAAATTTCTTCTTTTCCTCTTCACTAAAATCTTGACATAAATAGATGACTGAATTTCACTGGTTCTGTTTTCTTGATGTTTTGCAATTCCATTTCCTTATGTAAAAAGAGCTACTGACTTAGTTCATTAGTTCAGTATCCTATCTTTCACTTTTTTTATTGCTAGAGACTCCTCATAACTTTTTCTTTCCAAGATCTTAGCACTTAAAAAGGTTCTGACAAACACAAATTTGACCATGTGTCTGTGGTACTAAAATCCTTCAATTATCACTATTATATAGAGAACACTCCATAGTTCTTTCATAG
>JAQQAC010008880.1:10250314-10320691 GCA_029783875.1 Phataginus tricuspis | reverse complement strand
TTCAATTATCACTATTATATAGAGAACACTCCATAGTTCTTTCATAGGCAAAATAATATTTTAGTTCTCATATGATCTTCCAGAAAATTGTCACCTCCCAATCATTAATAGAATCCTATAACCCTCCCCCCCATTGAAAGTTGGTGGACCATTTTCACTGCTTTGATAAAGAGAATAGAGCAGAAATAACACTCAGTGTTTGAGTTTTGAGGTTAAGCAGAAAAAGCAATACACTCCTCCCCAGCCCTCTATCAGGATGGGCATCCTTGGAAATCAGCTACCATACTGTGAGCCCAGGTCACCTGGAGAGGTCTTCCAGCAAACAGCCTCAGCTAAATTCAAACTGACAACCAGAATCAGTGGTGATATGTGAGTGATCACATTTGAGTGAATGAACTTTCAGGTAATAACCAGCCCCTAGGTGTCAGGTCACCCCACACACTTTAATAAATTATCTCAATAGGAATACAATGAAGTCATGTCACAGGTCAAGAAATAGAACATAGACAACAACGAAAGGGCAGCCTCTTCACTATGCCTTCATTCCTCCAAGATACTACGTACTCTAGACTTTTGACATTACATTTTAGTTTTGTTGTTTTTAAACTTTATATTACTTGTTTCAGGTAGTAAGTACATTTTCTGTTTCTGGTTTCATTTGCTTAATATTTTTAATGAACTTTGTTCATTGTAACATTTGATTTGGTTCATTGTCATTACAGTATATTATGCCACTCTGTGAGTAGATTGGGATTTATTTATGCATTCTGCTATTTAAGGATATTTGGTTTGTTATATTTTTTGTATATGTCTATTGGTGCAAAAATTCAGTGTATCTGTTGGATATACATAACAGTTTTGCTTTCTCATAAGATACATATTTCTTTAACTTTAATGGAAAATGGCAAATGGTTTCTCAAAGGGAATTTATTCTTACAACAGTGTATGAGGGTGCTGTTGCTCCACAGTCTCACTGACACTGGGGATAGCCATCCAAATATAGAAGGATTTCATCAGTATCCCTTTATTATTGATGCCTGGTTTTATTGGTCTATGTCTAAAGAATAATTCTCTAGATCATCAATCATTTGAATGTAGAATTGTTAAATGGCCTAGCATATTATCAATTTTATATTTTATAACTATTCTATATGTGCATTAAAAAATGTGCATTCTAAAGTTGAACTGTTTTATATACAAATACACATGCTATTAATTATATGCTATGTTAATTTTATAATTGTACATTAACTATATTTTAGGTAATTAGAAGGATATATAAAACTTGCCCAAGGGCTGTTGAATTGTCTGTTTCTCTTTTCAGTTTAGTAAGTTTCCACTTCATTTATAGATTTTTATGCCTTACTAGTGAATATAATTTTTGCATCATCATGAAATCTGTCATTACATCTCTCAGAGCCTTTTACTTTTATTTTTTTAATTTTTTAAATTTAATTCAGTATGTACTGAAGGCCACAAGCAATTAGAGACCGACTTAATCTGATTGTGTAACTGAGATAATATGACCCTGGTTGCCCTCTCTCCAGATATTACACTACAGTCTTCTAGGATTGCATTCTTTTGGTATGGGGGGGTCTAAGAAGACAAACTCCTAGGCATGTCTTGCTATCCAACTTCTGTATTCCTAGAATTGAAAACATTTGCTTATCTCCTCAGCCTCTTTATTACCTTTGTTTGGGGGGAAGGAACAGAGTTACTGGAAAAGTGCTATTCTCACCTGTCCTTATTTCCCACTTTCCTTAAATTTTGGATTGGTAATTGTTTACTGCCATGTTAGATTTCCAATTATTAAGTCAGATGATTATTATATGCTTTTTATTGTCCTAAGTAGGAGATATTACCTACTCTGTTATTATTAGACGCAGGATTGCATTTATTAATTTATAAAGTCAGTATTATTTTAGATATTTTTCAATATATTTATATCCTTTTTGTTCACCATACCTTCCTGAATTCAGATTTTAGGCCAAGAAATGCTTTCCATTTCTCTAAAATACATCTTTTAGAATTTTCCCGAATGAGGGTTTACTGGAAACAAAATATAAGTTTTTTTTAGTATAAAAATGTCACCTTTTCCATTCTAATTTTTTAAAGATACTTGCATTGATGACACATTTTTTATTTGTTATTTATTGTATCTCATTTTATTGCAGATATATATTCACATACCTTCCACTTTTGTCTTGAAAAGTGGAGGTCTTATTTTATATTTTCCATTCTAATTTTTCTTTGTAGTTTAAATTCTTCCCACATGTAACACCAGGAGGGGAAATATTTTCAAATACCTTTGAAACCCAAATCAGTCAAAGGGAGAAATAAAGTGGGAGAAACCTGTTTATTGCTTACAAGCAGTCATCCTGCGTCCTGCGTCTCTCACGACTCAGCTGCAGAAGAAGAGAGAGCTCCACCCAATCTCTCCAGTCCTGATAAGCCATCCCTCACCCATGTAATTACCTATTGATATGGAGATTGACTACTTCTCTCCACCCCTTGGACTTACCTATTGATATGGAGATGCACTAAAACCAGGCAAGAGATTCTGAAAATAATTGCAATTTCACCCATACCACAATATGTGCTATACTGAAGTTACCCAGTGGTTTATTAAGATGTGGAGGTTTTTCGTTTTGTTTTGTTTTGGTTTTTTGAGATTTTTTGTTGTTTTGTTTTTACCTTTTTGGGGATTCTTTGGAATTCCTGAGTAAGAGGATTAATATCTTTCATGAGTACTGGAAAATTATCACTATCTCTGCAAATATTGTCTTTACAGCCATCCTTACTTTCCTTTTTTTTTTTTTTCTATAATTCCATTTGAACCTATATGAGATCTCGCTTTACCCACAATTTCTCTAAATTTATCTTTTATATATTCTATGCTTTTGTCTTTTGACACTGTGCTCCACACAGGTTTTTTTCAGCTGTACCTTCCAGTTCACTAATTCTTTATTCTTCTTTTATAGTCAGCCTTTAAACTCATGCACTGAAGTTTTATTTTTTGGTAATAGTATTAATTACACTTTATTTTCATGTATAAGAGTATTTTTTTGGGTGTGTCCTGCTCTTATTCACATTTTGAATTACTCTATTAAATGTCCTTAAGCAAAACATATGTACATCCCATATAGAATGACTTTAGTTCAACAACGCATAAAAGGATTGGATTATGGTACCCATTCTCAGGATTACTTCTCCCCTCCATTCATACCAAGGTTTTACAAGGCACCTTGGACAGCCAGATTTGTTTCTAGTTCATCCTTTCCTTCACTGTATACCTCCATGAGTACCTAATTTTGAATTAGAGGCGAAGCAGTTTCCTATTAGATTTTTCCATCTCAAATATTTTTTAAACAATTTACATTTCCCAGATTCTTATTCATCTTTTAAGACCTACTTTAGACATAACTAACTTTACAAAGCATCTTTTGGCATACTAATGGCCAAGGTAGAATCGATCACTTCTTCTTTTGGGCCCACAGTAAACTGAATGCATATCAAAAACTGACCCTACACTGTCTTTAAAATTTATTTTTCTAATATCTGTTTCTCCCAACAGCCTGCAGACTTCTTAAGTTAAGACTATGCATAACTTGTTGATTTATATTCATAACACATAGCACCACTTTGCGCTCATAATATGAACTTAGTAAGTGCTTAGGTAGCTATAGTTTTAAAGATTGGAAGCAGAAATGACTTCCACTTATGATTCACAGGTGTTCTTCCATTAGACTTTTTATGTTCTTTCTTTTTTAGTGTACCCAACTAATATTTTATTAATTTACAAATTAAGAAGAGGCCACAGAACCCAAGAATGAACTAGTGGTTACCAAGGGGAAAGGGGTTGGGGAAGGTGGGTGGGATGGGAGGGAGAAGGGGATTAACAGGTATTATGATTAGCACACATAATATAGGGAGGGCATGGGGAAGGCAGTATAGCACAGAGAAGACAAGTAGTGACTCTATAGCATCTTACTATGCTGATGGACAGTGACTATAATGGGGTATGTGGTGAGGACTTGATAATAGGGGGAATCTAGTAACCACAATGTTGCTCATGTGAAACCTTTATAAGATTGTATAGCAATGATATCTTAATAAAAAATATTAAGAAGAGGCTTCTATGGCTTCATAAGAAACTGGGTCTAGATCTGTTGAATAGAGTAACTCATTCAATCAGTAAATAATTTGAGTGCCTATTACATGTCATACTCTATGCTAGGTGCCAGTATTACAGAAGTAACTATTAAAAATCAAATCTTGAGGATGTGAATAGAAACCAAGATTATTATTTTCTCTTTCCTTTTCTCGGTCCTATTTTCTCCTGACCCTTAGATAAAATCTAGGACAAATCCTATGATTTATGCAGTCATGCTCAGATGATAAGAATTCCTCCTGTCATTTGTGATCACAAATATAAGTGTACTTCAGGAATAGTAAAATCTACAAATTTTATTTGAATGTACTATTTTCTTCTTGCTCCACTTTTGCTAGCAGTGGGAAGGCAGTCATGATTGGCTTCCTCTTTATTTCCTCAGCTAGGCTCTTTATGCCATTCTTTCTGTGACATCTGCCCAGAGAACAGAAGAGTGGGAACCAGGAAAAGTCTTATTAGATCAGTATTGTTTAAATACTAACATTGGTCCTCTGACTATGGTAGGTACTGAAAACTACAATTTCTCAGAGTGTTTTGTGGACTCACTACAGACATCCTCAGATTGCTTGTCACAACGTTCGTAGTGCACTTTATAGTAGGTAAAGGACTCTGCAGTTGGCCATGTTTTATTCTCCACTGGGCTCCCTTATCATGGCAGTCCACTTATACTCAAAGGTCTCAATGAGGATACAGAGTCTACGAAACCTTCTAAGTCAAAATCAGTTAAGACAGTTACAGACAAGTTCTCTCTCTCTCTCTCTCCTTTTTTTTTCTCATATGGCCACATTTGATCTTTGGGAAACACACTTTTGAATCTCTATCTACAGAAATCAAAGTACAACCCCCATTCTGTTGTTGTCACATGTACGTTCAGTCAAACTCTCACCCTTTATGATCCCTATGCATATATCAGTTTATAGTTGGCCCTCAGATGCCAGAGGACATATATCAAACTCTCCAAATGGTCCCTGTGAGGCCTCCCTTGCCAGGTTTAAAGTGAAGAAAAGCAATATTTCCTCCTTTCCTTATTGGTATATGGGCTGTCGTTCAAGGCAAAATTCTCTGCAAAGATATGTCTCAGTTTCTGAACTCCTTTTTGACTCACCAATTTTATAGCTAGAAAATGAGTGATAGTTACAAAATCTATTTTTACCCATCTTTTATGCAAATTCACTATTGAGTACTTACAACAGTCTTTAGAATATAAAAACATTCAGTACCTCTTCCTTTAGGATCTCAGCTAAAACAGAGAGAGAACACTGTTTCTAAAATCCTTTTATGAAATGGTAACTAGGAACTTACTCTACTGGAGTTTACAAAGCAGTAGCATATAATTACTAAACAAGTAATTGCTAGCAATACAGTACTTACTTTAATATATAATCAAGTATACACTTTGAGAGCCCAGAAAAGTAGGATAACTTTCTGGTTACATAAGATAACTTTTAAAAAACAGAAAACATTTGAGGGATACTTGAAAGATGAGTAGAAGTTTGGCAGGAATAGAAGAGCAAAAGATAATCCAAGCAGAGAGCATTCTATATTCAAAAGGAAACAGTAGTGAGAGAGCAATATATGTTTAGGGAAAAAATTAAAGTTTTGTTGTATCCAATGATTAGTGCATGAGATATGGTTGCAGGAAGAAGTGAGGAATAGAAAGCATGCTAGTTAAGTATTTTGGACAAGAAGTAATGGTCTTAATCCATCTCTTTAGGACATGAAGTTTTATTGAGGATTTCTAATCAGGATAGTAATAGGAGGTTTCAATGAAAGTAAAGTATTTCTCAAGATGTATTGCATGGTAACATGTTTTGGGGTGGAGAAGAAGCAGAGGATCCTGGAGAAGCTCCTCAAAAACAGACTCTATAATTAAATATGTTTGAGATAATTGTATTCAACTTATCATGCATGCTAGTCTACTGAATAGTCTGAGAATTTATGAGGTAAAAGAATCTTTCAGCAGTGAATTAATCCAGTACCAATCATGTTAGTACATAGAATTTTAACAACTAATACTGTCTTACAGAGATATTGAATAATGAAAACATGTCTTCCAGATAGCCTCTGGTGTTCATGGCACTTAAGAGCATTTAGAGGCTATTTAGAAAGTGACCATAATTGTTTACATGACAGATTTGAGAGCCTTCTTTAAAAGAGGGATAGTTGGGATGACTCAGAGTACACATTAGATGAATTATTCTACAAAGTGACAGAATGGTCAGTGAAAAAAGGAGTAAAGTTTCCCTCTAAATGATCCATATTTCAATTGTCTGTGAATGTCAAACCATCCACAGATAATAAGCATATTGATTTTATGTTTAAAATTTTTAATTGAAAATATTACTCTGATCATCTTCTCCAAGATATTCTGCATTACATTAAGTCTGCCAAATACTATTTTATTTGTCTGCCTGAATGTGGATCCCACTTGCTAATTCAATTGCTACATGTTTAGGAATTAAGCACCAATAAGACTTATTATTCTACCCCACACCCACAGTAGACTCCTGTCTCAATCTTCAGAAAATATCTCTGAATAATTCCAAAATCAAGAAGGAAATTAATACTTGTATAGAATAAAAACCCAGCTTACATGACAAGTCATACTCTATGAATGCTCTTAATTAGACTTTCTTTTCTTTCTGATAGTGTCTACAATTTAAAAAGGGAAGAGGGCTTATAAGATATTTTTTTTAAGTAGCTATGTTTATATCTTGAAAAAAAACTCTTATTTTTTTGAAAAGTTATACTATAATTTCTATTTCTAGTAACAGTGCTGACTATACATCCTGAAAAGAAAAAGAAAGGGAAAAAACTACTGGCATAAAGTACATAGAAATGCTATTTCTAAATGGATAGCTGACCTTGCAAGATATTGAGGGAAATCTCCAGAAGCAGAAAATGAAAAAGTTGCTGAAAACCACAGTGTTAAGTGAGCCCTGAAATCATGAGTGCCCTGAGGGCATTTACTGAGTTCAGGAGCTGGATTTTGGGTGTGAGTGTCTGCACAAGGGATAGGAGTCAGGGCTTTAGGCATGGTAAGGTGGTTACTCAGAAATAAGACCTCTGCTTAAAACAAGAACATTGAAGATGTGCAGCTTTAGGAGAGTGTGGATTTAAAAGTCTTCCTACAGACAGTATTAGACAACAACAATATGTATATTTATATCAGTCTAGATTCAAGGCAGAATTTAAAATACAGAAAAAGGAAATTTTTGTTGGCCATTCATAGTGATATTCATCTATCGGGGGAGGTGACTGAGAGGATGTCACTCCTGAGTGACCTGTGAGCTGAACTCCAGCCATTGGGGTTCCTCACTCCCTCCTCTGTCCTTGGAATGTGCAATCATCTTGCCTTCCCAGAAGCTGCCCCAAGGGCGTAATCTTGAGATAGTGATGTGGTGTTGAGACCATCTGGATGGTACATGTGACTAAATCCAGGTGAGGCCTCTACATAAACTTTAAAGATTTGGTGGGCAGGTGCAGAGATCTACTTGCCTTCAGGCCGCCCACACGAGCATCTTACATAAATTCCCTTGCTTACTGAACCTGCCACCTACCCATCTGGAGTGGCCTACCTCTTTCTTGGGCTCTCCCTCACTGCATACAGGGGCCAATTTCAGATTACATCCAGGAAGCTGCTGAGGAGGTTACATACTAACAACTGGTAAGCTAGCCCCAAAACCAAAGAAATGGGCCCTGAGAAAGAGGCATCTGAGGGGAAATCCTGAGTTGGCCATCCACCACTGCATGGGAAGGGGAGGCCCACAGGTCAGGTGCTTTGGACCACCACAGGAATATGGGGACGCCAGAAACACTGGTTGCTTTAAGGCACTTGTTTTAGAAACAGCACAGCATACTGTGGCAACAATAATTTTTTTTCTTACATACAAACCAGCACCTGGTATGGGATACTGATAAACGTTGAGTCCAGTTGTGGGACAAGGTATTTATGATGTTGGGCAAACTATTGCTGATCTGGGGGAAACTGACATATCCTAGGAAAAGGTATTGGCTGTAGCAAAGGCCCAAGATAGAGAGGTGGCTCAGAAAGCCAAAAGCCAATCCATTGGAAAGAGTCCAGGAAAAATAACAACAATGTAGGTTGTTATAACAACCACATTGCTATGGAGACCACACCTGAACAGAAAGATGAATGACCCAGTGCTGTGTTGGCCAGCTTGTGAGAAGCCTTCAAATTTGAACAATTCAGACCAGCCAAATCTGCTGACTACACTCACGACCTGCCTGCTCCCGCAGAGACCTCCGGAACAGAGTCCTATTCAGGGTGGGTGTTTCCCATGCCCTGGATGTAGGTTGCAGGCCAAGACTGCCCCCAGATGGGGACCACGGGAGGTGAGCAGAGGCCTTGGGTGGAGCTCGCCATTCACCAGTCCTTCAGAGATAAACAAAAAGTGATGGCTCTGATGGCTACTAGAACTGAATGCACTCTAATACATGGTACCCCTCATAAGTTTTCTGACCCCCTCAGCATCACAGATGGTTATGGAGGGCAAACAAAGTTAGGAAAGTCCTTTTGATGAAATTTGAGTTTTCTTCCCCTGAGGAATATGAGGTTTTTAATCTCTCCAATGCCAGAGAACACATTGAGCACTGACACGCTACGAGGTCAAACTCAGCAAACCTCTACTGCTGAATCTGCCTCTGGTTAGAGTAATCAAACCAGTGCTGAGGAAAAATGCCACCTGATAACCAGTAAGCCTCCCACACCCCCAAAGAGTGATGATTGTCAAACGATATAAATTCCTTGAGGGACATAAGAAGATAGGAGAAATCGCAAGAGCTGCACCTAGTGTGTTATGTATGCCCTGTCCATGGTGCTTTTACCAGCCCGGCATGGCCAGTAAATAAAAGCCAGAAGGCTCATGGTAGACAGCTGAGAACTGAGCAGGGTAGTGCCCTCCCCAGCCATGCAATCTGTGCTCAAGACTGCTACCATTTTAGTTAAGTGGCCATGGTCCTAGGAGTGTACCATGCTGTGCTAGACTTAGCAGATGCCTTTTTCAGTATACCCCTGGCCACTGGGTCACAAGATCAACTTGCCCTCACATGGAGGACCTTTCAAGAGCTTCCACAAGGTAACCTTCAAGGTCCCACATGTCATGGGATGATAGCTGGAGAACTGTCCCTAACTTCCTTCCCCAAATCAGTAAAATGGGCCCATCAGTTACACTGATGATACAATGTTAACATCTAAAACTTGCCTCTCCTGCAGGATACCATGCAGGCTTTGCTAGAACATCATCAGGTCTGAGGACTATCAGAAGACCCACAGAAAATCAAGGCTCGGGGACCACTGTAAGATGATGGGAGTTGTTTGGTCAGGTAAGACATGAGTTGTCCCAGAAGCTGTGGTTGTCAAGATGCAAGCTTACCAAACCCCTAAGAAGTATAAGCTTTTGCGGGAATTATGGAATTTGGAGCACTTTTATTTCCCATAGTCACACAGTGCCTCCATCCCTTATACACACTGGTTAAAAAAATGGGGGGGCATGTGTGGGAATGGGGATCAGAGCAGCAAGCTACCTTTAAGAAGGCAAAAATACTAATGAAGGAATTTAAGCTCTGGTCATCTTCGAAGCAGGGCTACCATTTTAATTAACGTATCTGTGACTCCAGAAGGTATGGATTGGGACTGAGACACAGACAACAGGAGGGGAGAGTGATACCGGGACTTTGGCCCTAGCTCTGGAAAGGGACAGAAATCTGATACACCTTCTCCTCACTAACCCCACGCCCACCCCCACCACACAGCGGCAGCTCCTAGCAGGGTACACAAGGTACCAGGTGGAGCCTTTCGGAAGGAGCAAACCACAGCAGTCAGTGCTAGTGTGCCCCCTGCTGACCACTCAGGACATTGTAGGAGAGGGCGTTACGTGAGGTTGTAAGAGCTGGTCACACAATGGGAATGTTGGGAGAGGTCATGTATGGGATGTAACCACTGGTTGACCTGTGAGCTAGACCTGGACAATCGAAGGAAACTCACTTCCTCCCATGCCCTTGGAATATGCAATATGCTGGCCTTCTCACTCACAGAAATTGCCTCAAGGACATAACCTTGACATAGTGCTATGGTGTTGATCATCTGGATGGTATATCTGACTGAACCCAGTTAAGGCCTCTGTATAAACTTTAAAAGATTTGGTGGAGATCTACTTCTCTTGGGGTCACCCAAGACAAACCTCATACAAGTTCCCTTGCTTATTAAACCTCCACCTACCTATCTGTAGCAGAATGCCTCTTCCTTCAGTCTCTGCCTGCCCTGTGCATATGGGGGCTTAGACCCCGGAAGCTCCTGTGGAGGCAGTGAACACAAGGGTGGCTTCATGTAGGTACTAGTTCACTATTTTTGAGTTTACTATTCTTGGTAGGTGTGAGGTCTAAGTCCAGTCTAAACCTAGGTTAATGTTTTATAGCATTCAGGGTTCCTGACAGAGGGAAATCCAACAGGAGATAGGACAGGCCTATCTCAGGCCTCCCAGAATATGCAAAAATTTTAAACAAAAATGGGCACAGGTGAAGAAAAATGGACTGTTACATAACCATACTGGGAAGTCATAGCACATCAATCACAGTAGTGTCAGAACAAATGTCCTTGGATTAATGTGCATATGGAACATTGTATAAATAAATAAAATTTATAATGATTATATATGAATAATTTTGCATATTTAATATGATACATTTTAAATTAAAAGGAAACATTCCTATATGACTGCTAGTCCAAAGAAAGCATGATAATAAAAATTGAAAATACTATAAAACAAGCATGAACAAAAAAATATAACCTCAAAACTTGTGGAATGCAGCTGAAAAACAATTAGCAATATAGTGTCTTAAATTCTAATCCCTGAAATGAAAAATAAGCGATAGGTTCAAAACTGCCAAAATTTAGTTATTTGAAAGGATCAGTAACAGACAAAAACTGGGTATTTTGACAACACAGAATGAGAGAAAAGGAGCCATTAATGAACTATATTAGAAATGAAAAAAACCACAGGTAGATTAAATGATTAAGAATATACTAAAATAGGCAAATCAGTATAAAACCAGAAATTCATAATCCCAGTATAAATATAATATCAAGGAAGCAGTAAGTTAATTGAAATAGAATAGCCCTATTACCATTAAGTAAACTTAAGTAGTATGTTAAAATATTTACCTGTACATCCCACTCTTCAAAAATATTCCAGATAAAGATGATTTAAGAATAAGTTTCTACAAAGTAACAATTAATCATTCAAATATATATGAACTCTTACAGTTATCAGAAAAATCAATTAATTTTATGAGGCTAGTATAAAGTTTTTATAGTACAGGATAATAGAAGAGTTGAAAATCTCCAGCTTACCCTGTTTATATACAGAGATGTAAAATTCCTAAATAAAATATCCATAAATAGTATATCTAAAAAGAGTAAAAAAATTCACAATAGAACATCCTATTTAAATGAAAAAGCAAGGATAATTTAACATTATAAGATATAATTTAGCACATTAGTAAAAGATAAAATACATATAATTATCTCAGCTATTGGAGGGAAAAAACAAAGTACAACATCCATTCATGATAAACTCTCTAAAGAAACCAGGAGTAGGATATAACTTTCTTTCCACTAGGAGGGAAATAAAGGTTTCTACTATAAATTCATAATTAATGTCATATTTACTGGTTATGTATGTTAGAAACATTCTTTTAAATAAATCAGGACAACGTAAGTTACTAGTTCACACCACTTGTACTTAGCATTGTACAGCGCATTGCAGTTAGTGTGTTAACACAAAAGGAAAAACCAACAGCAAGAATGTGAAAATAAGAAGTAAACCTGACTCAAAGTATAAAAATTCCATACAACCGAAAGTAATATGATTGCCCACTTAGAAGACTCAAATAAACTAAAGAAAATTAGTGGATTTAAAGAAAAATTAACTAAAGAAAGATTAGAGTATAAAAAGTTAATGTATAGCAACCAATTACAGCAGCAAGAAGTAGTGAGAAATAATAATTAAAAACATTTTTAACAGGATTAAAATTACTTACATGGTTTTCATGGTCCAAATGCCATCTACAAGTAAAATGCTCTGTAAGACCTCTTTGTGGGCGTTGCATCTTGGCTACTCATAATCTTTTCTTGGACTCCTGATGCATTGTTGTTCACATGTTTGTTTCTATTATGGAAAGAATTAGAGTAGAGTCTTAGGCTTAATTAGTTCATTAGACTTTAACTTGTTTAATTAGATTTTAATTAGTCTTATTAGACTTTAATTACTTGAGTGTATAGTGCTTCCACCTAATGAGTTGAGAAGGCATACAATTCTCTCCTCAGAAAGCATTTGAAGGTGAACAAAACAGTCAAAAACATTTCAGCATTGTATAAATTGACCAAAGACATATACAGGAGCATTAATTCATGAAAATTGCTAAAGTCTGCATAGTTTGCAGTGTTCTTTATAAGGACTGTTCCACTGCCTTACCCCCAGCTATGCCTTGAGGGTCAAACCGTGTAGTTCAACAACAGTGTGTGTGCATATGTGTGTGTGTGTGTGTGACAAAAAGAGAGGAAGAGAAGGGGAATGTGGGGCATGGGAGACCACTTGGCAGAACTAAAAGGAAAGGAATACCTGGAAATGGACTAGAGTTTGAATGCACTTTATAGGGTACACACAGATCCAGCTTCAGAGATTGTAAGCTTCTATTTACTGGAGGAGTTAGTTTGAGCACAGCCTCTTGTCAACTTTTGGCTGAACACAGGCTGTGGGAACACAGGGAAAACCCTAGGAAGTCAGGCTTAACCTAAGCATAAGAAAATAAACTGACCAAGAGATTCACACAGACATAGGTACTAGTCAAGTTAATAACCACCCCCTTACAAAAAGCAAATCTTGGAAGCATCAAGAGAAAAACAATTCATCATATACGAGAGAACAAAAATATAATTAGTGATTGACTTTCTATCAGAAAAAAAATGGAGGCCCAAACAGTGGAAAGACATTTTTAAAGAGTGGAAAGAAAAAAATCTACCTTTAAAATATAAACGTAAAATAATTATATGTTTCAGATAAAGAAACTGAGAAAATCTGTTACTATCAATCTGTTTTACAATAAACATTACAAGATGACCTTCAGGCTGAAAGAAAGTGACACCAGAAAATAACTTGAATTCATAAGTAGAAATGAAGAACTTCAGATAGGACAAATATAGGGTAAGTACAAAAAGCTCTATACATATAATTCTCAATTGTTTCCTTAACTTTTTATAAGATTTCATAGAGTGGTAAGCATAATATTCTATTGTGGGTTTATAACACATATAGATATAATGTATATGACAGTAAAGCACAAGGGAGAGGAAAAAAATTTATTGGAACATAGTTTCTATCTTTTAACAGAATTAGGTCAGTGTTATTCTGAACTAGAGTATGATATAAAAAGATCTTTTAAGATGTATAATTTTTAATTCCTCAAGCAGTAACGAAGAAAATAAATGGAAAGGGGTTAAAAAATTCAACAGAAGAAATAAAATGGTAGATTATAGAAAGTTTTGTTGATACAAAATAGGACACTGAAAGAGTAAGAGGGGAATAAAAAAAAGGTGTGAATAAAATAGGAAGCAAAGAGAAAAATGATGACCTAAATTCAACCATGAAAGTAATGACATTAAACACTTGATTCAAAAAAGGAGAGATTAACAGACAATAAAAAAAGCAAAACTCAACTGTATGCTGTCTAGAAGAAACGCTGCTTACATACAAAGACAGAGCAAGTCAAAAATTAAAGGATAAAGAAGTAGATTGTGCAGAGTATTCATAAGCAAGATGGAATGGTTATATTAATATCAAACAAAATAATTCTTAACACAAGAATTATTCTAGAGAAATAAAATGATAAAATAGTCAATCAGGAAGATAAAACAGCTTTAAATGTATATGCATTTAACAACATAACAAACTACAAAGCCAACACTGATATAAAAGATAAATTGACAATTCAAAAATAATAGTTGCAGATTTCAATACACTTAGAACAACTTGATTGAAAATCAGCAAGGAAATAAAAGACTCTGGTGATATTATTGACCTGACACCTTTATTAAAGACTATCCAATGACTACAGAAAACACATTCTTTTCAAGGCAGATGGAACATATACTGGACCACAAAAAAAATCTCAGTCACTACAAAAATACTTTAAATCATACAAAGTCTGTTAATTTACAATGGAATTGAATTAGACATCTGGGAAAAACCTATAATACTTGAACGTTAAACACACTTCTACATAATCCATGAATAGAAAAGAAAATCACAAGATAAATTAAAATTTTAAACTATATAATAATGAAAATTCAACATATTATAATTTATTAGGTGTAGCTAATGTGGTATTTATGAGACATTAATAGTTGTACTCTCCTGTATCAATAAAGAAAGGTCTCAAGTCAGTAAACTAAGCTTCCATTACAGGAAAAAAAAAAATAGGTAAATTAATTCCAAACCAAGAAGAAAAAATGGAAAAATAAAGATAGAGCAGAGTTCAATGAAATAGAAAACAGAAAACAACATAGAAAAAATAAATACACCAAAAGATGTTTCTTGGATGAAATCAAGAAAATTGCAAAACATTTAGCATACTGACCAAGAAAATAGGAAAGAGGATACAACTTATCAAAATTAGAAATGAAAGAGAGGCAATCACTACCAACCATTCAGAAATTAAGGTATAATAACATGTGAACCACATTATAATGTAAGTTAGATAATAGATGAATGGGCAAATTCCTGAAAAAATACAAGATTTGAAATTGACTAAAGAGGAAATAAAAATTTTGAATAACTTAGTAAGAAATTGAATTGGTTATTTAAATTCTTTCCACAAAGTAAAGCACAAACCAGATAGTTTCACTAGAGATTCTATGAAATATTTAAATAAATAGTATTGTTACTTAAAAAACTCTTTCAGAAAGCAGAGAACAAGCAAGCACTCCCCAACTCATTCTATGAGCTGGTATTACTATTATACCAAAGACAGACAAAGATATTGTAAGAAAGGAAACTACAGATCAATAGCCCTTACGAAAATAGATGCAAATTTCTTAATATTAGCCAACCAAATCTAGCAACGTATAAAAGGAATTAGAAAACATGGTCAACTGTAATTTCTACCAGAAATGCAAGATTTCAGCAGCACTGGAAATAGAATAAATGACGGAGCATGTGATCCTTCCAATAAACTCAGAAAAAGCATTTGAAAAAATTCTCTTTTCAGGATAAAAGCACAACAAACTAGGGATAGAAGGAAGCTTTCTCAACCTGACTATGGTGATTTTTATGACTTGCAGCGTTTATTATATTAAATGGTGACTGAATATTTTCCCACAGTGTTTGTAAACAAAGAAGGGATGGTGACTCTTGACACTTCTGTTCAACAGTATATTGGTGGTTCTAGCTAATGCAAAAAAGGAAGAAAGAAAAAAAAGGGAGGTAGTGATAAAGACAGAGATAAATGAGAGAGGGACTGGTTATTTTATATGTAGAGAGACCTAAGGAATCCACAAAAATATTGCTAGAATAATAAACTAAAGAGATCACAGAACACTAGATCAACAAATTAATATTAATTTATTTATATACATTTATGGGAATATATAGAAAAAAAACAAACCATCCAAAAACAATACCAACAAAATATTTTATTTGCAATACCAAAATAATGAAATACCTAAGAATAAACTAAAACAACTTCTCAGATTCAAAATGACATATGCACCCCTATGTTTATTGCAGCACTATTTACAATAGCCAACATATGGAAGCAACCTAAGTGTCCATCAGTAGATGAATGGATAAAGAAGATGTGGTACATATACCCAATAGAATACTATTCAGCCATGAGAAAGAAACAAATCCTACCATTTGCAACAACATGGATAGAGCTAGAGGGTATTATGTTCACTGCAATAGTCAGAGAAAGATAAATACCAAATGATTTCCCTCATTTGTGGAATATAACAACAAAGCAAAACTGAAGGAACAAAATAGCAGCAGACTCATAGACTCCAAGAAGGGACTAGTGGCTATAAAAGGGGAGGGTGGGTGGGGAGGGAGGGAGAAGGGGATTGTGGGGCATCATGATTGGTGCACATGGTGTGTGTGGGGTCATGGGGAAGACAGTATAGCTCAGAGAAGACAAATAGTGACTCTGTGGCATCTTACTACACTAATGGAGAGTGACTGCAGTGGGGTATGGGGGGGACTCGATAATAAGGGTGAATGTAATAACCACATTGTTTTTCTTGTGAAACCTTCATAAGAGCATAGACCAATGATACCTTAATAAGAAAAAAGTGCATGCAATACATGTACACTGAAATCTACAAAACATTGCTGAGAGAATGTCAAGAAGATATAAATAATAGAGAGATCTTCCATGTCCATGGATTGGAAAACTCAATATTGTTAAGATGGTACTTATCTCAAAATCAATCTAAAGATTCAACATAATTGCTATCAAAATTCCAGCAGCAATTTTTATAGAAATTGGTTAGCTAATCCAAAAATATATACAGATATGCAAAGGATCTAGAATAGTCAAAACAATTTATAAAAAGAAGAGCAAACTGGAGAATTTATACTACCAGATTTCAAAACTTGCCAACAAGCTACAGTAATGAAAACAGCATATGGGTAGAACAAAATTAAGATCCTAAAATAAACCCTTACATTTATGGTCAATTGATTTTTGACAAAGTGCTAAGAAAAATCCAACTGGGCAAAGAAGAGTCCTTTCAATAAACTGTTTTGGGGCCACTTTAATATCCAAATGCAATAACATGAACTTAAATACTTATTTCATACTATACACAAAATTAACTCAAAATGGATCACTAACCTAAATGTAAGAGTTAAAATACTAAAATTGCCAGATGAAGACAAAGGATAAACCTTTGTGACCTTGGAATGGGTAAAGATTCTTTAGATGCAATACTAAAAGCTGAACCTTAAAAGAGGGAGAAAAAAGATAAATTGGGCTTCATTAAAATTAAAACTTTCATACTTCAAAGATACTATTAAGGAAAGGAAACCACAACCTACAGACTAGAAGAACACATTTGCAAAAAATACATGGTGAACAGACCTTAGGTGATTCCAAATAATTTCCTCCTAGTGTCTATGCCTTTGTTTAATTCCTTCCCACTCAGTGTAGGCAGGTCCTTTCATTTACTTGTAACTTGCACAATATGGCAAGAGTGATGAGCTACCACTCCCGCCATTAGTTCTGTTATGTAAGACCCTATCTTAGCAGATGGGAACAAGAGATTCTCCCTACTGACTTGATGACGGAAGCGGCTGTGATAAGGAAGCTTATGTCAGGCAGCTGTGGGGCAGCTTCCAGCCAACACCCGACAAAAAGGCAGGACCAACACCCATTTATCAACAAGAAAATGAATTCTGCCCACAACCTGGACAAACTTGGAAGCAGATCCTTTCCCAACTGACCCTCTGGAGGAAAATACTGCCCTGTCAAAATCTTGATCATAACCTTGTAAGATCCTCATCAACAGACCTGGCTGAGCCATGCCCAGACTTGACCCATGGAAATTGTGAGATAATAAACGTGTGTTGTTTTGGACACTAAATTTGTGGTAATTTGTAATATATAGCAATATGAGTCAAATAAATCTTATATCTTCTAAAATATAAAAAATGGATCCAGAATATATAAATAAATTCTAAAAATCAGCAAAATAATTCAATAGACATTTCTCTAAAGAAGACATATAAGTTGCAAATAAGAACAAGTAAAGGCCCTCAACACCACTATTCTTCTTTTGTGTGATGCACATTAAAAGTATAATGACACAACACTATCCACCCACTGGGGGGGGATATAATCACAAGGATAGACAATGCTAAGTGTTGGTCAGAATGTGGGGAAAATAAAATCTTCACATATCTTGGTAGGAATGTGAACTGACATACCCACTCTGGGGAAAACTAAAGTCCCTAAGTTTCCTTAATAGCTAAGCACAAATTCATCACATGACCCAGGACTTTCATTCCTATGAATATTAGAGAAAAGAACATGTATGACCACATAAAGATTCATGTGTGAATGCTCATTACCACATTATTAATAATAGCTAAAATCTGGAACAAGTGCAAACATCAGCTAGCAAACACAATGTAATGCATCTATACAATGGAATACTATTCAGCAATACCAAGAACCAAACACTGATTGATACACCAGGGTCATACCTCCAAAGTTCCTGCTAAGTGTAAGAAAACACATGTAAACGTCTATGTATTGTATGATTTGTTTATATAAAAGCAGCAAGCAGGACTTCCGGGAAGATGGCGACGTGAGCAGGGCGACAGAAATCTCCTCCCAACACTATATTTATCTATGAAAATACAGCAAATACAACTATTCCTAAAAGAGAGACCAGAAAACACAGGGAAGCGCACAGCATGCAGCTACACCTGAGAGGACTTGGCATCCCGCAAGGCAGGTAAGATATGGAGCCATGACCCGGTGGGACCCGAGTGCTCACCAACCCCAGTGCACCGGGGGGAGGAGAGGATTCAGAGCCGGGAAGGAGTGGAAGTACAGGCTGGCGAAATAACCATCCCCGGTGATCTGCGCAGGGAGCGCTGACACACATTGCACGGTGTAGCAGAGATTGGAGAGACAGAGGGTGCAGGGTCTGAGCGGGAAACGTGCCAGAGTACTTGCAACCAGCTCTGGGAAGGAAAAAAAAAGAAGAAAAGCGCACGTTTTTTTCATCGGTCTTAAAGAGACAGGAGCCCAGCGGAGGACTGGATCGCCCCAGCACACTCACGCCAGCAGGCTGGTAGTCCTGGGGAGTTTCGGAACCCTTAGCTGGCGACTGGGAAAGGGTGGCCACACTTCAACTTACCACAGAGATCAACAGCTTCCCAATGGTTCCCACCCTGGCCAGAGCTATAAGGGGCCCTGCCACTGCTCTGGAATAGAGGAGCAACAGCGCCACCTACAGCATCCCCACAGAATTAATTCCCAGTGGGCTTTTCTTTTTTCCTTTTTAAAGTCATAAAGAGCCCAGCTGACATATGTGGCAACTACCAGCAACCACTTCTATAGCCATGAAAAAACAGAGGAATATGGTACAGACAAAGCTCCAGATCCAGACAACCCCAGAGAGGGAACCTGAAGGAATGGACATGCATAGTCTTCCTGAAAAAGAATTCAGAATAAAAGTCATAACCATGCTGACAGATCTACAGAGAAATGTGCAAGAGCTGAGGGAGGAAGTGAGGGAAGTGAGGAAAGATAATGCACAAATCAGACAAGCCATCGACGGGCTTAACACCAGACTGGATGAGATGCAAGAGATTGTTAATGGAATAGAAATCAGAGAACAGGAATACAGAGAAGCTGAGGCAGAGAGAGATAAAAGGATCTCTAGGAATGAAAGAATATTGAGAGAACTGTGTGACCAATCAAAACGGAACAATATTCACATTATAGGAGTACCAGGGTAAGAAGAGAGAGAAAAGGGATAGAAAGTGTCTTTGAAGAAATAATTGCTGAAAACTTTCCCACGCTGGGGAAGGAAACAGTCTCGCAGTCCACGGAAGCCCACACAACTCCCAACACAAGGGACCCAAAGAAGACAACACCAAGACACATAATAATTAAAATGGCAAAGATCAAAGATAAAGACAGAGTATTAAAGGCAGCTAGAGAGAGAAAAAAGATCACCTACAAAGGAAAACCCATCAGACTTCTCAACAGAAACTTTACAGGCTAGAAGACAATGGCATGATATATTTAACGTAATGAAACAGAAAGGCCTCGAACCAAGAATATTGTATCCAGCATGATTATCATTTAAATATGACAGAGGGATTAAACAATTTCCAGACAAATGAAGTTGAGAGAGTTTGCCTCTCATAAACCACCACTACAGGATATCTTAAACGGACTGCTCTAGAGGGAAGCACCCCTAAGGCTAAAAAGATGTCACCAGAGAAAATAAAATCACAGCAAAGAAACCAGACCATCCAAATACTAACTAAAGGCAAAGAATAAAACACCTAATATATAAAGAATGGAGGAGGAAGAATAAGAAGGGACAGATAAAGAAACATCAGACAGTGTTCACAATAACTTAACAAGAAAGTTAAGTTAGATTCTTAGATAGCAAAGAAGCAACCCTTGAACCTTTGGTAAACATGAATCTAAAGCCAGCAATGGCAATAAGTACATATCTATCAATAATCACCCTAAATGTAAATGGACTGAACGCACCAATCAAAAGACACAGAGTAACAGAATGGATAAAAAGCAAGACCCATCTATATGCTGCTTACAAAAGACTCAACTCAAACCCAAAGATATACACAGACTAAAAGTGAAGGGATGGAAAAAGATATTTCATGCAAACAACAAAGAGAAAAAAGCAGGTGTTGCAGTACTTGTATCAGACAAAATAGACTTCAAAACGAAGAAAGTAGCAAGAGATAAAGAAGGACATTATATAATGATAAAGGGGTCAGTCCAACAAGAAGATATAACCATTATAAATATATATGCACCCAACACAGGAGCGCCAGCAAATGTGAAACAAATACTAACAGGGTAAAAGGAGGAAATAGACAGCAATGCATTCATTTTAGGATACTTTAACACACCACTCACTCCAAAGGATAGATCAACCAGACAGAGAATAAGTAAAGACACAGAAGCACTGAACAACACACTAGAACAGATGGACCTAACAGATATCTACAGAACTCTGCACCCAAAAGCAACAGGATACACATTCTTCTCAAGTGCACAGGGAACATTTTCCAGAACAGACCACATACTAGGCCACAAAAAGAACATCAGTAAATTCAAAAATATTGAAATCCTACCAACCAACTCCTCAGATCATAAAGGCATAAAATTAGAATTAAATTTTAGAAAGAAAACAAAAAGGCTCACAAATACATGGAGACTTAAAACATTCTCCTAATTAATCAATGGGTTAATGACCATATCAAAAAAGAAAACAAAGAATATATGGAGACTAATGACAACAACAGCACAAAGCCACAACTTCTGTGGGATGCAGCAAAGGCAGTTCTAAGAGGAAAGTATATTGCAACCCAGGCATATTTAAAGAAGGAAGAACATTCCCAAATGAACAGTCTAAAGACACAATTATTGAAATTGGAAAAAGAAGAACAAATGAGGCCCAAAGTCACCAGAAGGAGGGACATAATTAAGATTAGAGAAGAAATAAATAAAATTGAGAAGAATAAAACAATAGAAAAAAATCAATGAAACCAAGAGCTGGTTCTTGGAAAAAATAAACAAAATAGATAAACCGCTAGCCAGACTCATTAGGAAAAAAAGAGAATCTACACACGAAAACAGAATCAGAAATGAGAAAGGAAAAATAACGACGGAACCCACAGAAATACAAAGAATTATAAGAGAATATTATGAGAATGTATATGCTAACAAGCTGGAAAACCTAAAAGAAATGGACAACTTCTTAGAAAAATACAACCTTCCAAGACTGACCAAGAAAGAAACAGAAAAACCAAACAGACCAATCACCAGCAATGAAATTGAAGCGGTAATCAAAAAACTACCCAAGAACAAAACCCCCGGACCTGATGGATTCACCTCTGAATTCTACCAGACATATAGAGAAGAAATAAAACCCATTCTCCTTAAAGTTTTCCAAAAAATAGAAGAGGAGGGAATACTTCCAAACTCTTTCTATGAAGCCAGCATCACTCTAATACCAAAACCGGGCAAAGACCTCACCAAAAAAGAAAATTACAGACCAATATCCCTGATGAACGTAGATGCAAAAATACTCAACAAAATATTAGCAAACCGAATTCAAAAATACATCAAGAGGATCATACACCATGATCAAGTGGGATTCATCATCCCAGGAATGCAAGGATGGTACAACATTCGAAAATCCATCAACATCATCACCACATCAACAAAAAGAACAAAAACCACATGATCATCTAGATAGATGCTGAAAAAGCATTTGACAAAATTCAGCATCCATTCATGATTAAAACTCTCAACAAAATGGGTATAGATGGCAAGTATCTCAACATCATAAAGGCTATATATGACAAACCCACAGCTAACATCATACTTAACAGTGAGACGCTGAAAGCTTTTCATCTAAGATCGGGAAGAAGACAGGGATGCCCACTCTCTCCACTGTTATTCAACATAGTACTGGAGGTCCTAGCCATGGAAATCAGACAAAACAAAGACATACAAGGCATCCAGATTGGTAAAGAAGAAGTCAAATTGTCACTATTTGCAGATGACATGATACTGTACATAAAAAACCCTAAAAACTCCACTCCAAAACTACTAGAAGTAATATCTGAATTCAGCAAAGTTGCAGGATACAAAATTAACACACAGAAATCTGTTGCTTTCCTATACACTAACAATGAACTAACAGAGAAATCACAAAAACAATTCCATTCACAATTGCATCAAAAAGAATAAAATACCTAGGAATAAACCTAACGAAGGAAGTGAAAGATGTGTACTCTGAAAACTACAAGACACTCCTAAGAAAAATTAAAGAGGACAGGAACAAAAGGAAATGCATCCCATGCTCTTGGCTAGGAAGAATAAATATTGTCAAAATGGCTATACTACCTAAAGCAATCTACAGATTCAATGCAATCCCTATCAAACTACCAACAGCTTTCTTCAATGAACTGGAACAAATAATTCTAAAATTCATATGAAACCACAAAAGACCCTGAATAGCCAAAGCAATCCTGAGAAGGAGGAATCAAACAGGGGGAATTATGCTCCCTGACTTGAAACTCTACTACAAAGCCACAGTAATCAAGACAATTTGGTATTAGCACAAAAACAAAGCCACAGACGAGTGGTACGGAATAGAAAATCCAAACATTAACCCAAACATATACAGTCAACTAATATTTGATAAAGGAGCCTTGGATATACAATGGGGAGATGACAGCCTCTTCTGCAGCTGGCGTTGGAAAAACTGGACAGCTACATGTAAGAGAATGAAACTGGACTACTGTCTAACCCCATACACAAAGGTAAACTCAAGGTGGATCAAAGACGTGAATGTAAGTCATGAAACCATAAAACTCTTAGAAAAAAACATAGGCAAAAATCTCTTGGACATAAACATGAGCGACTTCTTCATGAGCATATCTCCCCAGGCAAGGGAAACAAAAGCAAAAATGAACAAGTGGGACTATATCAATTTGAAAAGCTTCTGTACAGGAAAGGACACCATCAGTAGAACAAAAAGACATCCTACAGTATGGGAGAATGAATTCATAAATGACATATCTGATAAGGGGTTGACATTCAAAATATATAAAGAACTCATGCAACTTAACAAACAAAAAGCAAATAATCCAATTAAGAAATGGGCAGAGGACATGAATATACACTTCTCTAAAGAAGAAATTTAGATGGCCAACGGGCACATGAAAAGATGCTCCACATTGCTAATCATCAGAGAAATGCAGATTAAAACCACAATGAGATATCACCTCACACCAATGAGGATGGCCAACATCCAAAACACAAACAACAACAAATGTTGGCGAGGATGTGGAGAAAGGGGAACCTTTCTACTCTGCTGGTGGGAATGCAAATTAGTTCAACCATTGTGGAAAGCAGTATGGAGGTTCCTCAAAAAACTTAAAATAGAAATACCATTTGACCCAGGAATCCTACTCCTAGGAATTTACCCTAAGAATGCAGCAGCCCAGTTTCAAAAAGACATATGCACCCCTATGTTTATTGCAGCACTATTTACAATAGCCAAGAAATGGAAGCAACTTAAGTGTCCATCAGTAGATGAATGGATAAAGAAGAAGTGGTACATATACACAATGGAATATTATTGAGCCATAAAAGAAAACAAATCCAGACATTTGCAACAATATGGATGGAGCTAGAGAGTATTATGCTCAGTGAAATAAGCCAAGCCAAAAAAGACAAGTATCAAATGATTTCACTCATATGTGGAGTATAAGAACAAAGAAAAAACCTGAAGGAACAAAACAGCAGCAGACTCACAGAACCCTAGAATGGACTAATAGTTACCGAAGGGAAAGGGACTGGGGAGATGGATGGGAAGGGAGGGATAAGAAGGTAAAGGGGCATTACGATTAGCAGACGTAAGGTAGCGGGGGCACGGGGAGGGCTGTACATCTCAGAGAAGACAAGTAGTGATTCTATAGCATCTCACTATGCTGATGGACAGTGACTGTAATGGGGTTGGTGGGGGGGACCTGATGAAGGGGGTAGTTTAATCACCATAATATTGCACATGTAATTGTAGATTAATGATACCAAAATAAATTATAAAAAAAAAGCAGCAAGCACATTTATAGAGGTGGAGAACAGCGGCTGCCTGGGGTGGGGGTGGAAGCAGCTAGACTGTAAAATGGCTGGGAATTTTTAGGACGATGGCTATGTTCTAAAACAAGATTTGTGGTGCTGATTGCACAAGTTATAAATTACTGAAAATCAGTGGCTTGTACACTAATGTGGATGAATATTTTGGTATGAAAATTGTATCTCAATACAGCTATTTAAAAAAAAAAGAAATTTGAGGTAAAGACATATTATAGTTCTGCCCGGTTGGATGATTTATAATTATTCTTTCCAGTTGTTAAACCTGAGCTTCTCCTCCCTCCACTGATAAAGCTGGAGTTAGAAACATCCAACACAAGTGGTCCAAATAGAATATCACTCCACAAACGTGAAGCTTGAAAGAAGGGACGAAAGAGCTGAGCTAAAGTTGAAGTTGACTGTGCTTCTGTGACCCCACCTCTTCCTGCTCTGGGGGTCCTGGGAGGTATGCAGTTTCTGCCTTCTCTAGTGGTTCTTGTTGTCTTGTCTGTCAGCGTCTATTCTTCCCACAGATGCACTTTTTGCCTAAGTCAGAGTAGTTTTCAGTGATTTTCAACCAAATCAAACTTAACTTGTATAGAATTTAAATTTAGAATAGATACATGCTTTATACTAGTGAGAAGGCATATAAATTTTAAGTCACTTATTCTACATATTGATGACAATATCCAGATCTTTAGTCAGTCATCTTCCCCATCTGTGAACAAGAAAGAAATTGACAAACTTGTAGAATTGAAAAGGTAAAATCTTAGAGCTATAAACATGGCTTGGAATCAATCATCAAACACAAGGTTCTTGCCAGACCAGCATGGCAGGATATCTATAATCTCTAAAGTGAAGTGAATAAAAGAAAATATTTTTCAAAGAAATGAAAATTGTTGTAGTTTTCTGACAATGGATCACCCATGAAATCATGGAAAGTGTCTCACAAAAGAATTTGAATAATAGGAAGAAATTTAAAACTACTTCTGTGGGTTGATTTAATTGCTTTTCTATTAAAAGATAAAGATTAGATAAAAACAGCTGTGACATTCTATGGATTTTTGTTTTTATTTCAGCATATATTTAACGCTGTCTTGCCCTAATTATAATGGTCCATTTAACACAATGCAATATTCCAAAAGTTTCCAAAAGTCTGTGGATTTGATATACTTAATTTTTACTATGCTCTCGATAAGAGGATAAACCATATCTGAGATAATACTAACAGAATAGACAGTTTCTTTTCTTAATCTAAAGCCCCTCAGAGTCTTGGATAGAGTCAAAAGCAGAGCTTGTGAGGCAAAATTAAGGGTGAAAAAAGTCTCATTTCCAGAATTTAACAACCCTATGTAAATAGTTTTATTCAATGGCATTTTGAATAATCCTTTGAGAGAATAGTAACTGAACACTCTAGAAAATTAAGGAAGTACTAATTATTTTTAAAATACCTATCAAAATAACAGGTGACTTTTACATGATACCACCTCATTTAATCAAAAACTTAGAATATGCTATAATTATCTCCATTTTATGTTTCAGGAAATTGTGAAAAAATAAAGTCATACAGTTGCACAGTAATAGATAACATTAATTGATAAACTACTAGGTAACAAACATTGCTGTGAATGCTTTATGTAATTTAATCTTCACAGGAATCCTATGAAGTAAGTACAGTTGTCACTACCATCCACTTTGAGAAATGAGGGAAAAAGGAATGAGAGAGAGACTTAAAGAAGTTTAGCAATTTTCCTACAGTTAAACAGCTAGTAGTGGTAAAACTGAATTTCAGTGAAGGCAGTGTGGCCTGAGGTCCCAATTTCTCAACCCCTAGGTGTAAATTCTCACCCATAATCCTATATATGACAGCTATAAACTGTCAGGGCCACAACTGGAAGATACTTATTTGCCCCCAAAGCCTGTGATATTTTCTTTGCCATTTTCACATACTTTCTCACCATATAGATAACAAGTCTGCTGGGGGTGAGGGCTGGGCAAATAAACTTTTTTTCTCGTGTCCTTTAAGTGGGACTCAGGAAACAGAATGGAACTGGCGGGTGGTACCGAGTAGTTATTACCATTGACCTTACAAGCCTACACTAAAATTGTTGGGCTGCCCAGAGGAAAGAATTCCCTATCACACCGTCTTCTAAGTGTCACTGAAGCAATGCTTTTGCGGCTCCCTCTCCAGATCCAAGATGGTCAGACAGAATATGAGTCAGGATATGAGCCAGTGCTTATGGGCCATGGCTCTGCAACAGCCTGCATGACGACAGATGACTGTGCCTTCTTTGCTCCAAATTTTCTCTGCAAATTAAAGCTTCTTTTCTATACATAGGGCCATCTTGCACAATCTAAGCTGAGCCCCCACATGTCCATGTCTGATTGCACCTATCTCTAGGACATTATCTTATAGCAGTGCAGAATTTATTTTCAGTCAAGCATTAATTATAATGACCACATAAAGTCATTTTGTGATGTAAGAATAGCTTTTTATCCATGACACAAAAGGAATTTTTCTCTGACATATTAACCTTCACTGAATAAATGTTTTCACATACTTCCTCACCATCTAGATAATAAATCTGCTGGTGGTGAGGGCTGGGCAATTTTATCCTAATTTTATCCAGACAGTATCACACAAGAGGAATATAAAGGATATTTTTACAGGGAGTTTTTTTACTAGAAACTTGTGAAAAAATAGAAAGAGAAGGAAGGGAGGATGGAGGGAGGGAAAAGGGAGGGCAGAGAAGGGGAGGGAAGAGAAGGGAGGGGAGGGAGGAAGAATACATTTTAGTATTTCCGCATTGTTTTTATTTTAGCAAGTGTCAATTCAAATCAGTTCTAAGATGGATAGAAGAAAGTGTCTTAGAGAATGAAACTGCACACCTTTGCAATCTATTTAGAAAATGCATTGAAGAGAAAATAATTGGGCTAAATTAGCAACTCTTTTTTCATTGAAATACTTTTTTCCTCTTAATTTTTTTCACTTTATTGAGGTATAATTGTAAAAGGATTCCCTTCATCTAACTGATTAACACATGCATCTCACATATTTATTTACTCATTTTGGTGAGGTAATCTACTCTTAGCAAATTTCAACTTATCAATTATAGTCACAATGTTTTAACATTAAATCTTCAGACCTTATTTGTCTTAGAGCTGAAAGTTTGTGCCCTTTTACCAACTTCTCCCTAATTCCCCCATCCCCAGCCCCAGGCACCACTTTTCTGCTTTTTCTTTCTATGAGGTTGACTTTCTGGTTTTATTTTTTTTAGATTCCACTTTTAAATGACACCATACAGAATTTGTCTTTCTCTGACTTATTTGTCTTACCATAATGCCCTTAAGATCCACCCATGTTGTTGAAGGGGCAGGATTTTTTTCTTTCTCACAGCTGAATAATATTCCATTGCACACATATGCCACATCTTTACCCATTCATCTGCAGGCTGTTTCCATCTCTCTGTTATCATAAATAGTGTGGCAATGAACATGGAGTGCAGATAGCTCTTCGAGTTCCTGCTTTCCTGCTTTCATTTCCTTTGAATGTATTACCCAGAAATGGCACTGCTGGATCATATGGTAGATCTGTTTTAAATTTCTTGAGGAACCTCCATACTGTTTTCCATAGTGGCTGCATCAATTTATACCCCACCAATAGTGCATAAGTGTTTCCTTTTTTCCACATCCTCATCAACACTTCTTATCTCGTCTTTCTGATGCTAGCTGTTCTAACAAGTGTGAGGTGACCTCTCACTGTGGTTTTGATATGCATTTCCCTGATGATTAGTGATTTTCACATTGGCCATTGGTATGTCTTCTTTGGAAAAATGTCTATTCAGTTCCTCTGCCCATTTTTTTATTGGATTATTTCTTTTTCTGCTATTGAGCTGAATAAAGTTTTATTATGACAGAGATAAGACATATGAATACGGATGAAATAATCACAAAGGCCTAAAGTCCTAAAACCTGGTTTCCTCCTTTCCCCACAAGGCAGTGCCTGAGATATCTCAGTCTAACTCTAGGACTCCATGCAACACAGTCTGAAAACCAATGAAATAACTTCTAATAACCCTCAGAAAAATTAGCTCTAGATCAAAAGTTGGAGCCACCATTAAGAAAGCAACAGAGGGAGAATTTGCTCAGAGAAAGGATTTTCCTGAGACTGAGGAAATGGGGCTAAGAATGTGCTCTGATGAAGTACTTACTGATATGTATATAGCGAATCAGTAATGAGCTCAGATTTACAATAGCAAAGAAAAAAGGATTTTTAAGCCCTAATTTCCTCCTATCCTCCTTCCTTACCCTCATCACCTTATCCCTCTCTAAAATTTTCTCACTATCCTCTTTACATAAGTCCCAGCCACATGGACAGCCAGGCTGCGCTGCTATAATAGTCACGAGGATAAGCCTTATTAAGAGAAAATTTTGAGAGTGGGCTGTTGACCTGGTTTATGACTGTGGCATACTCTAAAGCAAGAAAGGCAAACTTTTTCAGTAAAGAAGCAGATAGCAAACGGTTTAGTCTGTGCAATCTACACATGGTGTCTATTGTATATTCCTTTTTATTTGTTTTGTTAATGCAGTCTTTTAATATGAAAACCATACCTAGCTTTCAGTCTTCACAAAGCAAGCCACAGAGGCTAGATTCCACAGCCCATGGTTTGTCAGACCATGATCTAAACAATCTGTTTACTGTCAGACAAAAAAAAAACAAAAATGCAGGACCCTCTGAAGCCATGTGCTATCATAACTAATACTCGATTTACTCTATACATGTTTACACAAAACCAGTGAGTTAAAGTATTTATCTATAATTGCTACCCTGGAGGAACTGTTGGTGAATATTATCCAGTGTATTTGACTTGGTTCCCAGGAAGAGACTTATGGAAAACTGTGGGTAAATTTAGCTTGTCACACTGACCATACATAGGTGAGGCTGGTTTGAACTGGATGAAGGGGAGTTGTAACCGGCATTTATTGCCCGAAACAGATATTTATTGCCCAAAGTGTATGCAGGAATCAAGAATGCCATGTATTGTGACAGGAGTTTTACCCAAAATGAAAAATTACCCTCCCAACAGACTAATAGCAGCAGTTATAAAACACTGGAGTTGTGGGTCAATACTTTTACCCAACTTTCAGAATAGATTCTCAGGTTGTAGGACCTAAAAGCTTATGCAAAATGAGGGACCACATTTCAGTAATACAAAATTATCAATACAAGTTAAAGCATGAAACGGAAGTTTATTTAGGATGACAGAATAAAAGACTATACTCAAATTTACAAATTTTCAAAAAGCTAAAAAGTACTCAAAAGTCCCAAGAAATTTCTAGTGTAAATCTTATCTACTTGTCTAATGTTATAGTTCTATAATGGTTCATTTTCCCTACATTTTTTCCTGCAGAGTCATCGATATTCTCTTCATAGAAAAACTGTTCTATATTTTCTGTGGACTCTATAGAACAAAAATATGGTTCAATTTTTCTTCTAACATGGTTGAGTGTGGGTAAAACTGCAATATTTCCAATCATCTCTTAGTGCATCTCCATATCAATAGGTATTTCCAAGGGTGGAAAGAAGTAGTCCATCTCCAGAGGTGATAACAAGGGTGGCGGGAGGGTATATCTGGACCAGAGAGGGTGCGGTACCTTTTCTGTAGCCGGGTCCTGAGAGACAGGAGCAAGCAGAAGTGGATGACTGCTTGTAAGCAATAAATGGGTTTCTCCTACTTGATTTCTCCCTTTGGCTTTTTTTTTCTTTTAGTGAAAGTCTCAGTTCATCACTTTGCAATAGGGTATCTGTAATTTCTTGCAGATTCTCACTGAGGAGGTCCTTCCTGTGGAGCCACAGACTTGTGGGACTCCATCCCTTGGATGTCCTCTGGCAGCCCTTACAGCAGCTCGTTCAGCTTTGCTTGGTATTCTTGAGTCCCGTTCCTTCAATCCTGCTCACAGTCAGTCTGCCTTGGCAAAAACTGAGCAGCATTGTATTCATACCCTTCTCCTTGGTATCAAGAAGAGTGTTTCAGATGCTCCGCTAGTTCTAACAGGGCGGCTTACCCCTGGGGGCACAGTTCCTCTGACTCCTACCCAACCGGTGCCAGGAGCAACACTAGAGCTGAGCAGATAGATGACTCACATGCCCGGGCAGCATTCCAAGCCCCTGTGTCAGACCTAGGCTGCAGCTTCCCCTTATGCCTCCCCCCGACTTTAAGGTGCCTAACCAACTAAGCAGCCCTGAAGAGTAAGCATAGTAGGTTCACGTGAGTTCATCTCTGCCAGCTGCATCCGCTCATACGGGTCTCATGCCATCTTTCTGGAATATCTGCTTCTTGCTGACTTTTGTCTTTGCTGAAACCGTTACATCACTGATTTAAGAGTTAAGATCGGTCTGTTCTATGAAAGAGTTTTTTCCTCTCCAATACACTACATACAAACTGGTTATCTTCTTCCTTTTCTTTCTCCTTCTTGCTTTTTAAGCCCAGAGTGACAGATGTGTGATCATCCAAAAAACATATTTTCTGCATTAAGTATGGTAATCTCTGTGAGTATGAGAGGATTATTTTAACCCCCTTTGTTGGAAAGGTCACTTCAGGTATAAAGTTGACCACTGTGCTGTTCCATGATACCTCCTGTGCAACTTAAGAGCCCACTAGCCGAAGTATCTCAGAGTATTAATACTTAAAAACAGTGATCCTACTCTCATGTTTTTTTCCTTAAAGAACTTTCAACCACTGTTTTCCTCATTTTTTAGCATAGCTCCCTTATAATACACTTAATCCTATACAAATACATGCCACAAACTGCAAATATCAGTTTAAAGCTAAACATTAAACTGTGATCACTTTTAATAAAATAACACTAAAGGCAGAATTAAGACAATGCATTCAAATAAATTTAAAAAGTAACGATAAAATCTTAGATTGTGGTAACTTAAATCAATGAAAGCTATATGTCCACAAATAAAAAATTTGTTCTGTCATACCTACACAATTCTGATAAATCCTACACCTTATGTTTCTTTTTATCTTTTATTTAAAATATTATTTAAAATAGATAATATATTTTATACAAAATAAGTCACAAAGAAATAGATGTATTATGGTGGTACAAGCTGATGTACCTAAGGAACAAAATTTTTCATTTTTCCTAAAGCAAAGCTCTGTGGCCTAATCACAGAAGAAAAGGTATTCTAGTCTTCCAAAAACAAGAAAAACACAGTGTAGCTTGGTAATGGCAACTTTGTATCTATTACTTTTAGAATTAAGGAAAAGTGTTTCCTGAACTGGTTTATCAGTTGAGCTGATGTTATCTTTTATGCTGCAATGCTTCTTAGCTTATCTCACATTGCATATCACAAACGGTCCTTTTTCTCCTTCCCCTTGGAACACCTTTCAAATGAGAAAAGACCTACATATGTGCTGCAATGTATTTGGGAAAATAGCCTTACATTTTACCTCCACCTATGGTTTCTGGGAAGCATCTAGAAAACAAGAAGTATTATCTTCTAAGATGTTGAACTTCAAAGAAATAAAGTCTTCATGTAGTAAAAAAAGAGAAAATGAATGTAGAATTTATATTATACCATTGGAATCTAAAATGTGTAAGATATATGCAAAATTTTCAAAATATATTTCTAATTTACCTGATATTCATGGCAGGGCATTACTGTAGGATCAATTTGATTATGACACAATGATTTCATGTAATGACAGAATCTAACGACACCTACTCTTCTGATATTTAAATCCCTTTGAATACCATTAGTGATTGTCTGGTTCCTGAGTATCTCCAGTGATCACAAGATTAATCTCATAAAATCACCTATTTCATTTTTAGAAAGTTCCATGAAGTTCTCTAAGTTGAAATTTACTGTTATTAGCCTTGAATCCCCAAATCCGTCCCATGCATGCAGAACAAATGTAATTCCTCTTCTACCTAATTGCATTCCACATCTTTAGGTACTAGTTCTAACTCATTATGTCATTGTTTTTCCAATTTCTTTCTCTTCCAAGAGAAAAAGATGAATTGTGATGTGGGACTGAGTGGAAGGTGCCGTGTCCTTTCCTACACCCCTAAACTCTGCTCCATCCAGAGCAGCTCTGCATTTAGATCTTTTTGTATTTAGCTCTTTGCTAAATTGGGCTCCATCCCACATGAGATTTCAATTTTATTACAAATATTTACGTCAATATTTCATACGACATCCTACACATTTCCAAGTTATGTGGAGGTTTTGATTCTGTGATTTACTGGTAGTGATTTTCTCACAATATGAGGAGGCACGACTTCAACTGCTGAAATCAACATGAACATCAAACTCATGTATCTTGGGATTGCAAAAGAATCTTAATATTAGCTGTTTGGTGGTGACTTTAGCTTTCCCAGAATTTCCTTCCAAATATTGTTAGAATACCTCAGAGGTCTCCTATTTGTTCACAAAGAAATAGCTCTCTGCAATATGTAAAGTACTTATAATTTTTGGGGGCAATTCCTGCCTCGCTATGGCAGCCTTTGTTTTGCTCCTTGTAAAACATGGAGGCTCTTCACCGTCCACCATCACGGACAATGCCAGTACTCCTCACTGCTGGCAAGGCCATGTTCCATCAGTGCTGTCTGGGCTCAAGCTCAAGACAGCGATGCCTCAGCTAAGGACGAGGAAGCCCGTGAACAGTACACTCAGCGGCCCTCTCTCCCTGTCGTCAGTAATCATGCTGCCATCCAACCTGGCACTGCCTTTGCACAGACACCACCAATATGGCAATTTCACCATTAATATATCCACTACATGTGCTGCAGCTTCCGCCATCAGCACTGTGACAGGGTCACTGAAGACATTTTTTCAGGTGTTTTCAGAAAGTATGTTATTTTCAAATCCTATTACTTTGACCAAATAGCCCAAGCCTTTTGGTGATCTTGAATTTGAAACACTTTTCTAAAGTTTAGGAATGTTCAATTCAAGAATGTCTGCTCTGTAAAATTAAAGCCAGCAACCATTCCCATCTTCCTTGAAGCCAAACTCAAATAGCTGATATGCACACATCCCATGAGATGCTGATTCGGAAGAGAGGGAAATGAACGAGACACTACACAGAAACCATTTTCACGAGAAGCAGCCGACGTGCAGGCAAAGCAATGGCCATAGCCCTGCAGAAGACCTGGGGGTCCTCTTTACATTCTAATGAATTTGTTTTCCTTTAAATAGCTACAGTGGGGTTTGTGGTTTCTAATTATGTCCTGACAGTCAGTACACTGAGCATCTAAGTACAGACTGAATAAAAACATGTGAATTGAAAGCAAAACTACATAAAAAGCAAATTGCTTTAAAGACAAAATTATAGCTAGGTTAGAGCACTTACAAAAAACTATATATTTACAACATAGTTTTATTAATATTATTAATAATGGTAACCACAACCTTTTAGGGTGAACTTCTTGGCTTCTAAGTAGCAAACCCTGTGTAAATTTGTATTTAGAAGAAAATATGTCACAGTAAGTGTATTGCTATTTATTTCCTTATTTATTAGTTTATATGAAAAAATAATGATAATAATACAGCATTATTGGGAACTAATAGTTTTAGACATTTTAAAAAATGTTATTTCCAATTAAGTGTCAGAAGGTATTATTCCCTTACTACACAGAGTAAATTACCAAAATATGGTCAGTATAGTTAATAGAAAAAAATGGCATGAGTGTTATATCTGTTTCAGCATACCACATATGATTTTAGTGGGGGGGGGGAACCTACTATAAGAGTAAAAATCTTATTTTGCATTTGCTGAAAATTTTTGTCTAACAAAAACTTGCTCCATTTTTATTAGTCCTCAGAATCAGAATGAATAACAACAACTGCTGACACTGCAGATGCCCTCCCGAAGCTGGGTTACTTATCAAAATGAATCTCAGACTGATATTTAAGAGGTTTTGTGTGGAAGGAGGGAAACGGTGAAAAGTCCAGTTAAAATATATCTGACCAAGATACATTTTTTACATTCCAGCAAACTTTCCTCTTAGTTTAGTGTAAGTATTTTTAGAAACAGGGCAGCATAAACTATAATCCACATCCCTGATAATGTAGATGACGATAATGAAGATAATTATATAATTTAACCATAAACTCTGTTTATAAAGAAGCATTCTGTGTCATGAGTAACTGAACTGTTATTTTTATAAAGCAAATAACCTATACTGGACATAACATCTACACATGCATATGTTTACATAAATATGTGTGTGCATGTGTGTAGACAGAGAGAAGAGATACACATATCCTTAACTACAAATCTAAACTCAAGAGAGCTCTGTATATTTTTCTTCAAAATGTACTCTTTAGCAAAGCCTGCGATGAAAAATCACTAGGGTATTTGTAATCTTTATCAAGAAAAAAATATACTAATTGTGATTGTTCACACATTTTACAGCAGAAATATGGATTTTGATTACAGGTTATTGCCGCAGATCCCTCTGGCAGTGTTAGCTATTATATGGCATATGCACTACATCTTCTGATTAAAAAGGAAAAATTCTGAACTCTAAAGCATACCTTTTCTCAGAAAATTTAGATGAGGTTTGTCAACCTATATTATTAAACCTTATAACCCAGAGACTGGAGGGGTCATTTTCCCTAATTCAGATTTTTATACTGCAAACACAATCATCTCAGATACTCTGTAATAAAAAAAGGAAATTTGTTGGTACACATAATTGAAAAGACTAGAAATAGTGTGGGCTTCACCAGTTTGGTCACAGCGTCATCAGAGCTCTATTTTCTGGCATTTCCTGAGCTGTACCCCTTTCCAGTGACTTTTCGCTGGCTCTAAGACAACAAATACCTGCAGCGCTAATGGCAGTTGGTAGTCGCCACCGAGTATCATTGTTTTTTGCTCCTACATATCAAGCCTGGGTCCTGAATTTCACTCTGTGTTGGGCATTTTAGTCATAAACTTGGATGGGGGATGGAATGCGTTAATTGGTTAAGCTTCTGTGATGTGCTATATCCTTAGAAAGAAGATAGGACCAGCCTTCTAAAACTACCAAATTCTGCAAGTTAAAACTAGGGTCTATTGGAAAGAGATATTAGCTTTGGGGAATCAGTCAACATGATTATGATATAATCCGCCTTGCAGAATGGTGGCAATTGAGACCCAAAACAGCCTAACATAGCAAAGAACAGATTTTAAGCTGAGATCCATATGACACTGAAACCTACCCTCAATTTCTCCAAGGTTTGTTTTGTGACTGACTGTTTCTCTGTAATTGAATCTCTTTCTGGAGAGTTTCCAGTATAGGTAAAATTTTAGATTCCATTTATATTTGTGAAATATACACAATTAAAAATCATTTATTTTTGAAATATTTTCAATACTTTAAAATGTAAAACTAACTTTTACATAAGAATACATAAGAATAATATATATATATAACACATAACATATATATATATATATACCTACATATGGAGAGATATATAGATATATATGATACATAAGAAAAGCACAAGAGAATAGTTTTTCCACTCAAATGAATATTAAACTTTATACAGACATAGTTAAGTGTTTTCTTTTAGAAATTATTATACTGAGAAATCAAGTGTGCTGAAGTAATATCAGAAATGACTTAGATAAATTATTCTGATTATCCATTTAAGGACTAATTGATAATGCAAAAATTTACTACTTTCATATACATAGTAAATGTATATTGTCATGACTAGAAGCAACATACAATTAAAGTGTTGTATAGTGATGACAGAAAGAGAAAATCAAGTATCTTCTAGTGAGAGCTTAAGTATAAATACTGTATATCAACAGTATAAATTAATGCTAGACAAAAAAATATTTTATTTAAAATACACTTTCATATTTCCATTGGTGGGGTTTACACACTTTTCTATACAATAAATTTTTATGGAATATTTGGGATCATCTAGTCTAGGTCTTTCTTTTCTTACAGTTTTTTATTATTATTATTAGAAAAGAGCTCCAAAGAAACTAAATGACATGCTGAAGATTACAGAGTCCGGAGTAGCATCAAGGACCCAGAATGCTATAGTTTCAGGAGTGTAAATGTATTTTCCCTCCGTGGCTCAAGAAAACTGAGCTTGAGCTTTGGAAAGAAAATTTGCTAACATGGCATACACAGTGGTTTGTATACAGTTTACAGAAAATGGTTCCCTGGTGAACCAGCAAAGTATGAGGGCTCTAGTAAAAGCCTACGTTGTAATCTTCCTACATGTTTTCCAACCAGTACCACATCTTAGTGTTCTCATCTGAAAAATGCAGGGACCAGTATGTGATATATATTCAAACAAAGGCTGTTTGGTTTAAGTAGTTATAACCAAGGTTGCATGCAACATGTGTTATCTGCAAGGTTTTATCCTTTGAATGTGGTTCCACATTCTCCTCATTCACACTGATAATCTTCTTTTCTGACAATCTCTCTCTTAATGGATGTACAACTCACATGAGGTGTAAGTGCCATGACTGCAGAAAATGCTTATTGCATCCTTACATGCTTGCTAATATTCTAAGAGGTTTATGTGTATTTCATCCAAGGAAAGCACCTCCAAAGTAGGGTCTACTGTAACGCCCATTTTGCTCATAAAGAAGCTGACCAAAGAGAGGTTAAATGACTTCCATGAAGCGACAGAGCAAGGGATCCAAACCTGAGCACAAGGCCATTCTTATTCCAATGTCTTTAGCCTTACCAGTTCCACTATCTTCCAGATAAGCTGTCAGTAAATATCTTCAGAAAAATAACATTAACTAAAAGTATATTTTTCAATAATATTCACTTGGTATTGTACTTTTAAATATGATGTTTAAACATTATCATTCACAATCCAGAATGTATGGCCATTCCTGTGTATTCAAATGCCTCGTCTAGGAGCTTTATTTCCTTTAGGAACTGATTAGAGTATAAATAAATTAAAAAGCTTAAAGGTTTTTAGAAATTATTTAGGAGGGAAGGAAATGAACATGATCAAATGAAAAAGAACGAATCATTAAACAAACCTGAAAAGAATATGGCAATAAAGGCATGGATTACAGCCAGTTGTGCTATGTGTAATGTGTGATTTGCCATACAGATTAATAAGAAATAGTATTCTTCTCATGAAAATGCCTCAAATATGCAGAAAATGATTCTTGGTATATAATTAAATTGGGTTAGGTAAGCCATGATCTCTGCTAGGATAACAGGCTTGCCATGGACCTAGAAATGAGTAAGTACTTCCCTGACTGAGCCTCACGAAGTGAGAAGTGGCACCACAACTAGACATCTGGCAAGCTATATCCAATCACCTTCCTTTTTCTCTTCCATATCACACCACTGCTTCACTTTGCAGTTTTCACTATGTTGCTACAATATCTCGGAACAAAGAGATAGATCACTTGTCAGCAGCTGAAACAGCTATATGGATGAAGAGACTTACTGCAAGAAATGGATTTGCTGATAGTCATTTGCTGGATTTCAAATAGTTCAAACAGTTGAGGATGACAGCTTTCAGTTATGAGAGTCAGAATAATACTCTCATCTTCCAGTCAAAGGTTCAGTGTAGAGGGTCCACATCCTTAAAGTTCATAATTATCTAATTAATGCAATTCAACTGAACTAACATTTGTTGATGCTACATTAAATTTAGTTTTTAAGATCTGGTTATACAAGGGTGACTAATATGAGCTTATGTTGCAATGACAGAGGGATAAAACAAGTACAAATTGACCCCAGGAAAACCTTATCACATGAGTAGAGAGGGTAATGGGAGTAAGAGACAGGGAAAATTATCTTTTTTGAATTTAAAGTATACTGAGTCCATTTACTTTGACCAAAACCATAAATGTACAGCTTTCCATCAATACTTACATCCTGTTAATACTGTTTAAAAAGCATTTACCACTTTAATAACACTATTCGGCAAATTCTTAGAGCCTCATTTTTTAACGTGTCAGATAATTTCTACTTGTAGAGATTCTCTGTCCTTCATTTCACTGGAAAGTACATATGCACTAAAAAAGTAACTTTGGATTCAGTCAGTGCTGTTAAAATTGTCACTATACTTGAAGCAGACATTTCAAGTATGTTCAAATATGTCTTTAGTGTGAATTGAAACTAAGGTGGTTTTCCTCCGACCTCAAGTGTCAGGTATGATCTCAAGGGTCATCAAAGACCTAGCAGGTTCAACTGGCACCAACACTTCACTGATAACCTATATTCAGAGGTCAGGGGCACTGGATGCATACGGGGAGGGGGAGGTTTATAAGCATTAGGCCTCACTGATTCTAAGGAAATGTCTAGGAAGATCTTTATTATTCTGATAGATTCTATCAGGGATCTTTCTACTTTTCCTTTTTATTAATAACATCCACAATTTCAATTGATAAAATGTTGTCAAAACCTTAGATAACAAAAATGAAAACACTTCTTAGTACCATAGTGCTTTATATTTTAAAGATTTTTCTATATTATTTTATGTGATCCTCAAAATTATTTTGTGGAGTATACAGGATAGGTATTATGATGAGTGTCAAATATGAATATAGAACACAAGATGCATTGTGTTTAATGAGATTTCATGTAAGGGTTAATATTTTTTAAATTCTTGGGTCAGAAACTTTACTGATACTGTATTTGTAAATGTTTGGAATATGTGGTAAGTGTTATGTGAGAATGTAGAAGATGGAGGGTGGGAAGTCCCCAAAAGATTTACTAAAAATCAAACTTCTGTTGATGTATCTCAGCATCAATTTGCATTTATACATATCTTAAACATCTAGTTTCTCTCATCAGTGGTTTTCCTTATTTTCTATTTTAATGGTGAACTAGCAATTATAGGTATAAAAGTTTATTTCTGACTGAATAGTGTAAAACCAGCCAGTACTGAACAACAAACAGAAAAATCCTATCTGAAATGGAAGAGTCAGTCAGCATCTCACTTTATGGCTTGGAAAAGAGCAAGTGTTAAACAAAGAAAAAAGAAAAAAAATTGAAAACAAATTGAAAAATATTGACACAAAATGGGAAGAAAATGAAGCATGTTGAATGCATTCTTAATTCATTGTAACTTTGATTTTTTTAACCCTTTATTCAGGAGCTTTGCTTTCTGTAATGCCAAACAATTAACTGTATGCACAAAACACATTAATTATACTGTGCACAACTGAGGTTTTTTTTTTTTCCTGGCTTACATTTTCTTTTCTTCTTTTTTACCAGTTGATTTATTGGCTCTATTTTTATATGTCTTAGCTAATTATTGTTTTTTTGGTCTGTGTTACCAACATCTGTTTGAAATAAAAATGCTATAAATCTCTCATTTGAATTAATTCTGTTTACATTTTTCCTTTTTCTTGTGCCTTATTGTCATTTAAGGTGTGACAATCAAGTGGTACACAACTCCAAAAATCTAAACCTTCATGAAGGTGAGACCATCACATAGGACTACTGAGCTCTCTCAACTGAGTTTTGAGGGAGAAGCAAACATTTGAAAACAGAAGAGAAAAAAGTCAAACTCAAGATTATCATTATTAATCATGCAAAAAAACAACAATTTTTAAGCCTTAAGATGTAAACCTATGTCATTGCTCACAATCCTTCCAATGATCCACTAAGTCACTCAGAGACCACACAGCATCTCTCCTGAGAAAGCATCATGTTGCCTAATGAAATGAGAAAATGCATTTAAAGAATAAAGTGTCTTAATTTTAACCGGAGTAGTCAGCAGCTAATTGTGTATAATGATGTTAAAGGAATAGTTTGTGCCATAGTTCTTTATTTCTATTTTTTTTTAATCTTTTTCATACAACTGCTGCCTGGATGAGTCATCCACAAGTAGCAGATCCTTAACACTAGTTATTTCACACATCATATTTAAAAATACCTACACAATGAGAGAAACATTTTAAAAATGAGGAAAAAAAGTAGTAGGGATCCTTTTCTCCTTAATCTCTCATTTGAACGTATGAGAAAACCACTTCATTTACTAAAATTCACTTGCTAAAATTGTCCAGTACAAGGAATGAAAAGAAACACCAAAGACACAAAAGAGATCATCTAGAAGGAATTAGAATAAGACAGATAATGACTTTCTAATATAAAATACAGCATTTTAAAAGACAGTGAAAAAATTATTTCAAAGATCAGAGATAAATATATTTGAATCCTAAATTCTGTATCCATTCAGTCATGGGAAATAGTCAAAAATATATTCAATATGCAAGGAATAAGAACATTCACCTCTGAAGCATTCTGTCTTAGCAAATTTATCACAATAGTCCATATCAAACTGAGTAAAACATGAAAGAGGAGTATATGAGATCCAGGAAACTTTGGCTACATTTAAACAGAGCAGTAAAGGGAAGTCCAAGAATGACAGCTTTGTCTCAGACCTAAAAATCAATCAGCAAATTGTAGAAGTAAGATGGTTAGCACATGGAGAGATCTCTGGGGGTAGAGGACTCATGAGAATACGTGATATGATATATCATTTGAAAATAACTAATTATATAATATAGGCTAATTGTAAAAGTTTAAAAGGAAAATCCAAAAAAATTTTAGAAAAATAATAATCTTGAACAAATAAAAAATGGAATACTCTCCTAGTTATCTTTTGCAGCCTAGAAAAATCCTGATATTTGGCAACTTACAACAATCATTTTATTAAATTTCACAATTTTGTAGGTTACAAATGTGGACCTTGTTTAGCAGGATAATTCTGCTATTCCATGTAGCATCAACTGAGGTCATTCAGTAGTACTGAGATAGTAGGTGAGCTGGAATGGAGGGTAGAAGACTGGACTCCTAAGTCTATTTGTTTGAAAGAAATGGATGAAGGTGAAAGCACAGGCCCCAATGGGACTGTCCGTATTCTCACACATACTCTTTGTCCAGCAGTGTGGCCTCAGGGAAGTCAGAGCTCCTTCCACAGAGGGATTCCAGATGGTCTTCTAAGAAACAGGAATGGAAGCTGTAATCTCTTAAATTGTGGGCCTAGAAACTGGCACAGCATTATTCCCTCCAGTTTGTTGTAACAGTCACAGAGTCCACAGAGATTCAGGCAAAGGAGTCTTCAACCCACTGTCAATGAAAAGAATGTGAAAAAAAATGCATGGCCTTCTTTAACCTATTTATCACAGTAAATCATTTAGTTAAGCTGTCCCTGATTTTTTCGTAGGTCTATTTGGTTAAATAATTTTGTTGACTTTAGAATTTAAGAACCACCCCAGACATAAAGTATAAAATATTTCATATGGTTTTAAAAGAAAACAGAAATATTACTGAACCTGAGTATATTAAAGTGTGGGTAAAATTGTAATATTTCCAGAATCTCTCGCCTGGCTTTAGTACATCTGCATATCAATAGGTGTTTTCCAAGGGGTGGAGAAGATTAGTTCATCTGCATATCAATAGGTAATTACAAGGGTGGGCCTGCAAGGGTTTATCTGGCCTGGAGAGGTTGGATGGAGCTCTCCTGCTGCAGCTTGGTCAAGAGAGAGACGGGGATGACTGCTTGTAAGAAATAAAAGGGCTTCTTAACTTTATTTCTCCCTTTGACTGAGTTTGGTTTCAGAGGTATTTTGCCCTGGGATTTTCCCCTGGAGTTACATAAAGTAAAAGCACAGATGATAGAATTCAATAAATGGTAAGGAAAGGAAAGAAAAACTATAGGAAAATAATTCTGATATCCTTGTTTTCTAGACTATATGGTCTGAATGTTTGTGTCCCCCACAAAATTTGTATGTTGAAACCTAACCTCCAAGGTGATGGTATTAGAAGGTGGGGCCACTGTGACATGATTTTGTCACAAGGGTAGAGCCTTCATGAGTGGGATTAGTGCCCTTGTAAAAGAATTTCTAGAGACCTCCACAACCCCTCCTGCCATGTTTGGACATTGTATCTATGAGGATAGCCATGTGTGAGTCAGGAAGGGGGCTCTCACTAGATACTGCATCTGCCAGGACCTTGACCTTGGACTTCTCAGCCTCCAGAACAGTGAGAAATAAATTCCTGTCATTTATAAGCCATCTGGTTTATGGTGTTTTGTTATAGCAGACAAATTGGATTAAGACAAAGTCGTGCTAAATGAAATCAGACAGAGATAAATACTGTATGATCTCACATCTGGAATCTAAAAAAAAAAAAAAAACTTATAGAAAAAGAGATAAAGCTTGTGGTTACTAGAGGTGGACGTTGGGGGCAAGGGAAACTGGAAGATGACCAAATTGTACAGACTTCCATTTTGTAAGTTAAATAGGTGCTAGGGATGTAATGTAGAACATGATTATAGCTGACACTGCTGTGTGATATATAGATAAGTTATTAAGAGAGTTAATCCTGAGTTATCAGCACAATGAATTTTTCCCCTTTTTTCTTCTTATTTTATCTATATGAGAAAATACATAATAACAGAACCTATCGTGGCAATCATTTTCCAATATATATAAATCAAACCATCATGCTTTATGCCTTAAATTTTATAGTGAAGTAAATTGTTTCTCAATAAAACTAAGAAAAATATTATTCCAAAACCAATAACTTGCAAAAACGAAAGAATCCAATTTAAAAATGGGAAAAGGACCTAAGTAGACATTTTTCCAATAAAGACATACAAATAGCTCCTCAAAAAAAAAAAAAAAATACAACTACCATAATGATCCAGCAACTCAATTCCTTGGTATATAGCCAAAGGAGATGAAATTATTATCTTGAGCTATCCGCACTCCATGTTCATTGCAACATTATTCACAGTAGCCAAGGCATGGAAGTAACCTAAGTGTCCAAAGTGTCCATCTATGAATGAATGTCTATATATATATATATAGTGGAATATTATCCACCCATGTTAAAGAAGGAAATGGTGCCATTGGTGACATGTATGGACTTTGAGGCCATTATGCTGTATAATCTCATTTCTATGTGGAATCTAAAAGAACTGAACTCATAAAAACAGAGACTAAAATGGTGGTTGTCAGGGGCTACAGTGTGGGGAAAATGAGGATGGGTTGGTCAAAGGATACAAACTTCCAGTTATAAGATGAATATGTTCTGGGGATCTAATACACAGAATAGTGACTATAGTTAAAACTGCTGTACTGTGTATTTACAAGTTGCTAAGAGAGTAGGTCTTAAATATTCTCACCACACACACAAACACACACAGATAACTAATAGAGGTGACAGTTGCGTTAACTAACCCCATCATGGTAATCACTTTGCAATACATCACACTGTATGCCTTAAACTCACACAATGTTATATCAGCTATTATTTCAATAAAATTAGAAAAAATGAAAACAAAATTGAAAGACTGTATGATCTGGGCAGATGGCAGCAGAGTTAATGATTACTAATTTTCAAGTGAACTTAAATAGATACAATAAGGTCCTGAGATTTATTACCCAAACTTCCATATAGGCACTGAGCCAGGGAATGCTTAGGGGAATAGACAATTTTTGTCCTGTTTTTATGATCTGTTGAATCCCTTATTTTGATGCATCCAATTAAGTGGTCATGTCCTGTATGAACACTGTCATTGCGAATGCAGAGAATGCTCAGCCTCCAGGGTTGAAATTGATTTGAGTACCACTTTTAAAAACTGTTTTCATCAAGTTCATTTCATAGCTCCAGTTATTTCTGTCCCTATTTGTTATGCACAGATCTTTGCAAATTCTAAAACTCCAGGAGGTAGAACTCTCCCCCAGTTCTGCTAGCTACAGCTGCTGGTAAATACCAGGGAAAGTATGACTCTAAATGCCTGCTGTTGTAGGAGGGCTTACATAAGATCTCCTGGCTCTTGGTAGAAAGAGAACAGTCTTCCAATTTGAGGAGAGATTAGTCCACTTCTCTCCACCTTATCCAGCCACAATTTACTTAGAAGTCATTTGCATGATAATCTTTCTCATGGTTGGGGTTAAGAAAGCTATCATTTTATTTTGTCTGAATTTTTACAGTTTAAGTGTAAAGCTCAAGCATATTTGTAAATCTATTACACTAATATTAACTTCTTCTAAAGATGCTGGAATATCTAGAGATCACAGTCATTCCCAAATAAAATGATTCTCCTAAAAGCTTTTTAAATAAATCATGCAAAAAGAATTAGTCTGTTGTCTACTTTTATCATTTTGTCTCCTTTTATTTTAGATATAAAAGGTGTGATCTATGTTTTTTCTAATGACTGTTATTCATTCTACCAGCCATCCTTTCAGTACAAACAGATATATACAGAGAATTCACTCACTGGAAAATACATATTTTTGAACAGCTAAATATGGGGATCCAGTAATGATTTTTAAGAAGCTCACAGTTTGGGGTAGAGACAGATATACAGTAATGCATTTGCAAATTACAGTGTGATGTGTTATCATAGAAACACATTCAGATAGCTACAGGTACCAGGGGAGCAAATACCTAAGTGCTAAGCAGGTAGGAAGAAGAGGGTAAAATTGGAATTTTGGTTTCATAGTATCTATGAACTGAACTATAACATCAATATATCTCTATTTTCATAACATCAAAAAAAATACAATACTGTATATGATATTGTCTCAGTGAGTGCATAAAATTGGAAAACCAACTATGAAGCCAGTGTGTATCAAGGTGAGAAAAATGGGCTATGCCATTTGCCCTTCAGCTATTTTACATAGAGTAGTGATCTCATCAAATCCCAGAAGGAGAGAAGCATTACCTGTTCTCCCAAACATTCCTAAACTAAAAGGGATTACCTGCACTTTAGGTCCCTACTTCAGTGGCAACAGATTGGGTCATTTTTCAGTTATATTTTCAGGTTGTGAATCCAGTTTTGAGTATTAGGCTCTGCAGAATAACACAGAAGGTCTGACTGCTGTCATCTGGAAACCTACTTCCAAGGTTGGCCCTTGGTTGGCATCTGGGAACTTGGATTTTGAGAGGGTCCCCAACATTAGTGGATAAGAATGTTTTTCTGTGTCTGTGTCTAAACACTCTGAGTAAACGACATGATTTACAATGAACACCTGCTTTCCTTCTGGGAGTCTGGGGGTCTGATCACATAGGCAGGGAGTGCCTGTGTGATCAGACCCCAGTAAAACTCTGGGTACTGAATGGCTTACAAGCTTCACACATGTGTTTACAACTTGTTACTGCGGTGATTAAGTATATCCTGTGGCCTCTACTAGAAGAAAACCTTTGGAAGTGGCTCCTGTTTTTTCCCAGACTTCACCCTATGAGACTTTTCCTTTTGCTGACTGAACTTGGTATTGCATTTTCATATCAGCTGGGAATACCACTCTCTGTTGAGTTCCTTGAGTCTTCCTAGTGAATCATCAAACCTGGGGTGATCTTTGGAATTCCCAACAAATAGGGTATATGTTAAATTGAAATAGTTATGTTTTGACAGTCTTTCTGGATTTTTGCCAATGTAAACTCATAATAGAGAAAATCTGCATTCAGTGAAAGAGGAGAAAAGGCTCTTTCCCCAGAAAATGTAAAGGACTTAAAAGTAAACTACTAGTTTTCTAATAGTAGCAAGTTTTCTAGCAAAGGCAAGTATTTAAATTAGATATAAATGTATATGTTAATTATATATACAAATTACATACTTATACATTAATATGGGTGTTGTGTGCCACCTTTGAGCTATTAACTCATAAAGAAAAAGTACCGTTCTGACTAAGTAAGTCACAGTTAACAAAGAATAACTCTTCAAGCCACAGGGATTATCACCTCTTCTAGTCCCAGTACTGCCATTAATCTACTGAGTGAACTGGAACAAGTTACTTAATTACCTTGAGCAAAACCACTCATTTCACTTTCTACATTTATAGCTAAATTTAAGGTGTTGTAATAGATAATTTCTTGAGATGTACTTTCTGAAATTCCAGTTATGCGAATAAAGGGTGTCCGTGGCTTTCACTCTGTTTTCTGTTTGATCGTACAGATTGATTTGACTGACCCGGCTGACGTGGGTGATCCCATACTGTCTCAAAGCATCGTGTGTCTGTCTCCTACCAAGCTGTCTGTTCTTTCATAGATGAAGAGTAGCACAGTTAGATGAAGGGTGAATCTTCTTCTGGTTATGTATCAGTCTTGGTTCAGCCAGGGAAAGGGAACAACTAAAGGTACTAGAGAAATAAAGCAGTTTAATAAAAGAAGCAGGGCTTATATATATATATATATATATATGGGAAGAGCTGGGGGAGAAGGAATGGTAGGACTGATGGTCTGAAGAGCAATGAGACGATAATACCAAAGGCCATCACAGGCTTCAGCCTGAAGTATAGAAGAGGGCAGAGAAGCTACCCCCATTGTGAAGTGGAAGCCTGTCCACAGGTCTATGAAGCAACTAACCACCATGATCTACTGAGACAAGTGGCTTCTGCTTCACCTTCTCCCTTTGGCAAACTCTAATGAGTCATAAAAGGAAGGGAATTACAGGACATTCGTTCCCAGCCTTAGAAGGAGTGTTGGGTTACCTCACTGACAAGATACAATCTTGCATATGTGGTTGTGGGAACCCCTAGAAGATTCGCTTCAAAGACTTCTAGAATTATAAGACTCTGTATTTTTTTAATAAGTTTTCAGAACCCTTAATAGAATATTAATCAGTTTCCTAGTGATAGATGTGGTATTTTCTATTTTAAGAAAAAAAGGAGAAAAATATCTTATTTTCTGAGGTTTATTCAAAAGCTTTTTAAAAATGCTTTTTATTGACTTGAATAAATACTTTAAAAAGTATCAGCCTATTCTCTATTATATAACACAAAGATAGTGACATATTTAGTTGTCCCAAAAATGAACTGAATATCTACAAAATTATTGTCACTGTTCTAACTGAACTGTCATTGATCTATGCTGAATATATTATGATATGATGTCTCTATTAAAGTGATCTGGCATTTAAATATTCTTTTCCACTGAAAAACTGATTTGGCAAGCAATTTTTTCTTCATCTATTCTCATATTTACCAACTAGTTATAAGCTAATGGATAAATCATCTGTGTCCTACAGAGCTGTGATAAGAAATTTAGAGAAATGACAGTTTCAAGTTCTGGCTGAGAAATTAGTTTTCCATGCACGATTTCTATAGATTTTGGAATGGCAAGCCTCAATCTGTGCTTTGTCATACTTACTGATAGATATTTAAAAGGAAATGTGTTAGTCATGTTTATGTTCTAAACAGTCTTCCAACTCTTTCCAAACATTCAATTTCTCACAGTACAAAGATGTGATGGACTGAACGTTATCAGTGTGCTAAAAGACTGCTAAATAAAATGAGCACCTGGCAATCTGGGACAAATAACTTATCTAGGGGAAGAAATATTAAGTTATGGATTTGCAATCCACCGAGTACAGAAAGTGTAGGACTGTTTGAAATTGTAATTACGGTGCCCAGTCAAGTTCAGAAACACAGTAAAGAGGAGTCTATAGCCATATGATAACAGTCACTGTCCTGGCATACAAGCTAAGTAACATAGTCAAAAGGACAGTCCAAAGGGTGAGTGCCTATAAACTTTAAGTAAAATTTTAAACTTTAAGTTGTCCTCTTCATTTCAGCCCACGTAAATACTTCTGAGCAGCATGCATTTTTCTTCTTGTCTTCAAGGTTCTGACCCTTATTAATGTAGTTCTTGGATCTTAACTAGCTTTTTTCATTAAATGGCTTCATTTATTGAAAAGAAGTTAGCACTTCCTGTGTTGAACATAATAGAAGTAGATGTAGCCAATATTCAGTTTAAATTGTAATGTTTCAGTTACATAATATTAGAGTTCTCTACTAAGATTCCTATTTTCTATTCATTTTTGACAGGGTTGCCTAGTTTCCTAAAACAGGAAATATTTACTCTGAGTCTTGAAAGATTCACAATGTGATAAACTGTTTGCAAAGCAGAGAAAAAGAAGATGCAAAAGACAAAGTTGTCAAAGTATGGAGTATCCAGTCATCTACAAGTAAATGGCATTTGTTGGAACAAAGGCAGGATTAACGGCAGAAAATGAGCCTGATTAAGAAAGGGACAAATCATAAAAAGCCTTGACTTTTATTTTGGGAAGTTTAGAATTTCTTCTTTAAAATGATGAAAAGCCATTTAAGAATTTTATGTAAAAATATAATTATTAAGATATTTATCTTTAAAAGTAATTACTCTTATGTTCTTTACTGAGAATACATTTAAAATCAGAAAAAATGTTTAAAGGTTGTCACGATTAGCCCAGGTGAAAAATATTACTATTAATGCAAACTAACTTAAGAGGAGATACAATATATATTTAGGATATAAAATACACAGGGTTTGATTAGGTTGCAAATAAAAGAGAAATGAAAGATGAATCTTAAATTAAATTCATATTTCTCTCTTGTTTGATAAATACATCATGGTACTACCACAAAGACCCAGGTTAGGAATAGATTTGAAGAGAGAATGAGGAGGTTTTGGTGTGAAAAATTTGAGGTGCCCAAGGAGAAATAAACCATTATATAAACAGGTCTAGAACTTAAGGTGTTTTTCCTTAAAAATGTTGATTTGGAAATCATCAGCACATTGGTAAAGTAATGACTCTACCAATCTTCAACAATATATTTCATGGCTCCCTGAATAGACAGTAGCAATTTTTATACCTGTTCAAATCCAGTAAAAATTATAGTCCTCCTCCTACATCAATTCATATGCAAGCGTATGTCCCATATCTACATATAGAGCCTTACATCGCACCCACACATCAAAATTCACATCACACAGTATTATATATATGACTTTTAGTAGTTACGTAAAACTCATGTGCCAATAGCACATTTTGCTCTTAAAAATTCCCTTTCTAAGAAAATGGGACAAAGTGCTTAAGAATCTCAAATTTACAAAATACTAAAATGTCCAAAGGCAAAGAGGTATGATTTCAACTGAAAGGTATGATACATATGGTCAGGGGACTTTAGTGACTGATCTGAGTTCCACAAAAAACAAAGCGTTTAACAGACTAATAATAAACTTTCCATTTCCTCATGTAAAGTGAGGTGTGGCTGGATTAGTTCAATTCCAAGATTCCTTCTGACCACCAAATCCCAAGGTTAAATTGGGAAATTATTTAAATAGCTCATTTTTATTGTAAGTATAATACTTTGATGTGAACTTTGAATAAAATATGTGCATATGTACATTTTTTTCTGCATTAAATTTTATAGATATAATATTCTGCACACAGCCACATGCAGAAATTGACTTACAAAACAGAAAAAAGCATTTACAACTATCGTTGAAATAAACTATATTTTATGGTACCCCATTATGGATATGGATAACTTTTATTATTATTAATTATACTTTTGATAATGCCTGAGTGAGCAGTTCCATTTTAATATAATAGACAACTGTGTACATGCATTATAAACTGGAAGAAATGCTTTACAAATGGAACAAGAGTACTTTTACAAGTTCAGTTATCAATTCTCTACACTCTGAATTCATGTACTATTTATTTCATAGTAGGTATGCAAATTCAAAATTTGTTTGGCCTTAAAGCTAAAGCTTCAATTCAACCATTGTTAACAAAATACCTGGGCATAATACATTCAGAATAGCATCTCCTCATTGAACTAACATTTGGTTTAATTCTACATTATCACAGTTGATTGAACTTTGTATTATTACTTATATTACACTCACACTTAATAGACATCACTCACTCATATAGTCACATATATTCACAGCACACACACATGATTACAACTCATACATATGCATACACACTAGCATTTATGTACTTTCTCCCTCACATGCATACACATACACACACATGCACACAAATCTGGTGTTTTCTTCCTCTTGATGCTGCATCCAACCTTACATATTTAAGACTTACAGAAAAGTATTAACAGTACTATACACTTCTTCAGTAAGAGAAAAGGGTTTGAGTGACCTGTAGAATTTATTGCTCTATATAAACAGAAGATATAACTTATAAGATTAAGACTTAATTCATAAATTTCTGAGACCTTTGCCACAGAGATCATTGCCTTGTGCTGCCTCTTCCAATGTCTGAAAATTTATGCTTTAAATGTTTTATTTAGTTTAAAGGTGGAAGTAATTCAACAACAACAAAAAATCAAAACTTGTACACTGGCACTGTAATGAATACCTTTTAATTAACAAAATAAATCATGTTCATTGATTGGAAGGATGAACATGGCTAATATACATGAATCAAAGCCATATGGTAAAAATGTTGTAAGCCCTCTTTGAAAAAATTGATGTCTAAACTAAAATTAATATGAAAATTCAAAGGACATAGAATGGATAAAACCTCTGAAAATCAAAATTTATTAAATACGCCTCACTGTGCACCAAAATCAACTTTCCATTAATATGGTATTAATGTTTAAGGATTATACAAAAACAACAATAAAAGAAGAAGATGGAGGGTATGATCTAAAAAATTTATATCTATACACAAACACACATACACAGTCAAATGACTTGATAAAAATGGCAAGGCAACTCAGTAGGAAAGGGATAGCCTTTTCAAAAAATGGTCCTAGAACGAAAAGATGGTGGTGTGAGAGGTGAGACAGAGGTCCCTCCTAAAGCTGCATATAATACAAAACTATAATTAACACAACTAATCCTGAAAGAGCAACAGGAAAGAGGACTGTGCCAAACTGCATACACCTGGAGAAAAGAATAAACCTCATGGAACAGAGTAAGGTACCAAAGCCATGGCCCAGCAGGACCCAAGCCCCTCCACCACCGCAGCTCACCACCAGGAGGAAGAGAAACAGAGCGGGAAGGGAGGGGAGGCCTGGGACTGCTGAATACCTAACTCTGGAGATCTGATCTGAGAGCACAAACCTACATTTCATGGTGTTTTCATAGTACTCTCATGACTAGGGTTTTGAAAGCTAAGACAGGCAGAATTCCTGGAGAGACTTGAGATTCTAGCTGACTGTGGAAAGCAGGGATCCATATCTGGCTGCTCTGGGACAAAAAAAGGTGGGCAGTCTGAGAGACTTCCTAACAGCAAGAGGGCTGCTAAAGGGGCAAGGATTGCACAGAGCTTACTGCTCAGGAGAAAGGACAGGTAGACAAAATTGTCCAGGTGCACTCTGCCCAGCAGGTAGGGAACTTTCACGATCGTCAGGAGCTCCAGCTCCCTGGCTGGCTAAAGAGCTCCAAGGACCCCCTCCGTGATACGCAGCCTCATGAGCCTTCTCCCAGCCAGCCTCACCTGGCTCACAAATCAGCAAACCCTACCCTGGCATTAGGCCAGCCTGAGGGAAAACCCGTCTATAGCAACTACAAACCCAAAGCAGAGAGGCTTATACCTCTGAGCTCGGCCCACTGGTTCTGACAGTGCAGTCAGGCACAGCAGCTGGGAAGCAGGAAACAGCCCTTTCCTCCACCCAGGCACCAATACCGCTCCCCTGTGATCCTGGACATTGCTTCAGGTGCTGAGAAGCTCTAGAGAGTAGAGCGTCTGGGCACTAGAGGGCACCATATACAAATATGAAATGCCAAAGGAATCTGGTTAAAAGTAAAATTATGAATACAAAGCCTGAGAAAAATTCAAATGAAATCGACCTTACGAATCTGCCTGAAAGGGATTTCAGAATAAAAACATTAACATGCTCATGGAGGTACAGAAAAACATTCGAACTCAAAGATGAATTCCTGTCGGAGATCCAATCATTACAGAACACAGTATCAGAAATGAAACATACAATGGAAAGTTCTAAAAGTAGAATAGATATGGTGGAGGAGACAATAAATGAAATAGAAATTGGAGAAGAGGAATACAAAGAAGGTGAGGCACAGAGAGAAAAAAGGATCTCTAAGAATGAAAGAATATTGAGAGAACTGTGTGACCAGTACAAACAGAACAATATTCGCATTATAGGGGTACCAGAAGAAGAAGAGAGAGAAAAAGGGATAGGAAGTGTCTTTGAGGAGCTAATTGCTGAAAACTTTCCCAATCTGGGGAAGGAGATAGTCTCTCAGGCCATGGAGGTACACAGATCTCCCAACACAAGGGACCCAAGGAAGACAACAGCAACACATATAGTAATTAAAATGGCAAGGATCAAGGATAAGGAGAGACTATTAAAAGCAGCCAGAGAGAGAAATAAGTTCACATACAAAGGAAAGCCCATCAGGCTATCATCAGACTTCTCAACAGAAACCTTACAGGACAGAAGGGAATGGCATGATGTATTTAATGAAATGATGCAGAAGGGCTTTGAAACAACAATACTTTATCCAGATTATCACTTAAATTTGAAGTAGGGATTAAACAATTTCCAGATAAGCAAAAGCTGAGAGAATTTATGTCCCACAAACTGTCTCTGCAGTGTATTTGGAGGGACTGCTATAGATGGAAGTGTTCCTAAGGTTTAATAGCTCTCAACAGCTAAAACCACAGTAAAGAAAGTAGAACAGTTAATTACAAAGCAAATGAAAAATTAAATCAACTACCCCCAAAGTCAATCAAGAGATAGGCAAAGAGTACAGAATTGATACCTAATATATAAAGAAAGGAAGAGGAAGAAAAAGAAGGAGAAAAAAAGAACCTTTAGACTGTGTTTGTAATAGCATATTAAGTGAGTTAAGTTAGACTCTTAAATAATAAGGAAGTCAACCTTGAACCTTTGGTAACCACGAATCTAAAGCCTGCAATGGCAATAAGTACATACCTATCGATAATCACCCTAAATGAAAATGGTCTGAATGCACCAATCAAAAGACATAGAGTTATTGAATGGATAAAAAACACGACCCATCTATATGCTGCCTACAAGAGACTCACTTCAAACCCAAAGACATACACAGACTGAAAGTAAACGAATGGAAAAAGATATTTCATGCAACTAATAGAGAGAAAAAAGCAGGAGTTGCAGTACTTGTATCACACAAAATAGACTTCAAAACAAAGAAAGTCACAAGAGACAATGAAGGACATTACATAATGATAAAAGGGTCAGTCCAACAAGAGGATATAACTATTATAAATATCTATGCACCCAATACAGGATCACCTACATATGTGAAACAAATACTAACAGAATTAAAGGGGAAAATAGAATGCAATGCATTCATTTTAGGAGACTTCAACACTCCACTCACTCCAAAGGACAGATCAACCAGACAGAAAATAAGTAAGGAGATAGAGGCACTGAACAACACCTTAGAATACATGGACCAAACAGACATCTACAGAACTCTACACCCAAAAGCAGCAGAATACACATTCTTCTCAAGTGCACATGGAACATTTTCAAGAATAGATGATATCCTAGGCCACAAAAAGAACATCAGTAAATTCAAAAAGACTGAAAATGTACAAACCAGTTTCTCAGACCACAAAGGTATAAAACTAGAAATAAATTATGCAAAGAAAATGAAAAATCCCACAAACACATGGAAGCTTCACAACAAGCTCCTAAATAGCCAATGGATCAATGACCAAATAAAAACAGAGATCAAGCAATACACAGAGAAAAATGACAACAATAATTTAACACTGCAAAATCTGTGGGATGCAGTGAACACCATGCTAAGACGAAAGTATATTGCAATACAGGCCCACCTCAGGAAAGAAGATCAATCCCAAATCAACAGTCTAAACTCACAATTAACAAAACTAGAAAAAGAAGAACAAATGAGGCCCAAAGTCAGTAGAAGGAGGGACATAGTAAAGATTAGAGCATAAATAAATAAAATTGAGAAGAATAAAACAATAGAAAGAATCAAAGAAAGCAAGAGCTGGTACTTTGAGAAAATAAACAAAATAGATAAACCCCTAGCCAGACTTATCAAAAAAAAAAGAGAGTTACACACATAAACAGAATCAGAAATGAGAAAGGAAAAATCACTGTGGACACCACAGAAATACAAAGAATTATTAGAGAATACTATGAAAAAGAATATAGTAACAAACTGGATAACCTAGAAGAAATGGACAACTTTCTAGAAAAATACAACCTTCCAAGGCTGACCCAGAAAGAAATAGAAAATCTAAACAGACCAATTACCAGCAACGAAATTGAATTGGTAATCAAAAAACTACCTAAGAACAAAACCCCTGGACCACATGGCTTTACCTTTAAATTTTATCAAATAATTACTGAAGACCTAATACCCATCCTCCTTAAAGTTTTCCAAGGAGTAGAAGAAGAGGGAATACTTCCAATCTCATCCTATGAGGCCAGCATCACTCTAATACCAAAACCAGGCAAAGACACCACAAAAAAGAAAATTACAGACCAATATCCCTGATGAACATAGATGCAAAAACTCTCAACAAAATATTAGCAAAACAAATTCAAAAGTACATCAAAAAGATCATCCGTCATGATCAAGTAGGATTTATTGTAGGGATGCAAGGATGGTACAACATTTGAAAATCCACCAACATCATTCATCACATCAACGTAAAGAATGACAAAAACCACATGATCATCTCCATAGGTGTTGAAAAAGCATTTGACAAATTCAACAGCCATTCATGATAAAAATCCCAACAAAATGGGTATAGAGGGCAAGTACCTCATCATAATAAAGGCCATATATGACAAACCCACAGCCAACATTATACTTAACATTGAGAAGCTGAAAGCTTTTCCTTTAAGATCAGAAACAAGACAAGGATGCCCACTCTCCCCACTTCTACTCAACATTGTACTGGAGGTCCTAGCCACGGCAATCAGACAACACAAAGAAATAAAAGGCATCCAGAATGGCAAGGAAGAAGTTAAACTGTCCCTGTTTGCAGATGACATGACATTGTACATAAAAAACACTAAAAAATCCACTCCAAAACTACCAGATCTAATATCTGAATTCAGCCAAGTTGCAGGATAGAAAATTAATATGCAGAAATCTGTAGCATTCCTATATACTAACAATGAACTAGCAGAGAGAGAGAAATCAAGAAGACAATTCCATTCACAATTACTTCAAAAAGAATAAAATACCTAGGAAAAAACCTAACCAAGGAAGTGAAAGACCTACATTCTGAAAGCTACAAGACACTCATGAGAGAAATTAAAGAAGATACCAATAAATAGAAACACATCCCGTGCTCATGGATAGGAGGAATTAATATTGTCAAAATGGCCATCCTGTCTAAAGCAATCTACAGATTCAATGCAATTCCTATCAAAATACCAACAGCATTCTTCAATGAATTAGAGAAAATCATTCTAAAATTCATATGGAACCACAAAAGACCTCGAATAGCCAAAGCAATCCTGTGAAGGAAGAATAAAGCTGGGGGGATTACACTCCTCAACTTCAAGCTCTACTACAAAGCCACAGTAATCAAGACAATTTGGTACTAGCACAAGAACACACCCATAGACCAATGGAACAGACTAGATAGCCCTCATATAAACCCAACTATCTGTGGTCAATTAATATATGATAAAGGAGCCATGGATATATAATGGGGAAATGACAACCTCTTCTACAACTGGTCTTGGCAAAACTGGACAGCTACATGCAAGAGAATGAAACTGGATTATTGTTTAACCCCATACACAAAGTAAACTCAAAATGGATCAAAGACCTGAATGTAAGTCATGAAACCATAAAACTCTTAGAATACAACATAGGCAACCACAAAACTCTTAGAAGACAATAATTCTCCAAAGAAGAAATTCAGATGGCCAACAGACACATGAAAAGAAGCTCCATATCACTAATCATCAGAGAAATGCAAATTAGAACCACAATGAACTATTACCTCACACTAGTAAAGATGGTCACCATCCAAAAGACTAAGAACAACAAATGCTGGCAAGGATGTGGAGAAAGGGGAACCCTCCTACACTGCTGGTGGGAATGTAAGCTAGTTCAACCATTGTGAAAGCAATATGGAGGTTCCTCAAAAAACTCAAAATAGAAATACCATTTGACCCAGGAATCCTACTCCTTGGAATTTACCCAAAGAATACAACTTCTCAGATTCAGAAAGACATATGCACCCCTATGTTTATCGCAGCAATTTTGCAATAGCCAAGAAATGGAAGCAACCTAAGTGTCCATCAGTAGATGAAAGGATAAAGAAGAGGTGGTACATATACACAATGGAATACTATTCAGCCATAAGAAGGAAAAAAATTCTGCCATTTGCAACAACATGAATGGAGCTGGAGGATATTATGCTCAGTGAAATAGGCCAGGTGGAGAAAGACAAGTGTCAAATGATTGCCCTCATTTGTGGAGTATAAAAACACAGCAAAATTGAAGGAACAAAACAGCAGCAGTCTCACAGACTCCAAGAAGGAACTAGTGGTTACCAAAGGGGAGGGGTGTGGGAAGGCAGGTGGGGAGGGAGGGAGAAGAGGATTGAGGGGTATTATGTTTAGTACACATGGTGTGGGGATCACTGGGAAAACAGTGAATCTGTGGCATCTTACTACACTGATGGACAGTGACTGCATTGGGGTATGGGTGTGGACTTGATAATATGGGTAAAAGTAGTCACCACATTGTTTTTTCAGGTGAAACCTTCATAAGAGTGTAAATCAATAATACCTTAATAAAAAATTAAAGAAAAAATGGTCCTAGAACAACTTGGTATTCACATGATGAGGAGGAACCTTGGTTTCTACCTCATAAAACTTCTAGGAACAAATATAGGAGAATACTATTGTATTTTAGACAAAGTTTTCATGCATAGCACAAGTAACATGGATAATGAAAAAATAAAAGAAAAATACATTGATTGGAAATTAATCCTGCTGTTATAAAGTAGCAGTTGGTTAATTTTGTAAAGAGGCAGAGAGTACATATTACAGGCTTCATTGGCCACATGGTCTTTGTTACAACTACTTAACTCTGCTTTTATAATGTGAAGGCAATCATAGGCAATACATAAGTGAATGGGTGAAATAGTGTTTCAAGAAAACTATTTACAAAAACAGGCGGCAAGCTAGATTTAGCCCATAGGCTAGAGTTTGTTCACTCCTGTTCTAAAGAAACCTCACAAATGAGAAGGTGAGCCTCTCACGTCCAAGTGTTTGGCAAAAGATTGATATCCAGAATATATAAAGCTCTCTTACAACCCAACAATAAAAAGAAAACTGCCTAATAAAAGTGGGCAGGGATATTATTGTGAGATATTATTTGAGGAACAGAAGCCTTTCTTCCCAGGTGGTCGGTATGAGTAACATACTATCAGGGCACCCTTAATTCTTAAGTGGGTGTGACCAAAACACCCAGGACTTTGGAGATCATCTGCTGGTCAAGCCAATAAGCAATTAGTTGCCCAACAAGCTTCACAGTCCTTCAGAACAAAATCAGATTGTGTCCTTATTCTTATGAATTTCATTTTAATCATCTAATATGATCTCATAGACAAGTGCATTTGTTTAAAAAAATGACAAATTCTAGTCTATCATTTTTCTACCAATACATTTATTGTTAGTAGAATAGAAATAGATTAATAGTCTCTTTAGTGTAACATAGTCCATGTATGGTTCAAAAGCTAGATGATAATCTTTATAAAATGAGTTGAAATACTGTGTCCTGAGCTCCTTTTAATACTTAAGAAGAATTATCAATTTTATAATAAAATATGAATGTTTGAAGATTGTTTAGTTTAAGATTTAGCTTGGGTATTTTTGGTAATTTGCCAATTCAGCTCACCCTGTGAGTCTATTCCCTCTGAAAAGAGCAGGTGTGCCTGTATTGGCACTGTTTCACTAACTAAAAGTTAGTCTCAAGAGAATAATGCCTTAGGTATTACACTCAGAATTTAGCTCATTTCAACTGGGAATTATATCTTGTAGTTCTAGAAAAAGCATATTAACTAGGCAGTGGATAGAGACTTTTGTTCAGAAGAGAAGATAATGTGCCTGTGTGATGTATTATTTATTGTAGTAACTATTAATAGACAGCTGGAAGTAGCTTTACTTTCTAAGTGGATTGAAAAGCGATTTCTGAAATACAATTTTAATGATTATAAAATACCAGAGCATATTGTTAAGTATATTATGCTAATGGTGCTAAGGGTGGTTATTTAAATTGGTTGATTTATACTTGAAGGTCCAAGCCCTTCTTTAGTAGTCTGAGAAATCTAGACGCAAGGGAACTATTTTAAATAATCTCAATAGGGATTTGTTTTCACATTTATTTATAAATAATTAAATTCCAAAAAGAAGTATATATAAGCAGAAATCATCCAGAGGGGTTAAGAAAGAAACTAATCTGTATATTTGCTTAATATTTTTTGATGATATTCAAAAGGCCTGTAATAAATGATCTTCCACATGACTATTAATAAATGTATTTACTTTTAATTGCTTACTGTGTAATTCTTAATAAAGAATTACAGATTTGTCTTCTGTAAAAAAAAAAAGAAAGAAACTAATCTTAGTTTTGATATGGCTTCGGGTATTTTATTTTTCATATTTCATTCATATAAATGTCAATCTATCGGCTGAAACATATAGATATAGGCCTTAAATAAAGAAAAAATATTTGAAAAACTCACAGAACAATGGAGTCTACTCAAGCTTATATTGCCAGATATATGATTTCACTGACACTGACTTAAATTATTTTGACTGTCAGATTATAAGCCAAACCACTAATGGAATAATATGCCATTAAAAGAAGAAAATAAAATAATTTCTGTAATTTTCACTAATAGAAGATGATATAACCTAGTGTATAAATCTTTAGTGGAAACAGAACATATGCTCAAAAGATTATAACAATAATAATAATAATAAAGCAAAGATAACTTACCATCACTTTAAACATTTGATTATTTCAGTTAAAGCAATTTGATCAGAGAGAATTATTTGCCACTGAAAGCATCAATCTTCAGATTTAAGAAGAGCCAAGAAGCTAAGAGCTCATCAATTCCAAATCATTAGCTTTGCAGTGTATGAGACAAAATATCATTAATTTGGCTATACATGTGCAGGTCTGTCATTTTAGAGATAATTTCAACTAATTATTAACTCCAAGTTGATTTCCTACAACTGCCCAGTTAACTGTCTAGACAATAAGATCTTAAGACATGTAAATCAACCTTAATATTATTGAAATAAAAACAGCAAGGTAAATTTGATGAAAGAAATAATTAAGAATACAAATTAATTCAAAATAAAAGGATGCTCTTTTCTCTTGGAATGCACATATTATAACATTATTCAATACAGATTAGTATCCAACATCTGGTTTTCTCATCACACCTTTTTTCAGATATGTTAAAGCAAAATGAATTGGAACTTTACATACTATTACATTCCTATAATCCCACATTTTGCAAAATTTTTAGTCATATGCCTAGCAATAGGGAAAGAAGTTGTAGGCAGTGGTGTGTGTGTGTGTGTGTGTGTGTGTGTGTGAAGTGATTACTACCCTACCTCAGGAATTCACCTGACAAACAACATATAGGACTAGTTAGTGAACATCTGCTTTGAAAGCCTAAAACATCTTCCTTCTGGGTATACAGAACCAAAGAAAAATTGTGAAATTATTCAATTCTGTCTTGGGAGTATTATTCTGTGTAACTGTTTCATTTCACTAATTTTTTGTTTCTTTGTTTTATACCAATACTTCATTGATGAAGGATGCAGTATGTTACTTTGCATTCTGACTGAGGCTCCTTACCTTTAGAGTAAATGACTCTTAAATACTCTCAGGTAATATATGTAGAACTCCTAACATTAGTGTTTACATTTTTTTCCTAATTTTATCTCAAGATCTCAAATTTCAGGTGGTTAATCTAGTTATTGAGTTCTGCTTATCTTAGTGTCATTTTCATTTTGTAACATGATATAAATGCTAATAATATGCATAGTTTCTGGTATTCCTATGGATTTTACATATTATCTTATTTTTTTCTCAATAAGCCTGGAAAGGGAGTGCATAGGCCTTAAATCACCATTTGAGACATAATAAAATATATTTCTCAACTCACACTTATATCCCTATGGAGGAGAAATCTCATATGACCTTATGAGTATGAGGAAATTGTCTAAAAGCAGTTCACGGACAAGGTGGCTTGCTGTACAGGTGCCAACAATGTACTGCCACTCCATGACATATTCAGCTCGAGGTTGCTTTGAAAGGTGATACTGAGGTGAAATTCCCCCACTGTGCTGAACTTAGGTGTTGAACTCAGTCATTAACTATTACTAAAGAGAAGTAGCTTATAATAAGTATTTACATGAAATAATGGGGAGTAGTATTGGCTTGGCTGGGTAAGGGCCTTGAAGGAAAACACACAATGGCCAAGAAAAGATGATATGGAGAAGTATTTGGATTCCCATATGCAGGAGGGCACAAAGTGTAATGATATTTGATTCACATGTTGACATACTAAAGTGCACTGAGCATGGAAGAGGCACTAAAAAGTTAAATAGACACAATAACTCATCTAGTAGATGTCAACCTGACCCTTTCTTCAGCTCTCCAAGAACAATAGGCTTATGAATAGAAGAACCATGGTCAATGCATTTGGAGTCTATACATGTGATAAACTGCTTAGCCTCCATTCTCCAAGTTAGATTTAGCTGCTGCTATTGCCTAATGTCAAAACTTACAGAAACATAAACCAATGCTGAGCCCCTAATGATCAGCATTAATTATATCTCTCACTATGGTGACCTATTTCTTTCCTACTGATCTCTTGGCCACAAGGAACCAATGCAAACACAGACAACTCTAGCTTAAAGTTTACTGAGACTTTTATTATGCCCTGTAAGGGAAGTATTTTCACTCTGAGAACCAGAGTAAATCTGCTGAGTACAGATTTTCAAATTATCCAAGTGGGTTAATGGGGATGATAGTAATTGGAACCACTCCTATTTATGCCCCTTAGGGGTTTCTGAACCCATGTATTTCTTCCTATTAAGGACAAAGCACCTTCTCAGACCACAAAGGTAGGAAACTAGAAATAAGTTATGCAAGAAAACAAAACAGCCCATAAACACATGGAAGCTTATCTGATAAATGGTTAACATCTCAAATATATAAAGAACTCACATGCCTCAACACCCAAAAGAACAAATTACCTGATTAAAAAATGGGTGGATGATCTGAACTGACACTTCTCCAGAGAAGAAATTCAGATGGCCAACAGACACATTTTTAAAAGATGCTCTACATCATTAATCATCAGGGAAATGCAAATTAAAACCACAATAGCGTCTCACATCAGTTAGGATGGCCAACATCCACAAGACAAGAAACAACAAATGCTGGCGAGGATGTGGAGAAAGGGAAATCCTCCTACACTGTTGGTGGGGATGTCAGTTGGTTCAACCATTGTGGAAAGCAATATGGAGATTCCTCAAAAAACTAAAAATAGAAATACCATTTGACCCAGGAATTCCATTCCTAGGAATTTATCTGAAGAAAACAAGATCCCTGAGTCAAAAAGACAGATGCACCCCTGTGTTTATCACAGCACTATTTACAATAGCCAAGATATGGAAGCAACCTAAGTGTTCATCAGTAGAGGAATGGATAAAGAATATGTGGTACATATACACATGGAATATTATTCATCCAAAAAAAGAAAACAAATCCTACCATTTGCAACAACATGGATGGAGCTAGAGGGTATTATGCTCAGTAAAATAAGCTAGGCAGAGAAAGACAAGTACCAAATGACTTCACTCATTTATGAAGTATAAAAACAAAGCAAAACTGAAGCAGAATAGCAGCAGACTCACAGACTCCAAGAAGGGTCTAGTGGTTACCAAAGAGGAGGGGTTCGGTAGAGTGGGTGGGGAGGGAGAAGGTGATTAAGGGGCACTATAATTGGCAATCTTAATCTATGTACATCACAGGGAATGCAGTACAGCATGGAGAAGACAAGTAGTGACTCTACAGCATCTTCCTATGCTGATGGACAGTGACTGCAATGGGGTGGGGGCGGTATTTGATAATACGGCTGCATGTTGAAACCACAATGTTGTTCATGTGAAACCTTCATAAGATTGTATATCAATGACACTTTAATTGAAAATAAAAAAAAGACAAATGTAGGAGGGCATGGTGGCTAGGGCCCAGGTTCTAATAGAGAGTGAGAGGAGGCTTTTCTAGCATAAGTCATAGAGAAAAGCAGATGAAGAATATCCACTATGGACTTAAGAACAACTGGTTAGGCCTGAAACTCATCCCATTTATCTTCTCACATATTTCTCTGGAAAAGAGATTAATGAGAATTTTGAATGAGCTATTCTCAGATCTGATCAATTTACTGTATGAAGCAGGTGGATACGAGTAGCACATGGGTGGACAGTGGTGGTGGAGGTGGTGTCGTCAAGATTTTCCCTTCAGGACCAAGACACTCAAGCCCTGAGGGTCTGGGCTGCCAACGGCTTACAGCCTAGACCCTTACAGGGTACTGTACTTAGCTGAGGAGAGATGCTTAACTGTACATCTCTCTCTCTCCAGGATAGACCACATCCAGCGTTTGGTCAATGTGGGCATAGAAAGACCTGTCCCCTTTGCCTCCAAAGCTTAAGAGCCATCCCAGCTCCAGAGCTTCTCATAAGACTGATGGTGCCCTCTCGTCCAAATGCACTGGAATTCAACTTTTTCTGCCCAGTTCTGCTTGCCTTACTCTAGTGCAGGAGTTTTTCCTGAGAACACTATTTAAAAAACTCTCTGCATAGAATCTTCTCTCCAGTCTTTTCCAGAGGAAACCTGACTGAAGATATAGAAATATTGAGAACATCTCTCTCCAGTTGCACTGAATAGTTTGTCGAAGTGGATATAAAAGGGATGAATTTTATATAAAAAATGTGGAATTGGTCTTCAGTGTTCAAAGAGTTAAAGTATTTAAAAATTGTGGTTAAAAAATTCTCCACAAAAATATAAAAATATTTCATAACTTTATAATTTGACATAAAATACTATATAAATCACCAAAGTTTAAAGATAGAGGGTTGATTAAAATAATTTTCTTCTGAAAACTAAATGAAATGAGGTGAAACTGTGAATTATTAATTTGCATTAAAACATCATTCCTTGTATCATCCTTAATGGGTACTGACTCGGTTTCTCCTTTATACTGAGTCCCTGGAAATGAGATTAAACTGAAATAATTCCAACGAAAAGTGAGGAGAAAGTGTTAAGAATCCTGTTTGTGTGAACAATGGAGTCTCTTCTTTGGATATTTACCTGTACGTTTTATTATATTAAATATCTATTTATAATTCTGGGGTATTTGAAATATCCATAGTTCCTAGGAATATATCACTTTAAAAAAATCAGAATAATTTTTATGAGGAAAAGTCTATTATTCAAATTTTAAGTTGAAGTCTGTTTCTCTTGTCCCAGTCTCTGTGGTTTAGAATATTTTTGCTTGAAATCTGGGGCTCACCTCAACTCAATTGTTTTATATAGGTCTTAAATACGGGGGGCTGAGCTGTTTGATGTTAGCTCCCATAAGAATTTTCATTAGTAAGGTGACTCAGGATTATTTGAATAAATTTATTTTCCTAGCATATAAATGACTTAAGCGACCTTTGGAGGTCAATCTGGAGGCCATCTGTAACCTAAATAAATGAAGAAAATACTCTATTTCTATACCCTAATAATAAGTATGATACAGTTGTATGCCACAATGGAATTTCACAAATTAATCTCAATAATTGTTTATTAGTTCTAAATGATTACTCTAATATCTTAGCTAATTTATGAAAAAATTAAAATACATTTAAATAACCAAAAAAGAAAATTTAAATAGTATTGAACATATGTACACAATTGAAGAGATGAGCATAGCAAAACTCAGCCCATTATCTGAAGCTGGCAAGGATATTTCATTTCATACATCATTTAGAGATTAATATGCCACAGTGATTCTATGAACATAGTAGCTCTTAAGATGTTAGTGGAATGAGAGGGAAAAAAACAAAAAACAAAATTTGTTTTCAACAAACGTCTATGCCAAAATGCACAGAGCTGATGAACCCTCTAGGCCTGTCAGGGATGTATTCCCAAGGGGCAGAGATAATATGCCTGACTGCAAGCTCAAAAGTGAGATAAAACAAACAACAAATAAGACTTACTTTATTCAAAACAGTGAGTTAAGTTTTCATTTAGTTTGAAGGCTCCATAATATATTTAACAGCACATACATTCAATGCTGGAATGTAACAATATTCTTTGCCAATATTTTAATTCACAATTACATTTCCCTTGGGACCAATTTAGAGATAAGGTAAATGAGAAAATATGGGTCCAAGTGTCCCAGAAAGATAACTCACTGTCAAATCCTGGCTATAAGCCTGAACTTGCAAACTACTTAAGAGATATAACAAATAATGTATGAAGTTTATTAATTGCTTCTTACAATACTGGACAAACTACCTACATGCCTATCTTTCTCATCGACATCTGTTTCATCAAAGATGTCAATCAAGAACTTTTATCAACCAGGGCATCTGGGACCCTAGTGAGATATAAAAGAAGTAAAACATCCAAGTCTTTGTCTTAAAGTGTTTAGAATTTAAAATAGGAAACATCAAAAGCATTTAAATACCAAAAAATATAAAGAAAGAAATGTAGGCATGATAAATAATAGATACATATATACATATGCACATAGATGAGAGAGGGATAGAAAGAGATAGGCTGGTATGTAATTCTTTTTTCAGGCAACTTTCTAAGCAATAAAAAATTTTAACCTGTTGAATCCTCACTAAATCCTGTGTTATTACTAGTATTTAATAAATGGGGAAGTTGAAATTTTAAAAAGTTAATACATTTGATGAAAGTCCAATAGTTAGAAAGCAATGGATAAGGAAATCCAAATATGCCTGCTAGGCTTCAAAGCAAGGACTCAACCATGAATCTTCCTACTTTCCTCTCTATAAATAGGATATTACACTTAGCATTAAAATGCTGAAATCATTTGAAAGAAGCCATGACTGGTTTCCTAGTGATCATTACTGTGCACCTACATTCTGAGAACATCAGGGCTGTAGTGGAGACGCTGTATTGTTTCATAAGCACATCGGGTAGTTTTGTTACAGGTGGTCCAGCATCCACAATATGAAAGACTATCAGAAGGCTATGATTTAAGGCAAAGATAAGATATTTGTCGCTAAGGAGAAATAGATAAACACGACAGGGAATTAATTCTATTTGTGTTTGTAACAGCTCAAGCAGCTCCAATGTAAGAGAAAATAGAGAAGAGCATTTCAAATGATGTAAACCACAAAATCAGAAGCTATCTTTCTATGCATTTCCTCTCTGACATAATTCACTATGTAGTTATTCAATCTGCTTTCACCTTCTCTTCATAATGCCAGCAGCTAATGTTCTTCTAAATTTTAAATTTTGAAACAATTCTAGGTTTAAGTGAAGTTATACGAAATAATACAGAAATATTCTGTAAATCATTCATGAAGTTTCTCCCAATTGTAACATCTTAGGATGTTACAACCATAAAATTCATGTCAGTATAATCAAATGACCTTATTCAGATTCCACCAATTCCATAGGCATTCATTTATCTGTGTGTGTTTGTATTTAGTTCTATGAAATTTTACATCATGCATAGAGTTTTTTTGTGACCATCAGTTGCAGAACAGTTTCATCTCCAAGATCCTACATGAAACCACTTTATGGTCACAGCCACTCCTTCCCTTCTCCCTTTCATGATCCCTAGCAACCATCAACCTCTATAATTCTGTTGTTTTCAGAATGCTATATAAATGGAATCATAGAGTATATAAATAACCTTTTGAGATTGGCTTTTATTACTCAGCATAATTCCCTAGATCCAGATTCACCCAAGTTGTAGCTTATATCAATGGATTATTCTTTCTCATCCCTGAGTAGTATACCATAATATGGATGTTCCACATTTTGTTTAAGTATTCACCTATTGAAGGGTATTGGATTGTATGGGGCTCAAATCAAAAGCCAAGAGTCATCCTTGACACTTTTTATTTCATGTTGGGGTCCAGGGATTGCCATTGAGGTGTTGGAGAATGTGAAGAGCAAAGAAGGAGGCGAGAGTCATCATGGAGGATGCTCAAAAGAAGCCACTTTATTCTGCATAAAGCTGTACTTTTTATTCTGCTATAGCGCTGATTCATGGTTGCATAAGTATTGAAGACGTGCATACGTGTGGCCATCATGGCCAGGTGTCTGCTCTTCAAAGTCCTTATCTAGCTCCTTACTCATGGGTACAACACGCTGTGTTTTCAAGGTTTCTCAAGGCCAGACATCCGGCTCCATGCAAGGCCATACATATCGGGGTGAAGCAGCGGACAGCTGTCCTCATAAAACAGTAGGGAAACTGGGGGACGGGGGGGCCTCCCTACATTTCATCAATTCCAACATCCAACTATTGAGAAATTCTTATTAATACTCCTTTCAAAATATATCTCAAACGTATCCACCTGCACTTATCTTCTGGGACTTACAGTCTGAACCATCATTATCTCTTTCGTGGAATGCAGTTACAAGTCCTTTATTGCCAACTTTTGTTTCCCTACAAGCCACAGTGATCAGTCTTCTTACTAGACTTTGAGTTTCTCCGTGACCTGATCTCTGCCTCCTTCTCTCTCAACTCTCAGCAACTGCACCCTTACCCCTTATCAATAAGATTTAACCAAATTGTTCTTTATTTTTTCTTTTCTTTTCTTTTCTAAGCTGAGTTTTTCAAGCTCATTGAGAGGGCTCTTCTGCTAGAAGCATCTCCTAGCCTTACTTATACATGGTGAATTCAAATGTCACCTCCTTAGATCTTCTTAACCTCCCAATCTGATGTTGACCACATTCATTTCACTTATTTGCTACCATGGGAGCTTCTGGTTTTTTTTTTTATTTTTTATTTATCACTACTAAAACAACCTAATGTGTTTGTGAATCCTCCACTTAAGAATATTAGCCACTAGGTAGCATAAAACTTCTCTTATTCATTGCTACATTTCCAGAACCTAAAAGGTACAGTACCTGGAATATAGCAGATACTTATTAAACATTTGTTTAATACATGCATTAATCAAGCTATCTTTTGTCTATCTAATGTTCTTTAAAATATGAACCAAAGATAATTTGTGACAGTCTCTCTCTTTTTTTTTTTTCCCTTGGTCAAACATTTTTGTTTTATTTTATTTATTTATTTATTTATTTTATAATTTATTTTGGTATCATTAATCTACAATTACATGTGCAATATTATGGTTATTAAACTACCTCCTTCATCAGGTCCCCCCCACCAACCCCATTACAGTCACTGTCCATCAGTGTAGTGAGATGCTATAGAGTCACTACTTGTCTTCTCTGAGTGGTACAGCCCTCCTCATGCCCCCCCAACATTACATCTGCTAATCGTAAGGCCCCTTTTTTCCCTTGTCCCTCCCTTCCCACCCATCCTCCCCAGTCCCTTTCCCTTTGGTAACTATTAGTCCATTCTTGGGTTCTGTGAGTCTACTGCTGTTTTGTTCCTTCAGGTTTTTCTCTTTGTTCTTATACTCCACATATGAGTGAAATCATTTGATACTTGTCTTTTTCGGCTTGGCTTATCGCACTGAGCATAATACCCTCTAGCTCCATCCATGTTGTTGCAAATGGTAGGATTTGTTTTCTTCTTACGGCTGAATAATATTCCATTGTGTATATGTACCACATCTTCTTTATCCATTCGTCTACTGATGGACACTTAGGTTGCTTCCATATCTTGGCTATTGTAAATAGTGTTGTGATAAACATAGGGGTGCATATGTCTTTTTCAAACTGGGCTGCTGCATTCTTAGGGTAAATTCCTAGGAGGGGGATTCCTGGGTCAAATGGTATTTCTATTTTGAGTTTTTTGAGGAACCTCCATACTGCTTTCCACAATGGTTGAACCAATTTGCATTCCCACCAGCAGTGTAGGAGGGTTCCCTTTTCTCCACATCTTTGCCAACATTTGTTGCTGTTTGTGTTTTGGATGTTGGCCATCCTCACTGGTGTGAGGTGATATCTCATTGTGGTTTTAATGTGCATTTCTCTGATGATTAGAGATGTGGAGCATCTTTTCATGTGCCTGTTGGGCATCTGAATTTCTTCTTTGGAGAAGTGTCTGTTAATGTCCTCTGCCCATTTCTTAATTGGATTATTTGCTTTTTGTTTGTTGAGGTGCATGAGTTCTTTATATATTTTGGATGTCAACCCCTTATCAGATACGTCATTTATGAATATATTCTCCCATACATGACAGTCTCTTTTCTATGACAAAGTTAATGTATTATAGGCTTAAACACAGAATTTCTCATTTTTCCCTAAATATACTATTCCCTCTCCTCTTTCCTTTCCTTCTCATAGAATTTTTTATTTCCCAAGCCCCCAAACCCTTCTTTGAGAAACTCTCACTTAAAATATCTTAGACTGATTCAAGAAAAAAATTCCCTCATCTTACAACAAGGTTCTAAATGCTAATTGGAAGGAACTGACTTTTGGTTTTCTTAACAATTAGTATTTCAGCTGTTTAGCTGCTTAAGAGTCAGAAAGTACATCACTAAATTACAATGTACTCATGTTCATCAGACTGAGATTTTTTTGTCATCCTGTGACATGTCTTTCAAATTCATGTTTGAAGAAGTTTCAAATGTCAAGATTTGGTTGAGCAAGGGGTAAAGGCAATGAAGGGAGTTTCCAAGTTCTGAAGTTCTTCTTAGTTATAGCTCATGGCTTGCAACTTGACTTCTCACTGGGTATGTGTAACACCAGGGGGAAAATCCCCAGCAACTACCTTTGAAACCAAAGTCAGTCAAAGGGAGAAATAGTTTATTTCTTCTTTTTAAATTTTTTATTAAGGTATTATTGATATACACTCTTATGAAGGTTTCACATGAAAAAACAATGCGGTGACTACTTTTACCCATATTATCAAGTCCACACTAATACCCCAATGCAGTCACTGTCCATCAGTGTAGTAAGATGCCACAGATTCACTACTATTTGCCATCTCTGGGCTACACTGTTTTCCCCATGACCCCCCACACCATGTGTACTAAACATAATACCCCTCAATCCTCTTCTCCCTTCCTCCCCACCTGCCTTCCAACACTCTCCCCTTTGGTAACCACCAGTCCCTTCTTGGAGTCTGTGAGACTACTGCTATTTTGTTCCTTCAATATTTCTGCATTGTTATACTCCACAAATGAGGGCAATCATTCGGCACTTGTCTTTCTCCACCTGGCTTATTTCACTGAGCATAATATACTCCAGCTCCATCCATGTTGTTGCAAATGGTAGGATTTGTTTCTTTCTTATGGCTAAATAGTATTCCATTGTGTATATGTACCACCTCTTCTTTATCCATTCATCTACTGATGGACACTTAGGTTGCTTCCATATCTTGGCTATTGTAAATAGTGCTGCGATAAACATAGGGGTGCATATGTCTTTTTGAATCTGAGAAGTTGTATTCTTTGGGTAAATTCCAAGGAGTAGGATTCCTGGGTCAAATGGTATTTCTATTTTTAGTTTTTTGAGGAACTTCCATATTGCTTTCACAATGGTTGAACTAGTTTATATTCCCACCAGCAGTGTAGGAGGGTTCCCCTTTCTTCACATCCTCACCAGCATTTGTTGTTCTTAGTCTTTTCAATGCTGGCCATCCTTACGGGTGTGAGGTGATATCTCTTTGTGGTTTTAACTTGCATTTCCCTGATGATTAGTGATGTGGAGCATATTTTCATGTGTCTGTTGGCTATCTGAATTTCTTCTTTGGAGAATTGTCTCTTCATATCCTCTGCCCATTTTTTAATTGAGTTATTTGCTTTTTGGGTGTTCAGGCATGTTAGTTCTTTATATATTTTGGATGTGAACCT
>JAQQAC010008880.1:10195832-10250304 GCA_029783875.1 Phataginus tricuspis | reverse complement strand
TTTCTCGAGGAGATGTGTTCAGGAAGAAGTTGCTCATGCTTATATTCAGGAGATTTTTGCCTATGCTCTCTTCTAAGAGTTCTATGGTTTCATGACTTACATTCAGGTCTGTAATCCATTTTGAGTTTACTTTTGTGCATGGGGTTAAGCAATAATCCAATTTCATTCTCTTGCATGTAGCTGTCCAGTTTTGCCAAGACCAGTTGTTGAAGAGGCTGTCATTTCCCAATTGTATGTCCATGGCTCCTTTATCATATATTAGTTGACCACATATGATTGGGTTTATATCTGGGCTCTCTATTCTGTTCCATTGGTCTATGGGTCTGTTCTTATGCTATTACCAAATTGTCTGGATTACTGTGGCTTTGTAGTAAAGCTTGTAGTTGGGGAGCATAATCCCCCCCAGCTTTATTCTTCCTTCTCAGGATTGCTTTGGCTATTCGGAATAGTTTATTTCTTACAAGAAGTTGGCCCCTTCTGCTCCCTGTGTCTCTTCTGACCAGGCTGCAGAAGACAAGCCCCCACCCAGCCTCTCTGGTGCAGATAAGCTGTCCCTTGCCCTTGTAATTACCTATGCATATGAAGATGGCCTACTCCTCTCCATCCACTGGAAACACCTATTGTATGGAGATGCACTAAAGCCAGGTAAGAGATTCTGGAAATATTGCAATTTTACCTACAGTATGCATTTCTGTTATCTTCCATTTTTTAATCTCACCACCAACATGCTGACCAGCTGTCCCACCATCATTTAAAATAGGATGCCATTATCCACGCAGTAGGGGACTTTAACATAGAAGAACAATGTTCTTTATTAAATATTAGAAAGAAAATGAGAGATTTATAATAGATAAGGAGGCAAAAAGTGAGTATTAAAAATATTCCTAAGTATATAAATATATTTTAGATAGCAGGGCACTTTATGTCAGTAGAGTTCTTTAAATAGAAGAAGCCTCAACAGCCTTCAAGCTTTGGCTGACCAATAGTAGTCTGTCAGGAGTGAATTGGATATCTGGTAACACATTTGCTTTAAAACAGCATAAAAACTAATGACCGCATCAAACTATGTACACTGCTGGCAGCTACAGTATTCCAGATAATTGCTTAAATTTGGATTTCTGATACCCTTACTCAGTCAAAGGCTGTGTTTTGAATGTTGGCAGACCAGACAATGAACTCATTGTGCATTTTATAGATAGATGCAGATTCAGAAACAGGCTTCTCTTCCTTTAGCACTCTGATTATTTTAGCAATGTAAGCATCTCCTCAATTTTCCAAACTGACATTCATTACAGAGCACAAATACTTTCAAAGTATGGAATGCAAATTGTTCGGGAAAGGCCAATTTGAGGATGCTTTTGGGAGTAAAGACTTCTTATAAAATGCTAGTGTCCTAGTTTTAAATAAAAACTATTATGCCTTCAGGGAAAAAATTAGACTGGAGACTAGTAGATGACAATTCATGGACCTATTTGACCTCACTTATTGTAAAGGTACTGTTTCTCTTCTTGCATTTATTCACAGATTTATTCTTTAGTATTTCTCTTGTACTTTCTTTTATTTCTTTCCCTATTCTCTTTCCTTCTTTATTCCATGTATTTCTTCAGTGACATTTACAGTTAGCACTGGCTACACATTTACAAGTTTTGATACACAAAATAAAGGCAAGATATAGACATTCCCAGATAAATAAACACTGATAGAGTTTGTTCCCCCTAGACCTGCCCTACAAGAATTGCCAAAGAGAGTTCTTCAAGTTAAAAAGAATAGATGCTAAACAGCAACACAGAAGTGTATGAAAGTACAAATCTCACTAGTACAGGGAAACATACAAACAGAATATTTTAGTACTGTAATTGTGGCATATAAATGAATTTTAATGCTAGTATAAAAGTTAAAAGACAAAAATATTAAGCATAACTATAACCATAAAATTTTGTTAATGGATATACAATACAAAAACAAGTAAACTTTAACATCAATAACATAAAATGTAGGAGGTGGAAGTAGAAGTGTAGATTTTTTGTATGCAGTGGAAGTTAAGTTGTTACCATATTAAAATAGACTGTTATAACTATGAGAGGTTTGATGTGAACCTCGCAGTAAACACAAAAGTAAAACCTATAGTAGATACATAAAAGATAAAGTGAAAAAAAATCAAAATATATTACCATATACACAAAGTTAAACTACAAAGAAAGACAGCAAAAGAAGAAAGGAACAAGAGAACTATAAGACAGAAAACAGTTAACAAAATGGTAGTAGTAAGTCCTTGCATATAATTACTTTAAGTGTGTTAAAAACAAGTAACCCAATTAAAAAAATGAGTGGAGAACCTGAAAAGACACTTCTCCAAATAAGAAATACAGATGGCCAACAGGTACATGAGAAGATGCTCCACATTGCTAATCATTGGGGAAAAGCAAATCAAACCAAATGAGATGTCACTTCATACCAGTTAGAATGCCCATTATACAAAAGACAAGAAATAACAAATGCTGGCAAGGTTGTGGAGAAATGGGAATCTTCCTACAGTGTTGGTGAGAATGTCAGTGGGTACAAACGTGTGGAATGCAATATGGAGTTCCTCAAAAAACTATAAATAGATATGCATTTTGATCCAGTAATTCCACTTCTAGGAATTTACTCAAAGAAAACAAAATCTCTGATTCAAAAAGACATATGCACCCCTATGTTTATTGCCACACTATTTACAATAGCCAAGAAATGGAAGCAACCTAAGTGTCCATCACTAGAGGAATGGATAAAGAAGATGTGGTACATATACACAATGGAGTATCATTCAGTCATAAAAAAAAGAAATCCTACCATTTGCAACAACATGAATGGATCTAGAGGGCATTATGCCCAGTGAAATAAGCCAGGAGGAGAAAGAAAAAACCATATGATCTCACTTATTTGTGGAATATAAAAACAAGGCATAACAGAATGAACAAAACAGCAGTAGACTCATAGACACTGAGAAGTGACTAGTGGTTACCATGGGGGAAGGGTTGGGGTGGCTGGGTGCGGAGGGTAAGAGGAATAAAGGAGCAGAAAAATTCTCAATCATAATATAAGTTGGTCACAGGGATAGTAGTCAGCATGGAGAATATAGTCAGTGATTCTGTAACATCTTTCATTATTGGCAGATAGTAACTGCACTAGAGGGGATGAGGATTTAAAAATATGGGTAACTGATGAACCACTGTGTTGTACATTTGAAACCAGTATAAGATTGCATATCAGCAATAATTCAATAAGAATAAAAAATAAAATAAAAAACAGAAAGATGCAGGCCCAATATGATCTCACTTCTGCTAGGCCAAGTCACCAAACTGGGGCCTAATACTTAAATACAATTACAGTTTCAACCTTGCCCAGAAACATAGCCAGTGAGGAATTGCCTGGTCAGTATCATTGGTAAGATACCTGCCACATGAGCCTCTCCCTCTTCCCTGAAAGAAGAGGAGGTAATCTGCATTATAAACACCCCTGCTCTTCCCCCTAAGAGAAAATGACCTTGCCTGAAATAATCCCTTTTCTTTGCTAATAACTTCCCCCTCTTGCTGTTCCTAAAAGCCTTCCATTTTGTACAACTCCTCAGAGCATCTCTCCTTGCTAGAGGATGCTGCCCGATTCATGAATCACTTAATAAAGCCAATTAGATCTTCATTTTTACTTGGTTCAATATTTTAACAAGTGTAACAAGATTAAACTTGCCAATCAAAAGACACAGAGTAGCTGAATTGATATAATAATAATAATAATAATAATAATAATAATAATACTCAACGGTGTATGCTGTCTACAAAAAGCACACTGTAGATTTAAAGTTACACAGGCAGAGCATGCAGTCATGGCAGTCATGATTTCTGTTTTAAAGAAACATATTTGAAGACATCCTGAGGGATTTGAGAGAATCCTCAGTTCCATTTCTGTTATTGTGCCTCTGTATTTTTTCTTCTTATCTTTTATAAATTCTTTCTTCCTCTGGATTGAAATTTGGTGCCACACATATGATGCATAAACCTAACATGCCAGGTCAACTCCCCAAAATTTCTCTTTATTTGGTTGACCTCAAGTCATCCAGTGTCTATACTCATCAGTTATCACCTCCTCCACCTCAAATAGAGACAGGCCTTTGAAGAGAGACAGACATCGTTTTCCATTATGCCAACCTCAACAAGATTTTATGTTTTTTTTCCTGTAGTTCTAATATATAATCACCTCCTACCTATATTTTGATGATTATTTCTTTGGATGATTTAATTTTGCTTTCATTTGCAGAAGTTTCACAATAGGGAGCAGAAACATATTCCCATATAATTCCATATAAAATTATATGTGAGCATGGACAGAAAAAATGAAAACAAGTAGAGTTCAGAGCCATTCATAGATGCTGAGTTCCTTGAAGAAAACAGTTTATTTAGAAACTCATAAACTTATATTTAGATCTCTGTTACTAGCTAGCTTCTTATATTTTATTCATTTCCTCTTTAGACATTAGAAGAAAACTTGCAGACATATCATAGAATGAAGTCAGTGGTTTACCAGAGCCCAAAGGACTTGTCCTTAAAATTTATAAATTCAAAACTCACTTTATCAATGTATCAAGAGTTTGTTTGAGAATGACACTTATCAAACCAAGATGACAGAAACTACCGTGTTTACTAAACACAGGCATTTATAGATTTATGGAAACCAGATCAGTTAGATTACCCTCTGCCAGTTTATAGAACTCATTAACCCTGTCCGAACTATGGGATTCAAAGCTTATGACTGTCAAAATCCTTTCCATTTTTTCTTTTATCACACTATTTCTCTGACTTCCACATTTTGCAGCTTTCTTAAATATATGAGTATTGCCTTTGTTCCACATCAGCCTAGCAAGTCCCAATTAGCCATTTCCTCAGACACTTCCAACATTTTGAGGCCTTGGTACCTTTCCTTAAGATGTGATTGTGTGTGTATGCATGTGCACACATGCCAGGTTGAAGAGGGTTAAAGGTCATGAGGAAGACAAGGACCTCGAAGACTTCTCCATCTTTATAGCTTCACCTCTCCCACTTTATAATCTTACATTCTTGCTTGATCCCTTAGTTTGGCCAAGACAAGGGCTCCCTCATGTGCTAGCTTAAGGTCTAAACTGTTACCAAAATATTTTTCTACAAAGATTCTGTAATTTCTCAAAGGGATTTTGTAAAGATGAATGCTTCTAGACAAAAAATAATTTGAAATAAAAAGAGAGAATCTGATGGTCTTAACATATTTAATTGTTGCACCAGAACAATCTCACAAGTGCCTTTTGTAGGGGCCAGGAACAGGCCACCCAAAGATGTGCCACTATGACATTCAGACAATTTCAGAATTGAAAACAATCAAGGTCCAAAAGACTCAGAAAGAAACTTAACTCTCCACCCCTCCAACCACAATTGCAGAAAAAGAATTTAAATTCAGGATGAGAGTCACCATTACTAACTATATTATAATGTAAACTAAGTATGGCAGATCGGTTTAACAGAGAAGTCTGTTAAAATTCCTCTCTGTGCCCCACTGTGTCTGTGTAGCTATCAAAAAGTTGTCTACCAAACATTTACTTTTCATATTCCTATGAATTGCTTCCGTTTTTATTTGCAGTCCCTTTCTCCTTGTACCCTCATTCTCCCTGACTCTCTTTAGAACCTCTGACTATGGATTCTCCAAATGAATGTAATTAAATTTGTTTTTATTTTCTCCTGTTAATCTATCTCCTGTCAATTTGATTCTTAGACCAGCTAGAAGAACCTTGAAGGGTAGAGGAAATTTCTTCCTCTCCAACACTTTCCTTCTGCTGACTAACACACACGTCTACCAGATAGTTTCTTACCCTTTATCAGTTTTCCTAAAAAACTGTCTATTTATTTCCTGATTTTGTAGATGTGTACATATCTTAGAACATGCCTACCCTCTTTTTCTCTTCGCACATTCTTTCTCCAGAAACACTAATGTACCTTCCAGCCTCGAGGGTACACTCCTTTCATCTTGATATTTTTCAGGTCTCTTCAGTTACACAATTGAAAATTTTGTTTTGTAATAGATGTTGTAGAAATGGCAACAGTCCTCCATTATATTTTATTATTAGTTTAAGCAAAATCAGGAAATTTATTTCCTATATCTGAAGCAAATTCTAGTAATCCTTTCTAGGCTGACTATACAATAGGTTCTTCAGGAATTATTTTAATCTTTCTACCCCATAAAAAGCCCTAGAAGTGGCTATTGATGGCTTTTATATCAAATCACAGTACCAGGAATCCACAGTGATAATATGCAGAATACACTTTTGAAAATATTTTCTGAAGAGAATATAATGAGCAAGTGCCTGATATTATTTAGAGTCACAAGGAAAAAATACTGCTGTCATGCAATTAAATGGCTATTTGACATATATACACAATTACTATGCATGCAAGTTTTTATAGTACACCTTAATTTTTCTAAAGTGAATCTGTGTGTGCCATAGAAAAATAATACATTTTTTTTCACTTGATTACCTTTAGCTCTAGAAGAGAGATAACAAATTCTATACTATGGATTTACTTGGCCAATTTTAGATCATTGAAACATTCCGCCAGGAAAACAGTAGCAATCCAATTCTTATTTTCTAATCTTCCTTTGGATCTCTGCTTTGTACTTGAAGCTTTCTTTTAAATGGATGCGAGGGATGAAAAGGTTAAGAGGAGACAGAAAACCTAATGCTTTAAAGTTCACTTATCATTTATGTAACATAGGTTCTCAAGGGAAGAGACTTCACGGAATGCTTATCAGTTCTTCCTATAGTTTGATATCTTGACACTCAGTTAACTAAGGCTTCAAGGGTTTAGCTCAACTGAAAAAAGAAGAAAAATAAAACTCCTCTGTTATTTTTTACAGTCCCCAAGACACTGTCCTATAAAGATCTATTTGATAATAATTATACTTTTGCATTTTTAACTCTCAGTTTTATTAGTTTGGTGGAAATTACATGTCTCAATTAGTGTTATCTAGTAACACTCGGAGTTGCCTTAAGACAGAAGTAAAGTATTTGGAATAGAGACGACTCTGGGCAATCCAACTTAGGAGCAAGTTCAGTTACTAAAATCTCCAGTGCCATGATCCTCAAGGCCCAATTAAGGTCTGTGAGAAATAAATGTTTCCTGGAGATTCACTGTCTTGAAATAATTCAAGCCCTCAAAGCTGTTAAGAATGGACAGTCTCAGAAGGGGCAATGGATCAAGGGGTCATGATGTCAATTTTTAATGTCCAATATAATTAATTCAGTAGTCATATACTTGGTGAACAAAACGACTGTGTGAAGTGTAACAGTTGTAATGTTCATTTAAGTTTACATTTTATTTGCTTTGGATTTTCACATGTTTTCCTGTGTATGAGTCCCAGAATTTTTTTTTTCTTTTTTATACTTCTCCAGTGAAATTTGATTCATTGGCACATCTTTTGTGTAGTTCTGTAGCCATATTTTCTGGGAAGATATCTGGGACATAACGCATATCAATAAATGGTTTGTGCATGGATATTTATTTCCAGTTTTTAGTGATTTTTTAAAAACTGGAACCTTTCTTGTGCCAGGAACTGAAAGATACTAGAATACGATCTCTGTGCCAGTACTATGCAAGCACTGCCCCTGAGACTGGATCTATCAACCCAGATCTGCACATTACTGTGGCTTGTTTTAGTGCCCTCTGATTCCTCCTGGGTCCCAGAAAAGATATCCAACCATAAGTCTAGAGTAAATTAGTGAATGTATGTACTGAACCCAAAGATAATCTGATCACCAGGAACGGCATACAATGCACAACAATGTTTTCCTTTTTTTCCCCTTCTGATCAATCACTTAATAAAGCCAATTAGCTCTTCAAATTTACTTGGATAAGTTTTGTTTTTTAACAGCCTCTAGCATCAAGAAATCATACAAAATTTGAACTTTTATCATTACAAGTGTATTGACACCTATAATTAAAATTTTGAATGGAAAGTTTCAAGCAGGAATGCTCCCTTTATAAAGGATACTAAATAAGTAACCTGACATAGCACACAGATATTTGGTGGTAGTTATATTAAATTTATATTAAAGAAATGTATCATAATGCTGGCTAAGGGTCCTATGGAAAAAAAAATAGCAAATTAAAAGCATTTATTTATAAAGCAATTTTTCTCTTTACATAGTCTTAGACCAGCAAATAACATTTCCATTGCAAATACAATTTTCAGATTGTACTGGTATTTTCATAGTTTTGTTCTCATAGATCTTTAGGCTGATTACTTCTTTTACAACTAAATATCTTAATTAAACCTACAGAGAACCTGAATTTAAAAGTGAGTGAAAAAAACATTCTGACACTAAAATTAGTTGTTGGTACATACGTGAAAAAAATTTGCAGAAATGTTAGACAAAGTTAGTATTTAACTTTCGTGGTTAGTGATGGAAATACTGGTTAGTACTTAAAACTTAGAAAACTTAAATATTAAAAACTATGAAAATATATTTTAAAAGACTTTAAAGTTTTGTTCACGAAGCCGAAGAATGAGCTTAGCAAACAGGCAAGGTAGGAGACCAAGGTACAGGCTTTTATTTAGAAATAAAGTGGAAGGACAGAGCTCCTGGCTCATGCCAGGAGGGGACAAGAGAGCCCTGGGGTGGTGCATTGTCTAGGGGTTTTTATAGGCAAATGAGGATTTTTCCAGAAAATGAAAAAAAAGACTTAGGGGTGTGGACTTGTACCACCTGCCCTGCCCTCAAGGTGGGCTGGGTTGTTCTCTGCTTGCTAGGGTTGTTTACAGTAAAGTCATGGGTTATACTGAGATATTCTTCTTTATTTGTGAAACACTCAAGCATTCTAGGCCAAGTTGCTCCTGGCCTTTTGACTTTTAACTGACCTCACTGAAGATGTCTATATTCTTAGTCTGGTGTCTTGATCCTAGAGGATTAGTGTGACCTTGACTTTGCATAATGCTTAACACAGAGATTGAAAAGGGACTTCTTTGCCCATTGTTATATTGCTGACTGTAAATATCCCACCCTGCTTTTTCCAGAGGCCCTCACCCTACTGACTACACCCATGGTCCCTGTCTCAAGGTGACCCTGGCTTTAGGAGTTGGCAAGGGATATTCCCTATGCTGAACAGGAGTTCAATGAACCTTCCTTTGCTCTCTCTGCCCTTCCTTGCTCTCTCTAACCTGCATGGTGCTGCCATTCACTACTCCTCTTGCTTTAATGAATTCCTTCCTTACCTACACTTATCATACCTGTTCATGAATTCTTTCTTGAGCAGAGTCAAGAACCCTCACCCAGGCTGAGGTCTCACCTAGAGTTCCCAGATTGGATTGCCTGACAATAATACTTAATAACTAAGATACTTTATCAAGAAAGGCATAAATATCCATTTCAGAATTGTGTACCTTTCTTACCTCTTATCAGAAAGTGCGATTTTACTTTCTGATTCTCCTTATCTTTGAAGACCACTTTGACTAGAGTCTTGTAAATACTATAACGCTGGGTGTGTAACTTCTTTAACCTGTTTCTATCCATGGTCACCTTTGCAGTATATCAACCTAAGGCCAGCCTGTTGTTGGCTTACTCTTCAACATTTACCACTGATGTGGCACAGAATTTGCCACCCCAAAATATGTTTCTTTGGCATGAGGATTATTTTAGGCTGATTTTTTTTTTAAGAACTAGAAGACGTTGAAAAAATCTCTGAAAACAGTAGATATTACCCTTTTGTAAGGGACGTATATGTGTATAAGGGAAGTCTCTGTTTGTATGGGTGTCTCCCTCTCTGTACCAGGAAGAGAAGGATGACTCTAAATTTCTAGAAACTCTTATCAATGGAAAAGACAGACTTAATTTGTATAAACCTTTGTTTACTATGCTTTTCCTGATAGCCCCCCATAACTGACTCCTCTACCCTAACATCTTCTGTCTTTAGCTGGAGATTGTGTTTAAGGGGATGGTTTGGGCCCCCTGGGGGAGTTACTTAGTTTTCCTGGGTCTTTACCATACATATAGGAGGAATATATGTTATTAAACTTGCTTATTTTTCTACTATTAATCTGTCTTTTATTACAGGGGTGGACAGTGAGGGGATGGTGGTGTGGGGACTGGGGTCTCAGCAAAAAACCCATAAAGTAGAGGGAAAACTGTTTTTCCTTTCCAACTATATCCTGGAACTTTTTCCAACCCCTTCATTGTTCAGAGTGAAAAGAAGCTTCCGTTGCAGGGAATCTGAAACTTGACTGAGCTAGTACCAAGAAAACACATATTTGAGTGAAATACAAATGTGTGAAAACTAAAAAACACTAAAAAATAATCCCATGGAATCAACCAATCTCATGAGTTAAATTTTGCTTACTATTCACAGAACAAAAATATCCATCAGTTTCTTGTTGAGCTGACAAAGCCTATCTCAGTAGGGAAACTGTGATAAAAAGAAAAAGGACAGGATTTCCATTCTTGAACAAAATTCTACATTTTACACAATGACAAACTATTTAGTCTTTAGTGGTACACTGCATAGAGTGCAGAAACTACCTGAGGACAATGTCAGTTTGAAAGACAGCTGCTCAGTGAAATTAAGCATTTTGCCCAGAGAATTGAAAACACCACTGGGAGGTAATTTAGCTTATATTAAAGTGCCCCCTTGAGGATAAAAACATGGCCACATGACCAAAAGTATTACTGACATACCAAATGCTTAATTTGAATTACCAAAAGAAACTTTTTCAAATGGTTAGCTATGTATCAGAACTAATGAAGATGTACGTCTTTGTTGTAAAGCAAGGGATAATTCACATGCCTTCTTTCTTACGTACTGTTAAAGGGGAAGAATTCTGTGCAAGAATAGCTACTAAATCTAATGGGTAGGAATTTTTGTCTGTCTCTCATGTTTAAGAAATTCCCCTTCTCCTGAGAATTTAAGCTTTAAAAATAAGTGCAAAGACTTTTGGAAGCTTTTTTTCAGCTCCACTAACATTCTTCTTTTGTGAGAATGAGCATAGAACCTCCCACCAGCATAAAGAAGAAATAAAAGGGGAAAATGAAAGGAAGAAACACATATTTTTTCTCAAAATAACATTCTACCATTTCAAAGTTAGAATCCTTAGAGTATTACTACATATGCAGATATAACCAGTTATGAATATATAGGCAACTAGATGACTCATATGTCAAAAATTTTGTATAAAATTCAAATAAATATTTTTTCTTTGTTTTTCCCAGATTTAAATGAACGTTACACCTTTGGACATTTGTCTAGAACAAAATGAAACAGTAATAACCAAATTAGCCCTAGACTATAAATCATGATGTGCTCCCTTCCATAGTTTTAATTTAGGGATATATAAAATTTACATATTTGTAAATGCAAATTTGTCAAGAATAGGAAACTATAAGGATGCAGGGTGTCTTAAAAGTGAAAATCAATGATTGAAAGTTAGGGAAGCTAGCAAGCAAAGACTTGTGAGCTATGTGGGAAAAGATGAACAATAAATCAAGCAAGTGGGAAGCAAAATCATGTAAGAAAACTGTAACAGCAGAGCTGGAGAGAATACTATTTGAAAAGTTAGATGCAGCCTAACTGTATGTTATGCACTCCTGCCTTCTCCTTGCTTAGGTTGGAATTGACTCCTATCTCCACTTCTGCAAAAGGTGAAGCTAAGGGAGGGTCCTGAGAAAGTCTGAACATGCTCCTCCATTTGACGGCATCTGACACAGGGAAGTTTTTTAGTTTCTCATGTGCAAAATCCATTTCAAAAGAGGTACAGAAAGGAGTTGCCAATAAAGATTTCATGTTTCAGTAATGATTCCTTATTCTGTGACCTGTATAATTATTTTATTGACTGTTAATTTGACAGGAATCATTTTGATCAAGACAAATATTTGTTAACTCCCTTGTGGCAATAAAAAACACCTTCCCCCTTTACAGACTGAATCACCAGCTGTGACCTTATTATTCTAGTAATCTTGGACTATTTCTCACTTTCATTTTTTGTTAAAAGAAACAGAATCAGCCAAGACTTACTTCCCATTAAAATTTCTATTGGGTTTGATTTAGCAATTCCCCCAGACCTGGGATCTAACACCTCCAAGTGTGGTTGGTATGCTTTTCCTACTATCACTGCCTGCAGTGTTCGTGTGACCTCACCCCAGGGATGGCCAGGAGGCTATCCTGGCAACAATGGTTTCTCACTCACTTTCCTCATCTTTCTTCTGCCCAAACAAAGCCTTAGCCATTACTTAAATTACTGAGTCGAAAGTTGTTACAAAAGTCTTCATAACGTGAAGTGCAAAGATTACACAGGTCAGATAACTGACAGGGCTCCTAACCTTCTACAGAGCATGTTCGTGAACACTCTAATAAAGACAAATGGTGTGGTACAGTGGACTTGAAGGTTTAAGTTCCCTGGAACATTCTTAGTCACACAGAATATACTTTGTCTCCAGAACAGAAACCACACAGATATGTGAGAGGGGCTGCATTAGTTTCATGGAGCTGTTATAATAAATTATTATTTATAATTTGGTGGCTTGAAGTAACGGGTGTGTTCTCTTATAGTTCTGCAGGCCAAAATTCTGAAATCAGCATCACTGGGCCAAGATCAAGCTTTCAGCAGGCCTCTGCTCCCTCTGGAGGCTACGGGAGATAATCCGTGCCTTCCCTTTTCCAGCTCCTGGCGGCTGCCAGCATTCCTTGGCTCGTAGTGGGTGAATGGGCTGCCCACTGTTACTGAGTCACTCAAATCTTTGCCTCCATGGACGCATTGATTTCTCCTCTTTTGTGTGTCAATTTTTCCTCTGCCCTTACCTTATAAGAATACATACAATTGCATTTACAGTCCATTTGGATAGTCTAAGAAAATGTCCCCATCTCAAGATCCTTAGAGTAATCACATCTGCAAAAGCATTTTTTCTCTCTCTCTTTTTTTTCCAAATGAAGTAATATTAACAGTTTTCGGGGATTAAGACATGGATATCTTTTCTTTGGTGGGTGGCGCTATTTCTCAGCTTATCACAGGAATCTTGATTTCAGTAGAGTCACTTGATGCTTCCACTGAGGCCGTTCATAGCCTATTGGTCACATAGGCAGCATGGGCTGTTTAAACTTTGTACCAACACTAAGATAATAAACAAGCTACCCCTGAGTGCTGCTGGAGGGTTTTCAAATATTAAGCAGTACATTTTAGATCACTAGTTAGCCCGTTCATCCACCAGAAATCCATCCAATCAGTACCAGGATTCCAGGACCCCCAAACCTAACCAACTCTAATGAGCACAACAACAGCACTGAAACTTCAAATATTGTGATCTTATGGTAATTATGCAACCACCCGTTGAGGATGTTGGAAATCTGGCTATAAACTTTGATAATCATCGGCTGCTTCCCACCTTTCTGATTCATCAAGTCACCAAATTCTTCCACCTCAGAAATCTCATACTTATTTTTTGTTGCCACTTAGCAGGGCTGTTTTTCAGATTGTATTTTCAAGACAAGTGAACTACGCTTACTACTATCTGTGTAGCCTTATTTTGCCTTCCCTATCTATGTTTTTAATTTGTTGCTAGAATTCTCCTCCTAAAACTCAGATTATTCTATATTACTCTCTTCTCAATAATATTTCATGAATTTTACCATTGGAACTTCTTTAAATTTTTCTGCTTTCTCTGTACTTCCTGCAGAAGGACTTAATTTTCTCAGAAAAATTACTATACTATTAGGTCTACGGGTATTTAAATAAGACACTAATAAAAGTCATTTGCTCTCACTGATTCTCAGCAAAGTACACAAGGCAAGAGAATGATTTGTCCTTAAAACATATCAATATCTACAAAATGGAAAGTTTAAAACCTACTAAAATTACGTGTCTTTTTAGGCCGGATTGGCATTTTAAACTATGTGAAATAGTGTAGAATATGCCCAGGTAGAAAACTGCAGGTGAGCATGAGCAGATCTTGAGCACATATTGGTATTATGTCCATGTAGCCCTGTACACACATCTTCTGATATTTTCTTGAAATTTGTAATTCATAAAAATAATGTATTTGGAACTAAGTACATTAAAGAATAGGAGAATTAATTTTTCTCCAGAGACAAAAAAATCTTAAACAATTTTTTCCATATTAATTTTTTTCATATCGTGAGAGAGAGGAAAGGAAAGCTAACCATACCAGAATTCCATAATAAATTATTTACATCATACACTGACTTGATGTATGCAAAGCACATGTTTATTATAAAAACAAAAACACAACAAAAAAGCCATTGGCCTTTTGGAAGAAGGATTGCTTGCCATGCCATTTGTAACTCACTTGCAATTCAACCAGGCCCGGACACTCACCAAAGTATCTACATATACTAACTAGTTCCAGCATGTAGAAGACATGGCATGCTTAATGACATTGAGATAATAATTCCTACCTTTGTTTTCTTTATGTTACAATAAATAAGACAGGCCGCAAAAAGGGCATTGATTATCATAACAATTGCACACAAACTGCATGGCCAATAAATTATGCCATTAAAGGATTCATAAATATTAAATGAGAAATTTGAGTTCAATAAAAATCACTGCTGCAATATTTTTGTACATGCTTATATTATAAATCAAGCTACTCCCACTCTTTCCAAGCAGGTAGTGACATGCTCCACTTAAAAGTTGATACAATAATTATTTCATAAAGGTCATACAGTTTGTATATATTTTTGATGTCCCACTGTAAAAAAAAAATATTGTGATCTGCAAACAAAGCAAAAATATCACAAATACATTTTAATTAGCCTCATGGCAAAAAGCCAATAAAGAGAGCCCAGCATTTAAAATCAGCAGTGTGGGTTTTGGGTTAAAAATCAATTCATAGACAGGTTTTGAAATATCAATTTACTCATTTATAAAACAGAGTTAATAAACTATGATCAAATATAATAAAATAAATAAAAAGCTTAAGAGAGTTGCATCACCAGAAAGTGATGCAAACCCTGACTTTATCATTTACTATTTGTATGACCTTGGACAAAAATTATTTAATAAAAATTAAATCTGTTAAATAATTATTCTAATGCCATGTCCATGCTATGGAGTGATTGACTGTAAGAGTTAAATTCGTGTATGAAAAGCATAGCAAGTACTAAGTAAAAGGTAATACTATTAGTATTCCTCATCTGAGACGTATTCATTCTCTTACCCTTCCTGATATAAAATGCTTAAAGTAACACTACCTTTGCTCTAGAGCTGTGAGGACAAAATGAGACCATGCATGCAGAAGTATTTTAGAAAAATAAAGGAATTTCCATATTTAGAATTTTTCCCCATGATTTGTAGTTTCCAGTTAGCTCAGTCGCTAGGCACACACACACAGAAGCACTACATAAATATGATCTTAATTTAAATAATTCAGTGTTTTGAAATATTTGCTATGTGAAGAACACCTTTTTAGCAAATGGAGGATATATACTTGCTTGAATGTGCTCCCTGATTACTATGTTCATATTTTAAACTTTTCAAAAACTTTACCTCAAAACACAACTCTTACACAATTGTCTCCATGTGGTCTTGCTTATTTTCAGAAATATTTTAGAGTTAAGAAGTTTAAGTCTAAATAGTCTCAAAACCTACATTAATAAAAACAGTTTTTACCTGATATTATCTGCTTTTGTTTACTACCCTAACAATTCAGAGAGCCAAGAGTAGTTTATAATCTGCAATAACCAAATAACTAAATGTTAACTATTTTTCTTGACTTTAATGATGCACTTGTGACTACCCTGTATATGAGCTAATTAAATCTACTTGCTAAATCTTAAGGACTGTTCTTCATAACTACAAAGCATAACACAATCTTTCTTATTTGTCTTGCGTGATATTACTCATGAAATCACTAGAAGTACAGTATTAGATTCATAAAAATATCTATTACCTTGTTCCATAGTTTTGGAGGTACCAAAATAATTTTGCACATCTGTGAAGAATTGTAACCATCATTGTCAGAGAAAAGGCTTCCATAAGAGATAATTTTCTCGCTGACGGAAGCTTAATTTTTAAGAGCTTATCTTTACTTAAAAAAAAGTACTTATAGATTTCCTAAGTATAATATGTGTCCCTTATGCACTTAAATATAAGCTAGTCTTATCTTAATGAGATAGGTATCATTAAAATAATAAATTGTCATAATGAACAACAAAAGAGCAAAGGCTTCAAGGGCAAGTAAACTCTTTGAAAGATTTGAAAATATTAATCTTTTTATCTTTCCACAGAATGACCTTTTTTGTATGTTTTGGGCTTTTATAATTATTCTTTTTCATTCACAGGCTATCCTTATCTAGGTGGTAAGCTTCTAAAGAGCAAGGCTGTCTCATTAATCATCATATATCTCCCCTACCCCACTCAGGACATCTCTTTGATCTGTCTGCCACCAGCAGCTACTGAGTTCTTCCCAATCTATCTTTCTTATTTACTATTTGCAAGCTTCTGAGCCGGGAAAGTTTTATCAAACTTAGGAGAACTTTGCTCAAAACTAAACTAGGCTCTGAGACAGTGTCTGAGATATTTTTCTTAGTACGTGGACTTCCTGACCTCAATACTGACTTCCACATTCCTGTAAGCCTTCTGGAGAGCTGAGGTTGCCACATTAATGAATGTACTTATATTCAGGCAGATTGAGTCACACGGGTCAGTTACAGACATGCCTGGTTTGTAAGATAGTTTAGATGTTATTGACACTTTGTAAATTAAACAATGCTGTTCTCGCTGCCTGAGTTTTGAAGTATTATCTTGTAAAACTAGTTTAAATAAAACAAAAAAATAATCCAGATAGGACTTGAAATCTTTAATTCCAATAACAACATTGCATATCTCCATTTATCAAATACATCAACTACTTGGCTTTGCAATGATTTGCAGCAGAGCACAATGCTTCTTCTAACATTTTTAATATGTATATCCAAAGAAGGATAGACTCATAAACATAGCTTTTCGAACACTTTTACTGTGCCAGGTAAGAGCTAATACCTTCATGATGAGGAATCCTTGGGAATCAATTGCTCCTATCCCCTCATTAAACCTAAGAGCTACTACACCACACGCGAAGCTGACAGTTGCTGTTGTTTATTCACTGTTCGGACTAAGAATGCCCTTATAATAATGCACATATAGCATTATTGATTATTGTCTGAATTTAGACCAGCATTGCTTATTGTTTTCAATGCTGAAACATTAGAATATTTCCTGCTTAGACAGTTTTAGACTATAACAATTACATGTTATCAATTATACCAATTACATACAATCACATAATATATACACCCACATACACTAGGGGATATATATACACATATATATACACACACATACACAGTAGAAATATATGTACACATTAGGATATTTTTATATATACACATATACATTGTGTATGTATAGTGATAAATATATATATATATATATAAATATCATACTTCATAACAAGCAACCTACATATTTTATAAGTATCATAAGCATTAGGTCAGATGCTAACCCTGAAGATATATTCTTATTCACCTGATTCAATGTTTCAAACTTTTTTTCTGTAACAGTTTTTCTAAGCATCCATAGCTTCAGCGTCCTCTGAAGATTAAACTGACATGCAGACATATTTAAAATACATTAGCGATTTTTTTCATGCCTGCTGAGAGGATTAGCCCACAAATTCTGTAGTAATAAAACAGTGCCTTCTGTAGTTGCTGCTAGTAACAAGCCTTTGTCACCACTAAATAAAATAGATCAAAGAATCTGGGGATGTTTACGGTATAGCAAGGTCAAAGGCTGCCCCCTGCTTTTTCTGGTAGGACAGTTCCCATCTGCTCCAGAATTTCATTCAAGTACTAGTCCATATGAAGTAGGAGTTAGATTTGATTACTTTCTAAATTACACATTGAGCTGAGCTTTACATTTTTCTTTACAAAATCAAGGGGCTCTGACCACAAAAGAGTAAGTGGCATGGAGAAGGAAAAACTATTAGAAAAACAAACTGAGAGGGAGGCAGCATTAGGAAGGACTTGGTGTGACTACTTTAAATCTGTGTTTACAGAGAAATTATAGCACCACAGGCCTGGTGTGAGAAAACCTCCTTTAGTTCACCCTAATCCCACAAGCTAAAGGATTTCTCTATATGAAAGACGGAGACAGAGGCAAGTATTAATTCAAGATACACAAATAGTTAAAAACATACACACACACACACACACACACACACACAAATGAAACCCTTGCACATATATACTAAGAGATATTTAAGAATGTTTACAGTAGCATTTTTATATAACCTAAAACTAGAAACATGCCAAATATCCATGAAGAAAAAATCTAATACACTAATTTGGCATATTTATATAACGATCATAATAGTGGTAAAAATGAACCAATGAAGTGCAGCTACATACAACAACATGGGTAAAACTGTGTAACAAAGGTTAAGAGAAAAGGCATGTTAACATGACTATATGAGGTGACATATATGGGTATTATGTATAAAATACATAATATATATATATAATATGCAATTATCAATAGGTGGCTACCTCTGGCTAGGAGGCAGGAATAAGTGACAAAGAAACACATAAAGAATATTACTGGCAGTTTAAACACATACACAAATGCAAATACACACGCTCAGGCATTCACAGACCAATTTAAATACTGTGCCATGAGCCAAGATAAGATTCATCTAATCATAAAAGCTGTACATATAAAAAAAAATTTGTACCAACCAGTTCACAATTTTTTTCTTTTTATTACAATTTTTTTATTAAGGTATTATTGATATAGACACTTATGAAGGTTTCACATGAATAACAATGTGGTTACTACATTCACCCTTATTATCGAGTCCCCCCCATGCCCCATTGCAGTCACTGTCCACCAATGTAGTAAGATGCCACAGAGTCACTACTTGTCTTCTCTGTGCTACACTGTCTTCCCCATGATTCCCCCACCCCATGTCTACTAATCATAATACCTCTCAATCCGCTTCTCCCTCCTTCTCCACCCACCCTCCCCCACCCCTCCCCTTTGGTAACCACTAGTTCCTTCTTGGAGTCTGTGAGTCTCTTGCTATTTTGTTCCTTCAGTTTGCTTCGTTGTTATACTCCTCAAATGAGGGAAATACTTGGCACTTGTCTTTCTCCGCCTGGTTTATTTCACTGAGCATAATATCCTCCAGCTCTATCCATGTTGTTGCAAATGGTAGGATTTGTTTCTTTCTTATGGCTGAATAGTATTCCATTGTGTATATGTACCACCTCTTCTTTATCCATTCATCTACTAATGGACACTTAGGTTGCTTCCATATCTTGGCTACTGAAATAGTGCTGCGATAAACATAGGGGTACATATGTCTTTTTGAATCTGAGAACCTGTATTCTTTGGGTAGATTCCTAGGAGTGGAATTCCTGGGTCAAATAGTATATCTATTTTTAGGTTTTTGAGGACTCTCCATATTGCTTTCCACAATGGTTGGACTATTTTACATTCCCACCAGCAGTGTAGGAGGGTTCCCCTTTCTCTGCATCCTTGCCAGCATTTGTTGTTCTTAGTCTTTTCTATGCTGGCCATCCATCCTAACTGGTGTGAGGTGATATCTCATTGTGGTTTTAATTTGCATTTCTCTGATAATTAGCAATGTGGAGCATCTTTTCATATGCCTGTTGGCCATCTGAATTTCTTCTTTGGAGAGGTGTCTGTTCATGTCCTCCACCCATTTTTTAATCAGGTTCTTTGCTTTTTGGTTGTTGAGGCATGTGAGTTCTTTATGTATTTTGGATGTTAACCCCTTGTCGGATATGTTGCTTACAAATATATTCTCCCATACTGTAGGATGCCTTTTTGCTCTGCTGATGGTGTCCTTCGCTGTACAGAAGATTTTTAGTTTGATGTAGTCCCATTTGTTCATTTTTTCTTCTGTTTCCCTTGCCAGAGGAGATGCGTTCAGGAAAAAGTTGCTTGTGTTTACATTCAGGAGATTTTTGCCTATGTTGTCTTCTGAGAGTTTTATGGTTCCATGACTTACATTCAGGTCTTTGATCCATTTCGAGTTTACTTTGTGTATGGGTTTAGACAGTAATCCAGTGTCATCCTCTTACATGTAACTGTACAGTTTTTCCAACACCAGTTGTTGAAGAGGCTGTTATTTCCCCATTGTACATCCATGGCTCCTTTATCATAAATTAATTGACCATATATGCTTGGGTTTAAATTTGGGCTCTCTAGTCTGTTCCATTGGTCTATGGGTCTGTTCTTGTGCCAGTACCAAATTGTCACAATTCATTTTATCAGTCCTTCAATATTTACTAAATCCACTTCTCTTTCCCAAACTTTAAAAAAAATAGTTCACTTTTACTTACAGTTAAGTAATGATTATTGAACATCGTATTTTAAACTTGATTACAATGGATATTTTTCTATTTTACTGAGCCAAATAAAGGAAAATATGTTTAAATAAAGGGAAATATGTTTAAAAAACAAACACCAAAAGAAACCCGAGTCCACTGCAAGCAATTTGTTTGAAGTTGCTTTCTTCTTTGACTATTTTTCTTTACCCCCTTCTTGTTGCCTGCATATCTACCTATTTATTTCTGTTGCCAGTAGAATGTAAGCTTTTCAATGAAATGTAAAAAGACAGGAAACCTATTTTGCAGATCTTTTTTTCAATATTTCTTCTTGTCAATCTGTCTTCTTGTCTCTGTAACTTTCTTTCTTAGAGTGGTTTCTCCTAACTGATTAAAACGAGGTCCCACTCTCATACAGGCAGTACACATGGCAATGTGGGCAGCAGTCCATTTGCTAAGTACCAAGTGGATGTTTTTATTTTGCCTGCTCTCACCTTGCTTTCCTATTGCAGCGATGGAGAATCTCCTTGATGTGACGACTTTATGTTAAATCTGTTTGCAGAGAACACAGATTTTTGTTGGTGGCATATAGGCCTGGTGTGAAAAATTTCCTTTAGTTTGTCGTACTTCAAAAGGCTAAAGGCTTGCTTTTTTTGTTGGGAAAATGGAAAACTACATACAAAAGAATGAAACTGGACCACTTTTTACAACCTACTCAAAATAAACTGACAATCAATTCAAGACTTAAGTGTAAGACTTGAAACCATTAAACTCCTAAAAACAAATATAGGCAGCAAACTCCTGGACCTCAGCTTGAGCTGAATTCATCTCTTGCTTGTGAATTCCATCCTCCTAAGGATTAGGTCACTAATTCTTGCTGCTATTTCTCTCCATTACTAGAACACCTTCAGTATATCCACATACAATTTCTCCACCTATCTATTCCATAGATTATTTGTACACTGGCAACTGTATCAACCCTTACTTCTTCTTTTTTTTTTTAATTTTTAACTTTGCTATCATTAATGTACAATTACATGAACAACATTATGGTTACCAGACTCCCCCTATTATCAAGTCCCCACTACATACCCCTTTACAGTCATTGTCCATCAGCATAGTAAGATGCTATAGAGTCACTACTTGTCTTCTCTGCGTTATATGGCCTTCCACGTGTCCCCCCCTACATTATGTCTGCTAAACATAATGCCCCTTTTTCCCCTTTATCCCTCACTTCTCAACCATCCTCCCCAGTCCCTTTCCCTTTAGTAAGTGTTAGTCCATTATTGGGTTCTGTGAGTCTGCTGCTGTTTTACTCCTTGAGCTTTTTCTTTGTTTTTATAGTCTACAGATGAGTGAAATCATTTGATACTTGTCTTTCTCTGCATGGCTTATTTCACTGAGCATAACACTCTCTAGCTACATCCATGTTGCTGCAAATGGTAGGATTTGTTTTCTTCTTATGGATGAATAATATTCCATTGTTTATATGTACCACATCTTCTTTATCCATTCATCTACTGATGAGATAACACCTCACACCAGTTAGGATGGCCACCATCCAAAAGACAAACAACAAATGTTGGTGAGGATGTGGAGAAAGGGGAACCCTCCTACACTGCTGGTGGGAATGTAAACTAGTTTAACCATTGTGGAAAGAAGTATGGAGGTTCCTCAAAAAACTCAAGTCAGTTATTCAAATAAAAAAATAGAAGAGTTTAAAGTTATTTTTATCTAATGCTTACCTTTAGTGATTATGCTATAAAAATGAAGGCATAATTTTATTTTTATATTATCAACTTTAAACTTTTAATTTGTTTCAGTGAACAAGTCAATATTTTATATAAATTTAGGGATTTTTTTTACATTAAGATAAATAAAAACAAAATAATAAGCAAACAAAACCAGAAACAGACTCACAAGTAGAGAACTGGTGGTTGACAGAGGGGAGGGGATAGGCAAAATAGGTGGAGGGGATTAAGGGGTACAAACTTCCAGCTGTAAAATAAGTAAGTCACAGAAATGAAAGTGCAGCATAGGAAATATAGCCAATAATATAGTAATAGCCTTATATGATGACAGATAGTAACCACACTTATTGTGGTGAGCATTTTGTAATATTTAAATGTGTATATATGTAAATATTGAATCACCATGTTGTACACCTGAAACTTATATATGTTTGTATATGTGTGTGTATTTCAATAAATTATTTTTTAAATAAGAGAATAAGTAAATGTTTGGCTGCTGCTCTATGGCCATTATATATAAACTACTTGGTTGGAGTCTTGGATAAATATGAAAATAAAAGCAGTAACTGATAAAACATGTTCTTACTAAATATCAGACAAGCTTCAGTGTCACTGAAAGTTTAGTTAGCAATTATGTATACATCTTCAATTTCAAATAGTTAACACTCAAAAGATTTTAAATTTTTGTGGCCTTGATTTAATTACAAATTTGACTTTTGTAGGAAAAAAGTAGAATATCCATTTCAAGACTTCTAATTCAGCACTCAAACATTATGGTAATGAGCTGAGGCCAAAGAGACCAGCAAATATACCACCGACAAAAAGAAGACACTTACAGAGGCTGACGCCACTTCTCCAATGATCTCCATTGGAGTAATATATATATATATATTTTTTAAGAAATTTATTGTAATACTATATATTTGGTCTCCTCCTACTCAAGGGCAGAGAATAAAAATTGTGCCCCAGTTCTTTCCCCTGGGAGAGCTCTCCCTACAGTGTCAGCAGCTTCAGGCATACATAATACTTAGGCCAATTCACGCTGCTCTACTCATGACACATAGATGCTATTTGGAATAGAACTGGAGGTATCAAACACATTTTCAGAATCCCATATCTCCCAAACATGCCAAGTCTTTATAATTTACTAATACGAAACTCCAAGAGAAAAACCAACATCTTTAATCTTGATTTCTCCACTGTGTTACAGATTTGTAAATTATGTAATTAAAATCTCCACGTGGATGTCTAATAGTCACCTCAAGTGTAAATGTCCAGAATTGACTCTCACTTTAAATATTTACTTGCTTATTTGCTTTTTGCCTCGCCCTCCATGGAATATAAGCTCTATGAGAATAGGAACTTGATTTGTGTTACTGACCCAAAACAATAAACTTGAAAAAAGTCCAGCCAGTGATGAACATTAAATCAAACATAAAATACAAGTTTTTACTATCTAATTTGAAAAGAATGAAAAGTTGGTAATGGAATCTAGGCCAGAAATGTTCCTTAAATATCCAGTGAAAGAATAAATGCTGGAATTGGTCTGGTAAAATAGATGCCTTTTGATAGTGGGTATTAAAAATGATTTGGCATCAAGGAGCAAAACCTTTGAAAGGGTTCATATTCCCTGTATAATTATTCCAAAGCATGGTATGTATCCTAAGTAAATAATGAGAGATATACTTACATACAAGAATACAAAGAATTGTGTATCAGAATAATCAGAATATTTGTTGCAGCACTACTTCTAATTCCACCTGACAATTTATTCCATAGACTTTCTACAGGGAAAAAAATGAAAAAAAAATTCTAAGAGAGAGATAAAGGAAGGCAGGAGGGAAGAAAGAATAATAAAAAGAGAAGAAAGCAAATGAAAGGAGAATGGCCATCACTAGAGGAAAAGGTAAAACAGATAACAACCAGACCATAAAATATTTTCCAGCCCTTTCAAATGATAAATTAGAGCTATTCCAACTGAGAAACAGCCTCAAAGTGGAGTTGGGTAATTAAAGCAAGAGAGTATATATCACATGACCCCTATCATGTAAAGCAAAACCAAAAACCAAAAAATGAAGAAAAAAATCTTCAAAACTCTGTTTACATTTGTCTATCAGTATGTGCATATGAATTACAAGAGTGAAACACACAGACCAATGCATAAAAGGAGTTAACATGGATTATTTGGTAGGACTGACGCAGGAGTTCCTCATGTTGGTGGAGAAGAGGACATAGGTTAAGCAGGTTAACAATCAAAACAGGAAGAGAAAAAAATCGAGGCTGCATATAAAAATAAAGAACTTGCATTCCCATGTGTAGGCAAGACGATAGCAAACATAAGATCATGTAACAATAAATGATGTGAAAAATAAGTAAAGTAAGATATAGAGCACAATTGGAGTTGTTCTGTTTCGATAGAGCAGACTCGGTCTTTGCAAGTAGCATGCAAACCCAGATCCGGAATAAGTGGGAGAGAGTCACTTGCCTATTTGTTGGAAAGTTTCACAAGAGGGAACAGCAAGTGCAAAATCTTCCTGGCATTATCTAGGATCAGCAAAGCCCATTCTGTATAGAGTTAAATAAACAAGGGCAACAATGGTAGATCTTCACAGAAGCAAGGACATGCTAAGCCGGACATGCTAAGCCTGATAGAAAAATCAATGATCTTATACTTGGTATAATGGGAAGCGACCAGGAGTTTTTGAGAAAGGGAATTTGACATGACTTACATTCTAAATAGCTTTGTGTTTATGAAGATGTTATTGAGTAATATCTTACACATTTAACCACAGCTTTCTCTTTTAAAAATAACTTTTCAACTCACATATGAACCATTAAAACAGCTTTGTATATTATTTCTCCTTTCTTCTAGTTCTCGCAGTCCTACATATTAATAGCCAATACGATTCTCCTCAGATGTTACTGTATTATTAATTGCCTGTTTGATAGCCTTCGGTGGCTTTCAATTTCCTGCTATTTTATGATATAGTGGTCGGGTTATAGTTTTAAGTTTTTCTTCAGATTGCTTAATCTGAGTGTGCTTTGATTCCCCAATCAAAAGTTGTTTTTTTTTAATCTGAGTTATTTAAACAGGGCTTAAACTGATTATTTCTTCTAGGGATTTTTCAGTCATCTGCTGTTTTTTCATCTGCTTTTGATTTAGAAAAATATTCTGACTTTGAAAAATGGCACATCCAAATAGCTTTATTATTCAAACTAACACTACAGCTATGCTTGTTCCTATCCGAAATGCTCCTCTGTACACGTAGCATTGCGAGGAAAGAAGGAAGAAGGTGGAACGACAGAAACTCTTCCAGTTTAGGCCACGGTGATGATTTCTAAAAGTAAATTCATCTCCTTGGTTTGTAATCATTGTGAATATAAACTTCAGATCTCCTTACACACTATTTGTTTAGAGAAATCTTAAAAGCACACTTAAACATTTTTTTGGTTAAATGTATCAGGTCTGCTACAAGGCTCTAAAGTATTAATCATGTAAATGAACTTATTCAATGCTTTATTTTTCCTCAAAAATCTAGCAATCTCCATTATAGTTTAACTTAGTATGGCTTCACTGAAACAGCTAACAGCTGGTAGAAGGAGTTTTTAAATATATAATACAATATCTTGTTTACAAACACACTTTGTAAAATTCTTCAGAAGGAGAGAGTAGATTGAAAAAAATCAACTAGATATAAGTTGCATGACACAGACCTCTTCATGACCCCACAATTTACGAGGTAATGCCTGTCAGCAGGGACCTCTTCTGGACCCCCTTCCAGCACTGTGGCCATGGGCTCTTCTAACTGTGAGGGACAGAGTCATACTGGTTGATAAGTGTTTTATGTATTACTATTGAATGTGCACAAACTATCTGAATCAAAAGGTGCCTATAGACAAAAAGAATGTGCAAAATAAAGGACTGCTTTCTTTTGAAAAGAAATTAATCATACATTGCCTTTAAGTGTCTTCTCTATTTTTTATTCTTAATTTTTGTTTTGCTTTGTATTGTATGATCTTTGAAAGTTAATTCTTTCTGTCACCTAGAGTAAATTATAACTTCCCTATATATTTTAAACACTGACTATTTTTTTCATGTTAAGAGGAAAATCTCATGGTATTACCATATGATAACAGTCTCCATAAACCCCTTAGAGATAAGACTGAAAGCTCAGAAATAGACATGGAGATTCTGAAGATAGAATCAATGCAAAATGAATGGATATAATGCTCTTCCCAAAACATCACAGCATATGATATATTCATAACTTATAATATATACAGTGCTTCCATTTTGCACAACTCCAAAAGCACTATTCATATTTTATCCCATACAAACAGTACCCTTGGAGTGCAACAGACAGCTCTGATTAATATGAGAGTAAAATACAAATACATTTTTAAAATTGTTTTTATGAAAAAGGTAATTGATGAAAAGTTCAATGACCTCATGGCTATTGGGATATTCAGTAATATGTGGGAGATACATTAAAACTGAAAATCCACATAACTTTCATTGTACTTTCTCCTAAGTAAATCACTTATGTTATATTCTTATGTATGTCTTCCTTCAAGCACTATACCAAATAAATTATAAATTCTTCCCCAAAAACTTTCTTTTTTCTACCTATTTCATGAGTTTGGAAATCTCCCTCAGATAAGAGTAGCAGAAGCCATTGGAGCCGATGAAACACATAACAGCATGGTTTCAAGGCATCCAAGCCACTGATAGTGGTCGGCCTTCCTTTAACAGTTTCTGCTGTCTCTAGTCTCTCTCTTTTTTTTTTTGTCTTTAAATAGATTTTTATTAATACCATTCGGAGGTAGAAAAATATTTTTCATTTACATGCTTAGACACACGAACATACAGATATGTAATGACTACAGTTAGCAACACTTTTCATAAAAGAACATAAACAGACAGATGAACTGATACAAAGATTTGAGTTACTGATATCCAATTGCTTTCTTTCCTTTTAGCTTATTTGACTAAAATTATTTCAGTTTTCAAGAATACACTCTAAGGGCGAGCAGTTTATATAACTGTTTTAAGGTTTAGATGGCCCCAGACTAACAGGGCTGATGAAGGCTCTGAACTGATAGGGACTGTGTGTGTCCAGGGGACTGGAAATGAAATGCAAGTACAATTCTAGCACCAGTCATTTAAAGCCAGGCTGTATTGCAGAAGATAAATTTCTTCCATTTCAGGGAGTCTAATTTAAAAACCTCCCAATTTTTGACAATGGCTCCTATTGTAGTAGTTCACAGGACTTTTGACTATTTTCTTGCCCCGGCCCGCGGGGCTGGTTATTAGTGGGTCTCGAGGAGGATCCCTGTACCTAAAGGATGGGACGGAGAGAGAGAGACGGAGGCCAAGCAAGTTGTCAAGGCTTCGTTTATTTGTAAGAAAGGTAGGGAATATATAGCACCTTAAGGGGTGTGGTAAGGAGTGGCTTCTTCTGGTTGGTTGCCCATTATGATAATGAGGTAGCTTACACAGTCTAATCACACACCGAGTTGTGCACATGCGCAGTAGTCTTTGACGTAAGCAACGGACCTGGTTGAGGACTCTTAGCGGGAAGCTGTGGCGGGAAACTGACCAAGAAGAAGTAAACAACAAGATGGAGTCTTTAAAACAAAATGGAGTCCCATTGTTCTAGTGTAAATCTATTCTATATGCTGACTATAAAGGTTAGGTTAGTTTCTTAAGCAATGAAGCATAGAATACAGAATGAAACTGGGTTGGGCTAAGATCTTTAAGCTCTCTGTGCCAGTGCAAAGTCCAAGGTGGTCACCAACATTTTCTTTCCTTGCATTAAAATAAATTTAGCTGCATAACTTTATAATATTGTATACTTCTCTCAGGGACCAAGCCTCTCCATTAGAGAGTTTGTATTGAGGCCAGGCTTGTGTGCAGAAGATAAGACACTTCTTTTTCAGGGTCCGGGGATCAAAATTGCTCCAAGTTCTTTAGAATGCACGTCAGAGGTGTGTCTGGCTTTAACCTTGAAGAGGAAACTCCCATCTCCAAAGTTATCCCGGACGAGCCCCCAAAGATGGTGCCGGGGTTCTTGTTTGCAGAGTCAAAGAATGAACTTAGCAAACAGTCAAGGTAGGAAAGCCAGGGCAGAGGCTTTTATTGAGAGATACAGTGAGAGGACAGAGCTCCTGGCTCATGCCAGAAGGGGACAAGAGAGCCCCTGTCCCTATTCTCTTATCACTCTGATTGCTGTTCCTAGATAGAAATTACTAAGGAGGCTTACATTTGCTCTAACTGTTAAAGTTGTGATGCTGAAACATGTCATATATGCATTTGCAGATAGAGTAAAAAATGAGACAACCTCAATTATTCATCCTTTGGTGAGGTGACTTATTGTCAGGACTACTTGTGGAATTCCGGGTTTCTATTCACCTGTTCCTTTTCCTGGAATGTACACTCCACCTTTTTTTCTCATCTCTATACATTTAATGTTATACACAATGAAAATATATTTCCTAAAGGATAATAAAATCTGAACAAATTGGTAATGATATTTTTCTTACCTAACTTCATTTGTATATTTATGGAAGTAATAGTAAGCACATGACTGGTTAAGGGGATTTCTTAAATTTCTTTCAGAGTGGTTATATATACTGATAAATATTAGAAAGAGAGGTCTCCTTTGGGATCTAGTCCTCATCACTCACTAGCTATAGTGAGCAAATACAACGTCTCCCTGATCATTGAGGTTGTTTATCTCATAGCCTTCGAATTTTCCTTTGAGGAACATCCCTCTCACATTCTGTCCATGGAGTTTGAGTGAGACTGACAACATTTATAGCTCCAGACACATCTTCTATTTCCCAAAATAACCTAAAAATCCCACCCCTTTGTCAAAGTAATTAAAATTTGAATGTGACACAAAAAGACTCGGAGTTAAACTGAGCATTTTTGATGATTGGGTAATGATTTCTTACTCCCTCTCTGGATAGGTAAGTGAGTAGTCCTGGAGAACAGGGACAATGATAATTTGACCAAGAGGGAAGCTAGTTTTAGGGGTAAGGAGATAACAGTACAAGGCAGAGTTTGAGACAAAAACTGGGTCTTCAGCGACACTATTCATTCATTGTGTCACACTGAACCTAAAGAACAACCCACCTAGGACTTGCCAGCCATCAGTCAGTTAAATCTCTTATTGTTTTCTATTTTTCTTCATTAATTTTCTGAAATTATTACTAATTCTGTGGCAATGCACAGGCTACTAATCTCCTTCAATCTTAGTTTCTCTTCTATAAAATAGGGATTCCAGAACATTTATAATATTTAGCACAGGATAGAAAATAGGAGATTAATAAAGGAAATACATCTTCACAATTTGATTTCAAAAATCCTCCAAAGAATAGGACATAATGTGAGAGTACCAATAGGAAATAGCTTCATCCATAGGACAATGCTGATGACAACAGGGTCCCCTAGACATTAATCGCTATTCCATTAAGTGAAATCTCAAACTGTATCTATCACCAAGGGATTTTCAACTGTAATTTGTTTTTAAAATCAAAACCCTCACGTATATAGATTCTGCATATAGTTAAGTATTTTATATCAATCAAAGCAGTCAAATTTGTGAACATCTTCACTGAATAGGGCAAATTAAAGTGATTCTTTGTCCTTGGTGTTGAGTAGTTAGTAGTATTGACTAATTAATGTTTGATGATTCACCACTTCCATTAGTTACTCTGAAGAACAGTGGTAACTTACAGAAATAAAAAGGTATACTCTGGAACCACTGGGTCTATTCCCTATAAAATATTAATGATTAAAAAAAATTAACTTAATATATAATAATCAATCACTTTCTATGTAAAAAATTACCTGTTGGATGATATGGAAAACTAACTCTAAACTTTTTAAACAATCACATGAAAACATGATTAATACCTCATTTAAATAACAGTTTAAGAAAATAAGAAATATAAGGAATGCACATTATTCCACTTAAAAAATTGGATCATGCTTGATATGAATCATTTAAAATTAATACCATGCAAAATGATGAGTGTATTTTCTTGAATGTACAAGAAATTACTGTAGAGATAAAGAATGAATGGAATGAATTAAAAGAATATTGTTCAACACAAGGACAAATACAATTTTAATTCCAAAGTCATATTTATTTCCAATATTTATTCTCTATTAAATAAATTCTCTACTTGAAATTTGTTTTTTATAAATACAAATATAACTAACAAATGAGATAATGAGATAACTGTCATAATTATTCACCCCCAAAGTATTAACTTTTGACCTTCTCATATCCTTTTAAAACCTCACTGCATTCTCTATATACTGTTTACAAAACTGTACAGTCAACATCAAATCATTAACCTCTACTCATATTAGGTATTTTAAAGAAATTTGTTTTGCTACAATTTTCTAATTTTTTGTAGGGGGAGGGCAGGGGGTAAGAGAAAGAAAATCTCCATCAATATTTTTAATCCTATTCTTTTGTAAGAACCTATAATATCTTGTTATTATATGATAGCTCATTTTTTGCCATTCTACATCATTTTTGACAGCCTCTTTTTTCATACTTAGTTTTAAACTGATTTCATTTTAAGATCAGTTGAAGTCTAGCATTCCTATTATTTACTTTCCATTTTTAATCCTTATTTTGAGGCTAATATATCAATATTCTCCTTGAATAGACTATTGGGTATATGAAACATAAGAACTCATGTCTTCCTTTTATGTTTGTCTATACATTAAAAATTAGTTCTGGAGTTTTATTATTGCCTATATGTCAAAAAAGTCATTTTACATATGATTTGTTTCTCACAAGAAAGTGAGAGGGAGAAAGTAGGAAAGAACACTGAAGTCCCCATACACACAATCTTTTTCTCATTCATCCTCAGCTTCCTGTATCAAATGTTAAGAGATGCTCAAGACACCTCAGGAACAAGTGCATGTTTCAGTTTCTTCCCTATCACATTTACACATTTCATTCCATTGTTACATGCCACAGTGCATCCTACCTTAAACTTTCTGTTGCATGGCTCAAAATGATTATGTAGAGAAGAGAAATCCATGTCTTTAGTTGGTAGGAAAGCCAGGTATTCAGTTAGAAACAATAAAAGGAAAACGAATGAAACACATTACTTGCCCAGAGGACAGGCCTGCGTTGCTGTGTTGCTGTCTCTTGTGAATTAATCCACATAACTACCTTTGGTTTCATGGATAGAGAGTATCTTGGGTTAAATATGTGTAACATTAGATAATTATCAATCCTCACTTTTAAAAAAGAATAAAATTGGCTTATTTTGTTCAAAAGCAATGTAATTCTTACGCTGAAATCAATCCAAACATTTTCCAGGAGAAAAGTGACTGCATTCATTAATCCATTATATTTACTAAGTGCCTGACACTGTTCTATGTACTAGGATATAGCAGAGAAGAAAAAAGGAAAAAATAGTGTATTTTCCAAAAGTTTATATTCTAGACAGGGGAGACAACAAGACCACCAGAAGAGTAGCATAAAAGGTATGTTAAATGGTGATAAGAACTGTGAACGAAGGTGAGGGGGGCGTGATGCACATCGGGTGCGGTGAGGGCGTTCACGCAGATCGCTAGAGAAAAGTCCCTGTTTGAAACAATCTTCAAGTCCTACCACAGAAGGAGAAATAGGAAGGAACCATGAGGTGCTGGGTCAAAGGCTCTTAAAGCAGTAACTACAAGTGACAGAAACACACATGCTGTGCTTGAAGAAGGAAACAGGATTCCAGTATATAAACAATGTAGAAATGAACAGTGACGAGGGACCTGAGTTTACTATGGCAATCGTTCATTCCAGTATGATACTTACTATGACATATATTTCAGAGCATTTAAAAATTAGGTCATCAATTATTTGCCTCTTTTGTAGCTTAGAAATTAAATGTTTCTTAATATTCCTATTAGATATAATGCATTATTTCCAGTACGAATAGAATAATTATAGCACTCTCAAAAGGTAGTATTGCCTCTTTCAAGTATCAGTTCTTGAGGTGCTTTTTGTATCTCATACTGTCAAAATCATTGATTTCAAATAATATTTTATGAATTTAAAGGTCTATAAACTGAAATGGTGAAATTTCACTTTTGTGACACTAGATGGTGATAGAACACTTTATAAAGTGTTCAACACAGTCTACATCAACAAGGAGCTTAAGGATTAATTTTAAAAATGGAAACAAAAGGTCCCCGAGTAATTGTCTCTTAATTCTTAATTCCTTATTCGATTTCTGAAGGCAGTTCTTGCTAAATTGGTTTTTAGCATCTGGCAAGAATAACTACTACTTGGGTGTTAAATAAATTCCAGTACTGATCACAGTTCATGAGCCTTAAACCCATTTTATTTTCCTGTCAGTCATATATTGGAACATTTTATCAGTTTTATAAATATGATAGAGAAACCTCTGATAATTATGAGTTTACAATGTTTTTGTGATATCATATTTACTAAAGAAACATTAATTATGGTAAGCCATACATTCAGTGTAGAAAGATATATCTTTACGCTCTGATAAGAGCATAACTTTTTGACAAGTTGTCTTACAATAAAATAAAAATTAGTATTGAGCCAGTCTTCAGGATTTAACTACACACAAACAATATCAGTATTTTTTCAAAAGTAAGCCAAGAAAAGATTTTACTAAACTTTTTGAACTATAGATATTTTAGTGAAAATCTCTTAAAACTTCCTTACTACACAAACCTATAGAGGTTAAATGACTGGCCCAATACACTGGGATTAGAGGCCTGGTCAAGTGTCCTCTCGTGCACACCACTTCTGAGACATTACCAATTCCCTTGTTCTTATGCTATGAGTTATCTTTTGATATCCAGCCATTTTATTTGTCTAGGGAAATAAACAGTGTGGCCAACATCTGGATGTGTAATTCAATTCATATTAGAATATTGTAAGTATGCATTCAACACAAATGTCGTCACTGTCTCCAAGGCACTCTCATTGTTCTCTGCTCCACATCTGTCTGAAACACACGACTTACTTTTGCAAAAATGTATGGCTTTACGTGGCACCTGACTTATTTGTTCATGGGTGCCTCTTCATTTTAAATATAAGCATATATAGTCAAAATGAGTGGGGCAGTATAGTGATCAGAAGAAGAAAACTAAGATTGAAGAATTAATATATCCAAAACATAATTAAGAATGTGTACTTTGTGCAGCATGGAGAATATTGTCAGTGGTTCTGTAACATCTTTCTGTGTTGATAGATAGTAACTGCACTAGTTGGGGTGAGGATTTAATAATGTGGGTAACTGCTGAATCACTGTACTGTATATTTGAAACCAATATAATATTGTATATCAACTATACTTTAGTTTAAAAAATTTTTTTAAATGTGTACTTTGTGCATCAGATGCATTCACTACAAAGTAAGGAAGAAATTTCAACAGGGGCATATTGTATTTAATTATCACCACTAATACTACTTTACACTAATAGCATTGCATAGACTTTCTTGTAATTGCTGCAAATGTACACATGAAAACAAAATCTGAGTCATGACTACCATCCATATCTAATATGATTTTGATGTTGTGCAACTTGAACACAGCAAATGTAAACAGGTGGAACTGCCTACAGTCAGGAAACATTCAGCCCTCAAAAATTCAGCTTTCTAACAAAGTACAGCATAAAAGAGCTTTTTCTTTAGTAATAGATTTCAAATACATTAATCTTGGTTCTACCATTAAATCTCCCTCAATAACTACACATAAAACACACATGCACTCCATACTTTTTTTTTGGTATTATTAATGTACAATTACATGAGTAACATTATGGTTACTAGACTCCCCCTATTATCAAGTCCCCACCACATACCCCATACAGTCACTACATCAGCGTAGTAAGATGCTACAGAATCATTACTTGTCTTCTCTATAAATACCACCTTCCCCATATCCCCCCCAACCCACTACATTATGTGTGCTAATTGTAATATCCCTCTTTCCCCCTTATCCTTCCCTTCCCATCCATCCTCCCCAGTCCCTTTCCCTTTGGTAACTGTTAGTCCATTCTTGGGTTCTGTGAGTCTGCTGCACTTTATACACTTTTGACAACAAATCAAGAGGGCTAGGAGGAGTTATAATTTGAAATAAATTCTCACAATAAATTTATCAGGGAATTAATTATATCATACTTACTTCCAGAAACTAGTTTAGGCAAATTACAATAAAATTCACATATTCAATGCAATTGTTAAAACTTAAAGAACTATGAAGATAAAGAAAAAAAAACTAATTACCTAAGCCTAACATAGATAAATTGTCGCTAACATAATTAAGCAACTTTAGAATAAAAATATTTTTTAATAATTTTTTGGAAAAAAGTTATTTTATTTTTTGTGGAATGGGATTTTAAAAGGAATCTATAATACAGATCATCATTTGCTAGGGAGATAATCTTGACTGGCAATGCATTCTACAATGTTATGAAAGCAAGTAGGAAAATCTCCTTTTTAGCCCATAGAACATTTCATTCCAAGTATGCACAAAACATTTCTAAAAGTTTTTCAAATCACTGAGGATCAAATTCCTTCACCATCTCTGCAGGATTTAATGTGTTATTTTAAGACTCTTTCAACAGTTATGGGATTTTTTATTCCAAACTCAGTGTTTCTCTGGCATTTTAACTCTTTTAAAAACCTTTTCTACTCCTAACTATTTGTTCCCAGTTAGCTCCCAGTGCCAGTAACCACACCAAAAGCTCTTTTTTAGGCACAGATTTCAAATCTGATTTATTTTGTTGCTCTTTTGACCTATAGCTTTCCCTCAACGAAATCCAGGCCACTAGGGCCTACCTGGAGCAAATGGAATGCTTGGGAAGGTGACATCCTTCACCTGATATTTACTCAGTCTAAGGCAAACAGCTCACTGAGGAGCCTCACTGGATCTTTCTTGTTTTTATCCCCATCTATTATTTTGGGGTGGAGAAATGCAGTTGGCTTTCAAAACTGCAAAGTTTAAAATTTATGGACTTTTTATTTCTGTTCACAAACTGGCCAATTTTTTTCTGATCTTATCTTTCTGTAATGCATTATCAAAGGAAGCCTCCAGGACCCAGTGAGTAGGGACACAGGATAAATAAGTCTATGTTCTGCTTCCCAAGTTATTGCAGGTGACAATTTTACCCAGGGTTTTATGGCTTCATTACTTGGATCACCACATTCCCAGTCACTGATATAAATTTCTTCACCAACCAACACCCACCTGTAACACCACTTAAAGTTTTTCTTTCCTAATTCTTAAATAATCTCCAAGTCTGATAGGCATAATTTAATAAAAGTTACTTCTTTGTCAAGTAATATTCCAGTACACATAGGGATAGGAAAAGAAGCTTCTTTCCACAGTTATTCAGTAAACGAGCTCTACCTCTGTACTATCTTTGCCAGTAAAGTTCTTCACTGGATTCTTAGTGTCTGGACAGCAGAGTAGGTGAGAGAGACAGAGAGATACAGAGAGAGAGTGGAGGGGATATTTAGGCTCTTAACTGCTTAACCTACATGTGTAACACACCATTCCATCACTTCCACTCCTTCTCCATGGGTAAGAAATAATATGGACCTAGTCAGATGCAAAGTTCCTATAAAATATCATCTAACCATGTGATGTGGAAGAAGAAGAAAGTCAAATATTGGTGAATACAAGTGGGTTCCGTGTCATATTGCCAACATACTGAGGTAACTCCCATGTGTTATGGATTGAATTGTATCTTCTGAAAACATGCTGAGCCCTAACCCTCGCACCTCAGCATGACCTTATTTGGAAATAGGGTTATTTGCAGATGTAATTAGGTAAGGTAAATTGAGATTATACTGGAGAAAGATGGGCTTCTTATACAATGACTGGTGTCCTTATAACAAGAGGGATATTTCAATACATACACACATAGAAAGGAGAATCACGGGAAGACAGAGACACACAGAAAGACTGCCATGTGAAGAGAGAGGCAGAGATTGGAGTGATGCATCTATAAGCTGAGCAGCCCAGGTAGTTCTCTCACCAGAAGCTGGAAGAAGGGTTTAGAACAGATTTCCACCAGAGCCCTTAGAGGGAACAAACCCTGCTAATACCTCGATTTCAAATTTCTATCCTCCAGAACTGTTGGAGTATAAATTTCTGTGTTCAAACCATCCTAACTGCAGTATTTTATCACAGCAGCCCTAGCAAATGAATACACCATGTACTAAAATATGATTTGTCACTAATAACATTGGCAAAAACTTAAAACTTTATCAACATGCTCCTCTGATAAAGTTAGTAGAGATAAAAATTGATACAAACACTCTGGAAAGTAACTTGGTAATATTTGTAAAATGATATATAAATTTACCCTTTGACCCAGAAAAACTGCTCCTAGTAATCTGTCCTCAAAAAATAAACCGGCATGAATATGTAAATGCATAGCACCAGATTATACACTGTTATACTATTTTAAATAGCAAAAGACCAAAATGAAACAAAATAAACAAAATGTAAATGATTTTCAATCAATGACGCTAGCTAAAGATCCACACAAGAGAGAACTATGCAAAATAGAAAATATCTCTACATATAATTACGTAAAGATGATGAGGACATATTTCTAGTGCGAAAAGCAGTATGCAAAACACTAAAAATGGTATTAAATCCTTATCTAAGAAAAGGTATAGATTGGGGAATACAAGCAAATATTCATATTTGCTCAGTATTTTATTTTTCAAAGGAAGGATACAAGAAAAAAAACTAATAAAAATGTGTCCTAAGACTAGAGTGGAACTGGATGGAAGAGATATGGACAGAATATAAAATTCCCTCAAATGACCTTATTTTGTGAGTTTGACTTTGCAGTTATGTAAACATTTTATCCTTATAAAATTAAATAGAAAAGGTAAAGGAAAAATTTAACACAGGAACCTGTTATCAAATTTTTGTTTACTCACCCAAGTAAAATCTACTGAAAGTGTCTATCAATAGATGAATGGATAGAGAAGATTTGATACATAAACAGAGTGAAATGTTATTCAGCCATAAAAAAAGAAAGAAATCCTGCCATTTGTGACAACATTAATGGACCTAGAGGGTATTATGCTAAGTGAAATAAGCCAGGTAGAGAAAGACAAATACCATATGATTTTACTTGTTTGTGGAATCTAAAATCAAAACAAAACAAAATAAACAAAACAGCAATAGACTCAGAGATACTAAGAAGTGACTGGTGGCTATCCTGGGGGAAAGGTTGGAGTGGGTGAGTGGGAATAGGGAGGAGGATAAAGGGACACAGAAATTGTCAGTCATGATATAAACTGGTACAGGGATGGAAGTACAGCATAGAGATTATGGTTCTGTAACATCTTTCTGTGTTGACAGATAGTAACTGCACTAGTTGGGGTGAGGATTTGATAATGTGTTCAACTATTGAATCACTATGTTGTATACTTGAAACCAATATAATATTGTGTATCAACTATACTTCAATAAAAAAATAAAGTGAATTTCAAACAGAAAATTTTTATCTCGCCAGTAAGATTTTATATTATATATATAAGTATATTTATATATATATGTATGTATGTATACACACACACACAAAAAAATGTGTGTGTTTAGATATATATAGAGAGAGAGGAAAAAACCACAGAGAGACAGGAAGAGAGAAAGATACATATGACATATATACGGTGACAAAGGCAAAAAAAAGTTTTTTATAAAAACAGCTATCATTAATTTGAAAATATGGCATACTTACTATGAGAATAAGAAAAGCATGGTAATGTTATTAGGACAGTATTTTAATCCTAAAGAAGATATACAAATGTAAATAAACTATGTTAATTAGAATTCCAAAAGGTAGAGTACCTAGGAAAATACTTGCTTTCTGCCTGAAACAACTAAAAAACGGGAAAATATGTGGAACAATGATTTTCAGACATGACACAGAACATCTAATTAATACACAGTGACCTTAAAACTATTCAGTATGTTCAAGAATCTAAAGAGAAGGTTGAAACCTGAAAGACACAAAAAGAACAAATTGAACTTCTAGAGATGGAAATTACAGCGCCTAAGATGAAAAATGGATTAGATGAGGTTAATGGTATATGACACACTACGGAAGAGCAGTGAATTAGAACAAACAGCAGGGAGAATTATCCAAAATCCATCACGAGGAGAAAAAAAACAGAAAATAGGTCGGTAATTTGTGAGCATAACTTTAAGTAGCACGATATATCTAAAACTATATATCCTGAAGGAAGGGGGGGAATTGAGAAAATACTGAAAAATAATAGATGGAAATTTTCAAAATCTTATGAAAACTGTAAACCCAGACAAACAAGAAGATTGATTAACCCCAAGCACATGCACACACACACACACACACACACACACACACAAACATGAATAAACTATACCAAGGCACATCATGATCAAATGCTTTAAAATATAATATAAAGAAAATCTTAATAGTAGCCAAAAAACAAGGCATTTTTTTTGGTGGAGAAACAAAGATAATACCAGAAGAGTCAGCTTGGTTTTTGTCAGAAATGATACATATAGTTGAATAACATCTTTAAAGTGTTGGAATAATTGTGTCATTATAAAATTTGATTTAAAAAACCTGACAAAAATGAAGATGACATTAAAACTGTTTCAGATGTACAAAACAAACAAAAAATTTCACCAGAATACCTTATGATAAAAAACGTTAAAGGAAGTCCTTCAGACAAAGGAACAGAATACTAGATGGAAATCTGTATTTACACTAGGGGTTAAGGAGTACCAGGAATGGCGACTATGTCAGTAAACATAGAAGATTGTTTTATTTTATTAACTTGAAAATTAGTTAACTGTTCAAAATGGAGAACCCATGGGCTCCCCTATATGTACATAATTAAACCTTGGGTTTTTTTTTCTTCTGTTAAAAAGAATAGTGAAATGAACTGTGATTTTTGAACATATATGTGGAAGTAAACGTGTGCCAACAATAGCACCCATGTTAGGAGCAGACAAATCGAAGTATACTGTGGTCACCAGTCCTTCACTATATGTGAAGTAGTCTAGTGTTAGTAGACCATGGAAGTTAAAGATCCATACTATAAAACTTAATGCGTGCACTAGGAAAACAAAACACAGAGGAAAACCCATTAGAGTCAGTAAAGCAGAAAAAATTAAATCCTAAAATAATAATTCATGGAATAAAAAGATTTAAGAAAAAAACACCAATAGGATAAATAGCAAATAGGAAAATGGTAGATTTTGGTTCAACTATCCCAAGAACCACATTAAGTATAAATGGTTTAAAAACTCTAGTTAAAAAGAAGAAATTGTCTGATTGGATAATAAAGCAAGACCCAATTATAAGCTTTCATTAAGTATTAAACCCAAAATGAATAGAAAGAAAGAAAAGAATAAAGATCAGAGCAAAAATCAATAAAATAGAAAATGGCAAAACCAGAGAAAATTAATAATATCAAAGCTGTTTCTTTGAGATCAATAAAACTGATAAACAGTCATCATAGTGATCATGTGTTAAAAATAAAGACACAAATTATTAGTATTAGGAATGAGAGAGTGGACATCATTACTGGTTCTACACATATATGAGGTTAAGGTATTATCTGCAAGGTTTCCCCTATTGTTAAACTATTTTCCTTTTCCATACTCTATTTGTTTAAAGAAAGTAATGTTATGGTAACTTTTTAAAATTTAACCATTGCTTGCATATATTTTTATACATCACCAAGTGTGTTAAGTTTGTGTATCAGACGCTTGAAGCATAAATTTCTTACTGCTATTCAGGAATGGTAAACAGGTACTGACATGTTTTGAAAGTGGATGGGAATTATGAAAAAAGTACTACTTTTAATGTTGGCAACTATAGTCCACTATATTTACAATTTTCACCTTTAGCATGACCAATGCATCTTGACATTACAAATAGCTTCTTTTAAGTTTAATGAGCATGTCTCAAGAGAATGTGGAGCTTATCACATAATATACCATTTAGCCTGCCCTAAATATGATACCTTGATCTTAAAACTTTTATGTCTGAATGGGTTTGAATTGAATCTTCAAATTTAAAGATTATAAAAGGCTTATTGGATAAGGGGACCTTTGTTATCAAATAGGTTTTTAAAAACCTACTCTTTTAATGGTTTACCTATAAATAGATTTAATTTCATTGGCTACATGCCAACTTCAGAAATGGATGGGTGAAATTACTGACAAAAATGTGTATTAGCTTTTGTAAAATACAAACTTTTAATCACCTAGTTTGTGATAACCTACTAAAAACATTTCATTTCTTCATTCTTATTTATCCTACTCTGAGGATTATCTTTCACTCTCACAACCGAATTAAATTTCTGTGTTTGATGTGGTAATCCCAAGTGAGCAAAACCTTTTGGGGAGAATTCTGTGGGTTTCTTTCCTGATTCCTTCTCTCATTAGTCCTCCCTATTAAAGACCAAGAAAAAATATGTCTTCCCAGAAAAATATCAGAATGATATGTGAGGAGCTACCCTTAATAACAATACTGGAGGGTTCAGGGAACTCTAGCATTAGAACTGGACAACAGCCACACATAAGCTGCTTATTTCAGCTGTCTCCCTCTGGAATAATTTCTCAGTTTTATACACATAAGGATTAATCCCAATAAGGATTTATTACTGCACCTTGCATTATAGATATGTGATTAGGAACTTCAAAGTTAAAATAACTTAGTACTGGGCTATAAATTGAAAGACAGTACATCAGAGATGTTCCTTTAATAAGCAAGTTAAAGTCTCCCATGTCTCCAGTGCTACCCAGGATGACATGGACTGGTGAGAAAGATGAGATCACTTAAAGAAAACACAGAAGTAATATTTTCCTATACATTGGAACGTAAGGGTATTTTTTAGATTTCAACCCTTCTATAAAAGTTATTTTTGGAATATAGGAAAGCTATATTGTGTTCTCATCATATCTCAAGCCACTTTACAATTTGTCTTTATTCTTGGAATTTTGACTTCATCTTCATTTTTATATTTATATGATAATATTTTTGCAAATAAGTTTATTTTTTCCAAAAAATATACCTAATTGTACCATGCCTTAGCTCACTGTTTTGTCTAGAACTTGTAAAACATTGTTAAATATTAAGCCTGTTATTCATATTCTGACTTCAATGAGACACTTCCAATATTTCACTTCACATTATCATGTTTGCTATGGAGTGACTGATATATATATATTTTTTACCAGTCTTAGTGTTTGAGGAATATTATAAAGTTTGATAAAATTTTTGTCCATTGGATGATTGGTTGGTTTTTTAAATGAACGTTCAATTGTTCCTTTCAGAAACAGTAGTATATGTTAACAAATACTAAGGCTGTTCATGTATATAATTAATATATATACAATTATGTATTAAATATACAATTAATAAATATTTGATCCGATTTTCATCACTGTTATAGTTTTATGTAATTATGAATACATAATTATTGAATAAGTTGAAAATTCAGAAAAAATCCCAGTACCCTTCTCACTTCCACAAAGATGTTCATATCTCAGTGTTCATTTGACTCAGTTTTATGCTGGTATATCATGCAATGTAACTTAACTCCGTTTTCTGGCTTTCCATCCCCCCTTAGTGATTTAAAATGTAAGCATCGATCATAGCAATGAACACCTATATTAAGAAGCAAGAAATACCCCAAATATACAACCTAACTCTACACCTTAAGAAACTAGAAAAAGGACAAACTGAGCCAAAGTTAGCAGGAGGAAAGGAATAATAAAGATTAGAGCAGAAATAAACAAGACAGACAACAGAAAAAAGAAATGGTGACTCAAACAAAGAGTATTTTTCAAAGATAAATAAAACTGACACGTTTTAGCTATACTAATCAAGGAAAAAAGAGGATCCAAATCACCAAAATTATAAATGAAAAGAGACATTATAACTTATACCCCAGAAATACAAAGGGTCACGGATGATAGTATAAACAACTGTCTGCCAACAAACTAGACAACCTAGAAGACAGAGAAACATTTGTAGAAACATACAACTTGCCAAGACTAAATCAGGAAGAAACAGAAAACCTGAATAGACTAATTACTAGTAAGATTGAATCAGTAATCAAAAATCTTCCAATGAAAAAAATCCCAGAACCAGATGGCTTCACTTGTAAATTCTATCCAACATCTAAAGAAGAATTAATGCCAATCCTTCTCAAACTCTTCCAAAAAATCAGAGGAAGGAATACTCCCACACTCATTTTAGAAAGCCAGCATCATTCTGATACCAAAGCCAGATAAGGAAACTACTAGAAAAGAACATTACAGGCTAATATCCTTGATGGATATAGATGCAAATATTCTCAACAAAGTACTAGCAAACTGAAATCAACAGTATGTCAAAGGAATAATTCACCATGATCACGTGGAATTTATTCCAGGGATCCAAGAATGATTCAATATATGCAAATCAATCAAGGTGATACAGTACATTAGGAAAATGAAAGAAAGAAAAAATCATATGATCATCTCAATAGAAGCAGAAAAAACATTAGACAAATTCAACATCCACTTGTGATAAAAATCTTAACAAAATAGACATAAAAGGAATATATCTCAACATAATAAAGGCCATATATGACAAGCCCATACCTGACATCATAATCAGTAGTTGAAGTTTGACAGCTTTTCCTGTAAGATCAGGAACAAGACAAGGGTGCTCACTTTCACCACTCCTGTTCAGCATAGACTAGAAGTCCTAGCTAGAGCAATCAGGCAAGATAAAGAAATAAAATGCATAAGAAGAGCCTTGTAAAAATATTTTGGCAAGGGTTGTCGGCCATGTGATTGTTTTTAAACCACTGTTTGGGCTTCACTTCAGTGTTTGTATCCCTTATTTAAAGTTCATGCTATTAATTAATAAATGTCTGCTTGTCTGCTTTAAAAAAAAAGAATTAGAAAGGAAGAAGTAAAATTGTCTCTATTTACAGATGACATGATTTTTATGCAGAGAAAATCCTAAAGACACAACCAAAAACTGTAAGAACTAATCAACAAATTCAGTAAGTTGCGGGATACAAAATTAATATATAAAACTCAGTAATGTCTCTATACAGTAAAAATTTTCTGAAAAAAAGAAATAAAGAAATAGATCACATTTAAAATAGCATCCATCAAAGTGTCCATCAGTGGATGAATAGATAATGAGGTTGTGGTGTATGTATACAATGGAATAATATTCAGCCATAAAAAAATGAAATTATACCATCTGCAACAACATGGAAGGATGTTGAAGGCATTGTGTTAAATGAAATAGAGAAAGACAAATACTGTATAAGTTCACTTTTATATGTGAATCCTATAAAATGAACGAAAGAAGCTCAGCTCATAGAAAAAGATCAGATTTGTGGTTACCAGAGGCAGGGCTTGGAGGCAGGGAGAATTGGAGGAAGGTGGTTAAAAGGTACAAAGATTGCAGTTATAAAATAAATAAGTACTAGGGATGCAGTGTACAGTGTGATGACTATAGCTAACTCTCCTGTATGATATACAGGAAACTTGTTAAATCCTATGAGTTCTCATCACAAGAATACACAAATTTTTCCTTTTTTTCTTGTTTTTTCTTTTCATTTATCTATATAAGAAGATGGATGCTAGCTGAACCCATCATGGTAATCATTTCACAATATATGTAAACCAAACCATCATGCTGTATACCTAAATCTTATACAGTGACGTAGTCAATTATTTCTCAGTGAAATTAGAAAAAATAAAAGTAATGAAAATGTAAGCATATTCTTGCCTCATCCTGATGCGAAACTCTACCTTATATTCATTCTATGCTGCCAATTTCCTTTATATCAAACTCAAGCCCTGCAATTGTTGGGCTCTTTCTCTTTCAACTAATTTATATTCTCTCCCTGGACCAGAGGTAACATATTCAATTCCCCACATCATGCTAAACACACAGGGATTCATGGGGCTTTCTACAGGCTCATTTCCTCGTGAAGCAACACAGTGATGGAGACCATAGAATTCCGTTGTTACTCAGCAGGTACCAAAGGGGAGGGGTGGGGGAGGTCAGGTGGGGAGGGAGGGAGAAGGGGATTGAGGGGTATTATGATTGGCGCACATGGTGTGGGCGGTCATGGGGAAGACAGTTGTAGACAGAGAAGACAAGCAATGACTCTGTGGCATCTTACTACACTGATGGACAGTGACTGCAATGGGATGGGGGGACTTGATAACATGGGTGAGTGTAGTAATCACATTGTTTTTTCATGTGAAACCTTCATAAGAGTGTATATCAATAATACCTTAATTAAAAAAAAAGAAAATGCAGCATCCACACCCTTCAGCCACAGGATGTGTAGGGATCTGATCTGATCTGATCTGATCTCCACTCCCTCAAAAAAAAAAAAAAACTAAACTAGATAAACCCAAAGCTACCTTCTGCTCCAAAATTCTAGGATTCTGTCAATTATTCCAATCTATTCCACGATACATCCTACTGTTTAAAAAAATAGCTGTACCAGTTTTTTTTCTTTTGACAATGTTTGACCAGTATTTACTTTATTTACTATATATAACATGAAGAGGAATTGATACCTTACATGTAGAGACAAATGGAATAAAATAATTTCAAATAATTCCTTACTTTACCAATTCTAGATTTACAGAAAAAAATGATATGGAAACTAATTTTATAGTTATACTTTAAGGAAAATTTTTAAAGTTTTATATTTCAAATCTAGTGGTCTGATAAATGGCCTAAGAAAATTATTCTAGATTACATAAAATACTATAAAAAAGGGAAGCCTGATAGGATCCACTATGCGGAAAGGGTATTCTCAGGATTCTCACAGTTGCACATAGAATGGGGACCAGTGTCTCAAATGTATTTGAGCAGAGACCAACCTTTTCCTTAAAAGACCCTGATACTCTGGTGAATTCATGCTCAAGATAAGCCATGATGAAAATGCAGTTATTCTTGTAAGAGTTTATTTTCTGGTAATACTTGGCAGTTCTTGTGAAATAAAAGTCCCAAAGGTGGTACTGGTTTCTGTAAGAAATGTACATTGGAGACTGTATTAATCATCCATTTTTCTTAACTGTGATTATTTCAAATCTATTTTGTAAAGTGACAGTGTTTAAATTATAATGTTATTTTGTGTTTGTTGATGTGTTAGTGTATTCTATGTAAATTCTGTAAATCACATCCTTATTTCTCATTGTCATCCTGCTAAGATATCTGGCTTACCCAGCTTTCCAAAGTTTGCTATACTATCCTGATATATTCCATAACGGTCATTCTGCAGTCAGCACACAGCTTATTTTCAGAAATTAAAGCCCTCTTAAGACAAATGTAAATAAACTCTTTCTCTTCTCTCTTTCCTCTCTTTCTTCCCTCTCTCTCCATCTGTCTCTATATCCCTTCCTCCCTCCTTCGTTCTCTCCCTTTCTAACGCTGGTTAGATCTTTCCAAAGTATTCTGAGTATATTTACAAAGCAGAACATTTTACAAAGGACAACGTATTTAAGCTTTGCCATTATATTTCAATGATTTTTAAAATTCTAGTTAGAATACAGTTGTTAAATCTAGTATAAAATTCTGTAAGGTGAGATAAATTATTTTGTAGAAAGGAAAACTTGTGTACCTATGAAGGAAAAGGTGTTTGACGCTTCAGCAGAACTCCTGGTATACAGGGATAACTTAAAAAAGAATCATTGGCCAGTGTATTTAGCTAGTAGTCCTCGATCATTACTGTACATTACAATTACTTAGAGGACTTGATAAAACACAGATTGCTGAGTTCCACCCCCAGAGTTTCTCACTGAGGAGGTTTGGGATAAGGCTGGAGAATTTGTTTTGAAATTGCTTTCATGCAATGCTGATGCTTTTGTTTCAGGGACCATTTTTCAGGACAACTGATTTAGGCTTTAGTCAAAGAAATCTACTTGTTCCTGGTGGTTTACATATATCTCTTGTAAATATTATTTAAGGAAATACGATTTATATGACACGGATCTGGCGACTTTACATGCAAAAGTAAGTTTGGATCATTTGGGGATTACATAGCTGGTGAATTATCCCTGCTTATTACTTTGAATATTTTTGTCTATTGCCATTAGACAATGGTTTTTATTTTTATTCTTATCTACTTCTAATGAAGGAGAGCTGTTGTGGAACTCCTTGTGTAACACTAACTACTAGAAAATCTGAAAGCAAGTTTGGCTGCATTAGTTTACTGCAAAATCTATGTCTGCATAATAGTGACCTTTGATCTGTGAACAGAGAAGAATGTCTATATTCCTGGTATATTTTAAAGTCACATTCCAAAATAAAGGAAAGAAAAGAAGGAGAAAAAAGGAAGAAAATACTCTCCAAATCAGATACCCAGAATAGCTAACTCAAATTGATTTAATATTTTAATACAATGTAAGCTTTTTTAATACTCTCATTTTGTATTATCAGTGACAGTACAGCTTTCCAAATAAAGATACTTTTTTATTCATGAAGAACTATCTTTAATGTTTAGCTGCACACAAACATTTTATTAACATTTTGTCTTGAGTTCCTCTTGGCATGATATTTCCATGCATATTTGGCCCATGACATTTTGGGGCTGAAGAACACTGTATAATGCTATGTGGATTCTTCCAGTACATAGGAATTTGCACTGGAAGCACACAAGATCTAAGTATGTGTCCTTTGGCTTTTATGATCTGTGAGTAATAGCTCAACTGAATTCCTGTATACAAACATGAAAAACAAAGAGTGAAAAATACTATCATTTTTGAATGATGAAATACATAGATACATGTGATCATTTAGCTTATTTCTACCCATATGCAAAATACATTATTTAGCTCATTGTGAAAGAAATGCATTAGAAAGACTAATTTTTTTTTACTTAAACAGGTTATTTTTTTGACAGTCAGTATGTGCTGAATGTTAACTGAACTCTTTAGTAACTGGTTTATCTGGAAAGCTATCAAATAGCCATAGAAACTGGCAATTCGGAAATCAACTAATAGAAATCTTCAACAAGTGATCTCAATTCTTCTATAGCCAGAAAATTCCAGTTGACTGCAGTTAGAGTAAATTATCTGGAAATATAGTTTAAAAATAACATTTATGTAGAATTCTAACCATTTACTGGCATATATTATCTCTTAATAAAATTTTCTCTCTTAAATTGAAGGGGTCATAAGATAGAGAATGTTGTAACTTTTTCTAGAAGGACTTCATGAATAATGGTAATGAGCATTTGTAAATCATTGAGTTTCATTTATTTCTATGTCTGAAGAAAATAGAACAATATTTGTTAACTTTTAATTTCTGTCCTCTCCATGAAGATGCTGCTTTTGTCTTTTTGTCTCAATGTTAAGTAATCATTTTAATAGAATTTTCAAATGCTTAAAGTTTTAGGAATTGTACTCAGTAATGTAAAGCCCTCTAAAATTGGTCGTCATTTCCCAATCACTTAGTGAACTGAACCATTATGAGGTTCCAGCCAGTCAACAGGAAAGATACTAAGTATGAAGTAAAGACATTGAGGTCAAAAGGTAGCTGACATTTTTAAAAGGCTGCAAGAGTGCCTGTCAAGGAGAAAGTGTACAGAGTACACCTATTAAAACTGTGGCTTGATCTGATTCCGTCTTTCATTCAGGAATGGCATGAAGGAAATCTCACTAATCTCAGGAAATACCCAACCATAGGTCCACGTTTTATGACATCCTGGGGTCAGTTAGTGTACTGGATACCTTACTAATGCTCTCCGGTTATTTTCTCTCTTTACACCAAATGTATAAACTGCCCTTTGTTTCCACACATTCACTCCACTGTTTGGAACTTCTGGTAACACTAAAGTTCATTCCCTTGTGGTAATTGATACATCAGTCACACAAATCATTTTCTACCATATATACTTCAAGTCCTGTAGATCAAACATATAGTAAGTAACAGGATAAATGTAACTGGTGTTTGGAAATATAAAATTTACTCTCCCTTAACCACCCACTTTCCAATTTCCTCTCAAGGCAGACTTTGAAGGGGTACTTTGAGATAATTTTTTCTTCTTTATTCCTCTAAGAATTTAACTTGTTTTTCTTATTGAAAGGGGAGAATAGTTTTTGCAGACTTTTTTCATAGGAAAACAAAATCAAACAGAAAAAAATGGGGAAAAAAAAACATTTCTCCAACAACACAGACTTGGAAAATGGCTGTTTAGAAACATGTTACTAGCAAAACAAATAATGATAGCAAATTAGAAAATTGTTTTTCATTAGAGATAATAAGCATAACAGTATTTTCACACATTTACACAGTGAATATATACTAAAGAGCTCTGAATTTCACTCTCTGATTAACTATGTGATTACCTTGCCAAAGCAACAGCCTTCACAAATAATAATAATTGCTCTGCTTACCATTCAGGACAACTGTATGAATGAGAAGAAATAATGATGCATATAATTTTAAAACTTTCATGTGTTATTTAAACATATAGTGTTTTTCATATTGTTGTTTTTCCTAAACTTATCAGCTTAGAATGGTTTAATATTAGCTTTCATTCATTCATGAGTTAGTTGATGAACATTAACTGACTGCCTCATGTGAAAAGTTTGAATGAACATTTCCACTGATAGTTTCCAAAATAGAGGTAAAAAACTAAACTATCTTTTTATGTTCATTTTTCTGTGTTCTGAGAGGAGAAAGGGGAGAAGGAAACAGACATATAATACACTATTGGACTGTTCAAATGGGAAATTCAAGCAATAGGGGATTTTCAATGAATTCTTTTTGAAAATTAAATGTAACAAAAACAAATAGAGAAAGAACAAATGATAATATGGAGTGGAGCCCCATGTGGGAGTGGAATAGATAAGATTGGAACAGGTAAGATTTAAAGGACTTGGTACTTCTGATGCAATTTAGTAACTTTCAACAATATGTATATGATACTGTCCTTTTACCTCTTTTACCCCTAATCTAGCTATCTGATATTTATTAATTCCCACAAATATAAGTTATACCAAGAGGCAATATGTGCAGTGGTTAAGAACACAAACTATAATGAAAGATTTTCTATGCTTAAATCTTGGTTCCATTACTTATAGCTTTGTGACCTTAAAAAGGTTACTTAAAGTCCACCAGTAGAATGGATAAAAAAGATGTGGTACACATACATAGTGGAATATTATTCAGCCATAAAGAGAAAACAAATCCTACCATTTACAACAACATGGATAGAGCTAGAGGGTATTACACTCAGTGAAATAAGCCAGGCAGAGAAAGACAAGTACCAAATGATTTCCCTCATTTGTGGAGTACAATAACAAAGCAAATCTGAAGGAACAAAACAGCAGACTCACAGACTCCAAAAAGGGACTAGTGGTTACCAAAGGCAAAGGACTGGGGAGGGTGGGTGGGAGGGAGGGAAGGAGAAGGGGACTAAGGGGCACTATAATTAGCAATCACAATATAGGTAGGTCACGGGGAAGGCAGTACAGCACGGAGAAGACAAGTAGTGACTCTATAGCATCTTACTACACTGATGGACAGTAATGCAATGGCAGGTGGGGGGGAGGTGAAAACTTGATAATATGGGTGAATGTTGAAACCACAACGTTGTTCATGTGAAATCTTCATACAATTGTATATCAATGATACTTTAATTTTTAAAAAGTGAATTAAATTCTATATGCTTCCATCTCTTCATTGCAAAATTGGGGTGATAATAGTACCTGTCTTGCAGAATGGAATAAACTCACGTGTGGGGAACACTTCAGATTGCATCTGGTACATCATAAGCACTATATAGCTGTTAAATATAACTATCTTCATATGTTTCTTTAGTCTCTAGGTGAAAACACCACACATTAATTGACAATAAGATAGACAGTGATCTGGACCATCCCCCCAAATTTAAGACATCAGTAATAATAATAATAATAATAATAACTATCATGGACAGAGAGAGATTAGCTTTGTCTGGCACTTCTAAATTTGCTCCATTCAATTATCAGCTCAACGCTAGTTACTATAATTATCTCCATTTTGCATATAAGAAAACTGAAGTATCATGAGATAAGCTAGTTTACCCAAGATCATAGAGCTAGAAACTGGTGGAGCTGTAGTTTTGATCCAGACACTTTGTCTCCGGACTTGCACTGTCAACTTGTAGAGCCTCTAAAACCACCATATAGATATAAACATTTATATCTGTAGCGATTTAAAGCTACTTAAAATGTTAACAAGAATATCCAGTTTCTCTATTATTCTGGATAAACAGAATTTTGTTACACATACTTTTAATGAACTCTTAAATATTCTAATAAACTGTAAACCCTGAGCTGCCTTAATAACCCTGCACAGTAAATTGTGTTAAAAGATTTGCCACAAGATGGCAAACTTCACTAAGAAGTGCTCATCCCTGTCAGGTGCAAAGACAGATTATTAGGTACTTTACAGTGAAGCCAGGGGAAAACAAAAAGATGAGCAGACTTCTGTACTTTATATAAACAAAAATATTTAACCTTCATTCAATCATGCTCATTCTTGGCAGAAAAAATGCAATATTATTCAGTTCATACATTCGAATCGACATCTTTTGTTTCTCTTTATTAAAAGCATCAGATCCTGTTTCATATATTCAATATTCTGCTCTTAAGATCAAAGCTCTTGGTCTGTCTTTGTGATGCTTTCTCATGAAATATTTTGATTATACAGAGATTATATATCCCCTGGGAAAAACACTCTTTCAGTGTACGTATCCATATGGGTGCTTTGGATGGAAATAAACATTTGCATTTGCACTGTTCTGTGGCCTGTCAACATCACTGTGGCCCATCAACACTGGCAGGGCATTAGCAGGAGACTAAACACTGGGGCAGAAGCCTTGATAAGTTAGACTAACTCTGAACCCATGAAAACGGTCCTTTATGGGAAGATTCCGAGGGCTAATCCCATGCAGAAAACAAAAGACTGACCTGCTTTACACTTGTAAGTACAACTATATTAAAAAGTGGAATGAAAACACTATGAGACACATGACAAAACACACCTTCATATTATCAAAACGCAGCCAATTTTTCACACCGCGGTCGTCATAGAGTTCTAAGGCCTTGCCTGCACTTGAAAAAGTTGGACATGATTAAGGCAGATTTACATGTTTAAGTACAACTTCCAGTGAGTGATAGGATCTGCTCAGAGAGTTGTCAGTTCTCTTTAAAGTGCACAGTACAATTCCCAGACAGCTAGAGGACAGTCCCTCTACAGCGGGTGAGGTCAATGAAAAGTCATGTGTGGCTCAAACTTTCTCACCCCAGAATCTGAGAGACAAAATCTGCAGAATTCTCAGCTCTGGCCAGCTCTGGAGTGGAAAATGGGTTGGAGAGATTAAACCTAAATCTCTTGTGTGTGGAGGCAAGGAATTAAATTCAGGACTCCTGTGCTGGCTGAGTGAGGAAGAAATGTTCAAACCAAACGTCACAGACCATAATCTCAACATTGACATCTAAACCTTAAAACCCTTTTTTTTTTAACCCCTTAGGAGGGAAAAGGTAGGTTTAAGAGGCAAAGCTTTTTTATACATAAAAACTGTTGTTTTTAACTTTTTGTCTGTTTACTTATATATACAAGAGGATTGCATGGGGTCTTTTTCATTAAGTCCTTCTTCTGTGATCCAAGAAAGCCTCACTTATATTCAGTCCTGTTAAAAATTAATGCATCAAAAGGTTTTCCAGAATTCATAGACTGGAGCCAGGGTTCTATCCCTAGTGTATCTGTATTCGAATGATTGCCTTAGGCCATGCAGCAGCCAGATCTTTGGAGGTCAACTGCTATGATAGTTGTTAAAATAGGAAGAAGTCAATATTTCACAGATTCAGAGTTCTCATGTAAGTTGAGAAATAGTGAACTATATGGAACTTTTAGAAATTCCTAATTTTAATACTATTAAGCATGTGTCTGGGTGAAGATTCAGGTCAACTCTGTCCAGTGGCCTCTCCCATGATCCCCGTGGTAGGGATTGTCCTGAGTGGTCAGTGAAATGAATCTGCTTCTTGCCATTTTTTAAAACATTCCCTAGAATGGAATTAATGGGATTAACAGAAAAAACTGAACAAAAGGTATCTAGGGCACTTCCACCACATATTCAGTAAATATAACAAGATTCTGAATAAACCCTGCTTGCCTCAGAATTTATATCCAGTATGGACTCCTCCTTTAACAGTTATTCATATTAGAGCTGGCTTTTATGAAATGCTTTACCAATGTAAAGATGTGGTGACTGAGATTTATATTCAAACTTTAGAGAGTGCACAATTAAGACTGGAAGTAGCAGGAGTCTTCTCCTCTCTGTAAACCAAAAAGGGAATTTTAGTCCACATTCTGTTTTCTGTATTCCTGTTGAGCACTGTCAGGCCCAGCACTGTGGAACTACTGTTACTAAGTATATTAGATTTCTATTTCGGCTGTAACAAATTACGAAAATGTGGCAATTTGAAACAACTGCAAACTTATTATTTCACAGTTCTTTTGGCCAGAGGTCTCGTGGGATTGGCTGATTTGTCTGCTCTGTCACAAGACTACAATTAAAATGTGGTTAGGCAGAACAGCATTCCTTTCTGGAAGCTCTAGGGGAGAATCCATTTCCAGGGACGTGTTAGGTTTGTGGGCACATTCAGGTCCGTTTGGTTATAGAACTCAGGATCCCCATTTCTTGCTGTCTGCTGATGCCTGTGGGTCTTAGAAGCCTTTCTCCAGTCTTGGCTAGAGCACCTTAAACACTCAAGGGCAGCTCCTCTGTAGGCTGTTGTGACAGACAACACAGCTCACAACCACACTTTTTCTGTTGGTGGTGAAATTTTTAGATTTGGGAACCTGAAAACAAAGGTACACTTCCCAACATAAAGACAACAAAGCAACTTCATGATTACAAAAACTCTACCAACACAAAAGTCGCTATGGACTCATTTAGGTTTTTGTTATAATTTTCTCAAACTACAATGAACTGAAAATGAGAAAATGATCGTAGCAGTGAGCCACTGCACAAAAAACAATGGACTGGAAACTGGATCTCTTATCAGCTCTGTGCCTACATTTTTTCTTTTTCTCACGTGTGTGTGTGTGTGTGTGTGTGTGTGTGTGTGTGTGTGTGTGTAGGTACTCTCTCCCGACCCTCTTCAGTGTAGATATGTCATGCATTTGGAATACAGTTAGATTTGTCATAGTATTTCTTCTTGGGTTCCCTATACATCCTGGTTGATTCTTAATTTGGATACAGTTATATTTACTTTGTGGTATACAGTTCTATGGATTTTGACAAATGCATATAATTGTGTATTCACCACATTATACAGAGTGTTCCAAGAACCCTCAGCATTTCTTTGGGCTGCACTGATATTCACTCTACCCTTAACCCCCGGCAACCTCAGATCCCTTTTCTAACATTTTTGCCTTTCTAAATTGTCATATAAGTACTACTATATAATACGCAGTCTTTTGGATCAATTGACTTGCTTTAAATTCCTAAAAGGAAGATTATTGTGTCATAGTATTATTTGACAGAGAAATTGTCACACTGGTTTCTACAATATTGTATTTCTACCAACACTGTATGAGACTCCCACTGTTCCATATTCTCAGGTAGCAGTTGGTATTATCAGTCTTCTGTTTTATTAAATTTTAGCCATCTTGACAAGTTTCTAATGGTATCTTTGTGATTTTAACTTGCAGTCAGTTAATGACTGTTTATGTTGATCATTATTTCATAGGCTTATTGGCCCACTGCATATCTGTAGTGAAATGTCTACTTAGGTCTTTTGCCTATTTTTTATTGGATTGTTTTCTTATACTTCAATGTTAAAAGTTATTTTATATGTACCACATCTTCTTTATCCATTCATCTACTGATGGACACTTAGGTTGCTTCCATTTCTTGGCTATTGCAAATAGTGCTGCAACAAACATAGGGGTGCATATGTCTTCTTCAAATTGGGCTGCTGCATTCTTAGGGTAAATTCCTAGGAGTGGAATTCCTGGGTCAAGTGGTATTTCTATTTTGAGTTTTTTGAGGAACTTCCATACTGCTTTCCACAATGGTTGAATTAATTTACATTCCCATAAGCAGTGTAGGAGGGTTCCCCTCTCTCCACATCCTCACCAACATTTGTTGTTGTTTGTCTTTTGGATGGTGGCCATCCTAACTGGTGTGAGGTGATATCTCATTGTGGTTTTAATTTGCATTTTCCTGATGATTAGTGATGTGGAGCATCTTTTCATGTGTCTGTTGGCCA
>JAQQAC010008880.1:10167250-10186617 GCA_029783875.1 Phataginus tricuspis | reverse complement strand
CTTGTCCTTCTTTTTGTTGATGTGGTGGATGATGTTGATGGATTTTCGAATGTTGTACCATCCTTGCATCCCTGGGATGAATTCCACTTGATCATGATGGATGATCTCTTTGCTGTATTTTTGAATTCGGTTTGCTAACATTTTGTTGAGTATTTTTGCATCAACGTTCATCAGGGATATTGGTCTGTAATTTTCTTTTTTTGTGGTGTCTTTGCCCAGTTTTGGTATTAGAGTGATGTTGGTCTTAAAGAATGTGTTTGGGAGTATTCATTCTCTTATACTTTTTGGAAAACTTTAGGGAAGATGGGTATTAGGTCTTCACTGAATGTTTGATAAAAGTCAGCAGTGAAACTATTTGGTCCAGGAGTTTTGTTCTTAGGTCATTTTTTGATTATCAGTTCAATTTCTTTCCTGGTAGTTGGTCTATTCAGATTCTCTGTTTCTTCCTGGGTCAGCCTTGGTAGGTTGTATTTTTCTAGAAACTTGTCCATTTCTTCTAGGTTATCCAGTTTGTTAGCATATAATTTTTCATAGTATTCTCTCATAATTCTTTGCATTTCTATGGTGTCTGTAGTGATTTTTCCTTTCTCATTTCTGATTCTGTTTATGTGAGTAGGCTCTCTTTTTATCTTGATAAGTCTGGCTAAGTGTTTATCTATTTTGTTTATTTTCTTGAAGAGCCAGTTCCTGCTTTCTTGATTGTTTCTAGTGTTTTATTCTTCTCAATTTTATTTATTTCTACTTCAACCTTTATTATGTCCCTCCTTCTACTGACTTCGGGCCTCGTTCGTTCTTCCTTTCCTAGTTTCATTGATTGTGAGTTTTAACTGTTCATTTGGGATTGTTCTTCTTTCCTGAGGTAGTGCAATATATTTCCCTCTTAGCCCGGCCTTCACTGCATCCCACAGATTTTGTGGTGTTGAATTATTGTTGTCATTTGTCTCCATATATTGCTTGATCTCTGTTTTTATTTGGTGATTGATCCATTGATTATTTAGGAGCATGTTATTAAGCCTCCATGTGTTTGTGGGATTTTTCTTTTTGTTTGTGTAATTTATTTCTAGTTTCATACCTTGTGATATGAGAACCTGGTTGGTACAATTTCAGTATTTTTGAATTTACTGCGGTTCTTTTTGTAGCTTAGGATATGATCTATTCTTGAAATTGTTCCATGTGCACTTGAAAAGAATGTGTATCCTGTTGCTTTTGGATGAAGTGTTCTGTAGATGTCCCTTAGGTCCATCTGGTCTAGTATGTTGTTTAGTGCCTCTGTCTATTTATTTTCTGTCTGGTTGATCTGTCCTTTGGAGTGTGTTGAAGTCTCCTTAAATGAATGCATAGCATTCTATTTCCCCCTTTAATTCTCTTAGTATTTGCTTCACATATGTAGGTGATCCTATGTTGGGTGCATATATGTTTATAATTGTTATATCCTCTTGTTGGACTGACCCTTTTATCATTATGTAATGTCCTTCTTTGTCTCTTTTGACTTTGTTTTGAAGTCTATTTTGTCTGATACAAGTACTGCAACTCCTGCTTTTTTCTCACTATTAGTTTGCATGAAATATCTTTTTCCATCCCTTTACTTTCAGTCTGTGTATGTCTTTGGGTTTGAAGTGAGTCTCTTGTAGGCAGCATGTATATGGGTCTTGTTTTTTTATCCATTCAGTAACTTGTCTTTTGATTGGTACATTCATGCCATTTACATTTAGGGTGATTATCGATAGGTATGTACTTATTGCCATTGCAGGCTTTAGATTCAAGTTTACCAAAGTTCAAGGGTAATTCTCTTACTATCTGACAGACTAATTTAACTCACTTCTTATGCTATTACAAACACAACCTGAAGCTTTTTTTTTCCCTCCTTTTTCTTCCTCCTTCATTCTTTTTATGTTATGAATCATATTCTACACTCTTTTTGTAGCCCTTGGGTGACATCTACTTAGCCTTAGGAATACTTCCACCTATAAGAGTCCTGCCAAAATGCACTGTAGAGGTGCTTTGTGGGAGATAAATTCTCTCAGCTTTTGCATATCTGAAAATTGTTTAATCCCTCCTTCAAATTTAAATTATAACTTTTCCAGGTAAAGTATTCTTGGTTAATGGCCTTTCTGCTTCATTGCATTAAATACATCATGCCACTCCCTTCTGGCCTATAAGGTTTCTGTTGATAAGTCTGATGATAGCCTGATGGGTTTTCGTTTGTATGTGATCTTTTTTCTCTCTGTAGCTGCTTTTAAAAGTCTGTCTTTATCCTTGATCTTTGCCATTTTAATTATTATATGTCTTGATGTTGTCTTCCTTGGGTCCCTTGTGTTGGGAGATCTGTGCACCTCCATGGCTTGAGAGACTATCTCCTTCCCCAGATTGGGGAAGTTTTCAGTTATTACCTCCTCAATAACACTTTCTATCCATTTTTCTCTCTCTTCTTCTTCTGGTACCCCTATAGTGTGAATATTGTTGCGTTTGGATTGGTCACACAGTTCTCTCAATATTCTTTCATTCTTAGAGATTATTTTTTCTATCTGTGTCTCACCTTCTTTGTATTCCTCTTCTCTAATTTCTATTCCATTTACTGTCTCTTCTACAAACATCTAATCTGCTTTTAAATCCCTCCATTGTATGTTTCATTTCAGATATGGAATTTCTTAATGATTGAATCTCTGACTTAAATTTGTTCTGAGTTCTTGAATATTTTTCTGTACCTCCATAAGCATGTTTCTAATTTTTATTTTGAACTCTCTTTCAGGAAGATTGGTGAGTTCAGTTTCATTTGGCCCTTTTCTGGGGTTTGTGAGATTTTAGTCTGAACTATGTTCTTTTGACATTTCATATTTCTGTGTGGTGCCCACTTGTGTGCAGGAACTCGTCTCTGAAAAAAAATTTCCTGTATTATAATGATATGTTTAAATATGGTATGATAACTGCTTTATCTTTGTTTTTGTTTTTTTCTTACCTTTTCATTTGCATCATTTGTTGAAAACTGGCACCTTTTCAAGAGGAGGTATAGTGAGGTAAATAACTTATATTCTCACCGAAACTTCTGCAAAACCTTCTGTGTGTGGCTTTATGTGATTCTAGTAGTGAGTTGGGCTAGACTTTAAGTTTGTTGGTATGGCCACACTCAGTCATACAGAGGTGTCACACAGAAACTTCCAAACGCTAGAGTGATATTTTTTAAGTCACCAGAAAACTGAAGTCACAGAACAGTCAAGTAACCAAAAATCTGGAGAGAGAGAAGCATTGGCAGGGGAAAAATAAAACCTTAACATTTCCTTGCCTGAACTAAACACACCAGGCTCCATGTAAGCTTATAAAAAAACAGCTGAAACTTTTCAATCAATTGCTAAAGACCAAGCAAGGGTAGGCTGCTCAAGTAGATTGCCGGTGTATTCCTGTCAATGACCGTTTCCCCATGTTGGCTTGGATCCTTCCCTTGCACTGTGCCTAAGAATGCCATCCCTTGCAGACCTCCCAAATGTATTCCATTGTTATTTATGCAATGCATGTTATCTCAGAGGTGAGAAGGAAAAATGTTCTCTCATATTCTAATTAAGCCACAATCTTTGGATGGTACTGTGTTCCTGGGTCTCAGTAGTACAGTCTTCACAACCCTTGCTTTTCTTAGAACTTTAGAGTTAAGAATAGCATGTATCCCTGGTCATCATTGGAAGTAACACTTTTTTCCCCCTGTGACCTTCCCTTACTGGAATGTTCTTTCTAGTACCATAAAGTAAAAACTTTGTGCTGTGCTTTCCCTGAAGGTTAAAACTTATATTCTTTAGGGAGATGAAAAAGGGTCTGGAGGGAGTTTTGGCAATGATGCCTGTAAATCACTTCTGCCCCCACCATGGGTGAGCCAGGACGACAATGGAAGCTTTCTCAGAATTCTCCCTAAGGCTCCCTATGAGAAGTGATGGCATTTACAGAAGCAAAGCCTGAAAGAGTGTGTGAACGCCATTGTATCTGCATCCTGAAGAGCTTCACATTCCCCTTAGCCTATCCTTGCTTGGTCTTTAGCAAGTAATTGAAAAGTTTCAGCTGTATCTTTTTATAAGCTTTATATGAAGCCTGGTGTATTTAGTTCAAGTAAGCAATGCTCGGGTTCTATTTTCCCCCTGCCAATGCTTCTCTCTCCCCAGATTCTTGGTTACTTGACTGTTCTGTGACTTCAGTTCTCTGGTGACTTAAAAAATAATTTTCAGACTGTCTAGCTTTTTCCTGCTTGGAAAGATTGGAGTAATGCTATTTCTTCCCCAAAACAAGTCTGCTGCTCCTACTTTTATGATCCTGTTCGTTTACTTAAACCCTCCAGGCTATGACTTCAAGTCCTGTTCTTAAAACAAGGGACACAAGATGGCCTTTAAGGATCATCCAACACTAAAATTCTGGAATATAAGATTTTCCCAAAAACCTACTTCAGCGTGTTTGAGAAGCCTTTCACTGCTATGGTCCTTTCATGGAAAGAAAACATGACTTCTTTAATTATTTGTTGTTAATAATCAGCACCAGGCAAGAACATGTGGTGTGGATGTCCATATTTCTATTTGATGCACATACACATCTGCGCACACACACATGTATGTAGAGCCATTGGAATTGGGAGTTTAGATTGCATACCAAGATAGAACACACGCTACGGCCATCTGTCATTTGTAAAATGTAATGTAAGAAAATGTATGCAGTCATATTTACTGAATAAAAAGTGTTCTGGCACTTAATCAGATGTATAATGTAAACAGCACATTTTTAGAAGATTAAGTGTCTCTTTATAAACTTATCTGGGATTTCCAAAAGGAATTACACCTCGTTACTTTCTTAGTCACTTCTATCTGCCATAAAAAAATACCAAGTAGATTGGTCCAGCAAGCATGTGAGGTAAGGCTTTGTGTCACTATTAAATCTTTTAAGAAACAGAAACATATTAGTAGGAAAATATTTGAAACATATTGTTCATTCCAACAGCCTTCAAATAAATACATTACATCAAATAATCTGCTTTACCCCCATGTCCATAAATGGTTATACCATATACAGTCCAAATAATGAAGCAATATAAAAAGTAATGTGAGGAATATATTATAAAGTTTCTGAAGTTAAAAAAAATCATATACTGTGCATCATTTTTTTCATTAATGTTACAACTTAGACATTTTATTTTCTAAATACTATGTTGAAACAAATCAAAGAGTGGTTTTGAAATTAAAATATGAGTGCCATGCAAATTTGATTGTTCTTTCAGATTTGAAGTCTTCTATTTTTTCTGGAAGTAATTTTTTGTGTGTCTTGATTAGTGTTTTTTTTAACTTAACTAATAACATTATAGTAAGTATAAGGAATATTAAAATTCTTTCATGAAAACTTGAAACTGATGCTTATAATTATTTAACTGGGTACTTTCTTTTTTTATCTTTACAATGTGTTTAACTGATGGAAAATACCAACTTTAAAATCTCACAGCCCCAACTAATAATTGAATTCATATTATCATGACTGGTCTACAATACAATAATAAACACAATTTGTTAATTAAATAACCTCTCTCACTATATCCCTTGTGAAGCAGTTTCACTAGGGTGAAAGAAATTACTGCTTGTCTCTCCCAAACACATTCTCATCTTTGTCATTAGTAGTGTAATCCGTACTTGTGAGTGGCAAATTTTCCAATGTATAACTCCATAGCCCAGCTTCCTTTGCAATGATGGTGCCAAGGAAATGTAAGCAGGGCCCTTGGACGAGCTTTTAGGGAAAGCACTTAAAGACTTCTGACTCAGTAGAGAGGCATCCTTTATGCCATTCTTTCTTATGCCATTCTAATTCCTGCTGCCTAAGGCATGAATGGATACAACTGTAGCAGCCATCATAGAATCATGACAAAAAAGCCTCAGTTCTTCAGTGTAACATCTGACATAAGATAGTATCCCTATCATCACCAAGTCAACATGAAATATTTATATTTAGATTTCATTGTGTGGACATGATGTGCAAAGTCCTCATACCTATATATTTTCTCTTCCTGAATTTAGTCATGTAACCTGTGCTTCATTTCTCAGACTAAATAAAAGTCTTTCTTTCTAGATCCATGTCCTATTATTGGCTTTTTAATAACATATACTGGTTTGCTAGCTGGAAAGGGGTAGGAATGAGTAGGGTAGCATGAATCAAATTGTAGTTAGGGCATGAATATCTCAACAAAAGCTGAGATGCTAACACAGCCAAAGGGTTGGAGGAAATGTTTATTTAATCTATCAATCAGGACTATATTTCATGGTAGTTCAGGCATATAATTTATTTGTAAAACCAGGGAAAATTGTTGATAATGGTATTTTCTTGATGAGTGGGAAAATACTTTATATACTTTTTATAAAATAATTCAGTATATTCAACTAACTACTGATTTTATATAATATTCCACAAGGAATTATTAGGTAAAAGGCATAATCTACCTTGTATTAATAATTCCATTCAAGAGTAACACTGAGACACACTGAACTTTTTTTTTAAAGGTTAGCTCAGATCACAAGATAATGAATAATTATAGGCATATATCTTTTCCCCCATAGATATGCTTGGCTGCTTTCTATTAAAAAATGGAAATGTTTAACATTAAATCTCAAAGTGTTTTTGAAAATCTACATTTGTTTGAATTGTTCTACTTCTTTTATGAAGTATAAAAGTTATAGAATTTTCAGCTTTCAAAGAGCGTCCAAATTATGGAATAAATATTGTAATGGTGTCTTTGGCAATTTGAAACAGAAACATAGAAACCTATAGACTCCATTTGAATTCTAACTCTACCACTTAAGAGATTTTTTAGCACAATACTTAAATATTTATAGATATAAAATAAATAACAATGTGGTACCTGTAACTTACCAGGTCTTCAAAAAACAGGTTTGAGTATCATCAGCCCTAGGTTTGAATTCTGACTCTATTTCTTAATAATCTATTAAGAACATGTAAAAGCCTGTTTTCTCACTGGTAAGAGAAAGCAAAAACCAGTACCCACCAATATTTTATAAAGTTATTGTTACTTTTAGATTAGGTAAATATATTTACAGATTTTAGTACTGCGGCCAGCAAGCACTTAATAAATTTCCAATCTATGTTAGTGATCTTTATTTAATTATCAAAAATAATAATGTAGAATTGTAAACTATTTGATACTTCTAAAAAGCACTTCCAAGTACAGTATCTATTTTAACCATATATTTCTGAGATAGAAAGAAAAACTTCTCTCATCCGCATACTTATGGAGAAGGAAAAGATTACCTGCAGGCTAATTACACAAGGGGCTGATGACCAAATTCTAGACTAAGGACTCTTAATTCTCTCAACATTGCCTTCACAACAGTGTCTTAATATTCTGCTAAACCTGCATCTCTTCTCATCCATCTTCTGAATCTCATGAAATCCAAGGAGTCAGAATTCTATACAGTATTTTTTGATAGCTCCTATTGCCCCAAAATAGATTCATTCATCTATTATGGTTCCTTTTCTCCAGGCCACTCATACCACCACTCCTACTCCCAATATAGTGTCCAGGTGGGTGCCAATATTTCTGAAACTCTGTGAAGTTATAGTTCAATGATTCTTGGGAAACATTAAAAATAACTATGCTTGCAGTGATATACTGGCATCAGATTTTAATTCGACCCTACTTTTCTCATCTGTGAAAGGTGGGTAATGGGAAAACAAGTAGTCAAATGAGCTGTTTTTTTACATACTTTATTAATTAAACAAAAGTACTAATAGTTGTATATATGTAACAGCTTATATGAATATATACAACAGATTCAAATTAGACTTTGCAGACATCACTTCAAATGTCTACACAGCATCTACTTTTTATACTATGTATCAGTATGTCTCTTAATCACATTACATAGAAAGCTACATGGAAAGACAAACAGCTTAAAGTTTGGGCTCAAAAAAGGAAAGATGTATGTGTAAAGCAGTCTAGTGAAAAATGACTAATTTACATAGTTGCTTTTTCTTCTTAGTTTGCTGTTGTTTCATTTTATGGATATCTATGTGGAACCTTTGAAGCTTTTTTTTTTTAACAGAGAAATGTTTATTGCCTCAACTGATAAAGAATAAGCCATATAAAAACTATAAGGAAATAATCTTGTTGATACATATAAGGATTGATACATACATACAAATATGTTGATACATATAAGGAAATAATCTGAGTGAAATCAGCATAAATGTTGCCAATTGAATATGATACAAACTTTTAATTAGATATTTTTATTTTAAAAAGCTGCTTCAAAGACTGTCTATATAGATATTCTCAATATTAATTGAGCTTCTATATGTCAGGGAATGAAGAACTACACAGCAGGTAAACAATAAATAAATCATGGAGCCATCTTTCACCTTAAAAAAAACATTAACTTCTTAACTAGTTATAAAATCAGAATATTCTAGGCTGGGTGAATCTGAATCTTCATGATAATCTACATCTATGCCACATAACAATTTGGGATTCTGAATACCAGAAAAATAAGTGATTTTACAAAGTCAGAAACAGACTTGAATCAGTTTTCTTAAAAGTCTGTTTTGCTGATAATTATGATTTGAAGTTATCTGGACTCATAGGGCTTAAGAAAGGGCCTTTCATAAGTCAATTCTTTTTCCTTAGCATAACATGAAAGAAATACTGTCGACAAATAATATATTTCATCTTTCACTATAATAGTTTCATTCGACTGTTTACCTAAAGTGATTCAGGAAATTAACCTAACCTAATGGCCACCATCCCCACTGCCAATAACTTTAAGCAAAACTTTATGTAAGCTTGGATGCAAACTTTTATAAGACTACATAGTCTGTTTTTTCTTGGAAAGAATTTTCTTCTAACCTTTTTTCTCCTGCTTTCTAACCTATTTTTAATTAATTTAACTTTTAATTTTACATTACTTAACAATCTTTAAAATAAAATAAAATCAAAGCAAAAGTAAAAGCTTTCAAATAAAAGAGTATTTGTTACATAGCAAGATAGCTTTAAACTCAAAAAATTATGGGCTAATCATCAGGCAAGTCCTCAAAAACCCTCTTTAAACAACACTGACTATAACCACACCTGTGGGCTCAATTTTCAAAAGCAAAATATCAAACTAAGCATGTCCAGAAGAAACTTTATAAGTGGGTTTATCTACCTAATCTAAAAACAGATCTTGCAAAACAAAATTAGAGGGTGTAAAAAACTTTTTTAAACTTTATTCCATACACCAAAAGGCCCAATTGTGTTGCTATGATTGGAAAAAGTACACAAGCTCTAATTAATGCCTTTCATATTAAATGAAAAAAAGTTTGGCATAGAAATAAAGCCATTACAGATACTTGTAACTTTCCAAACTCTACAGTGACCCAAATTTCCTTCTCCCTATTATAGAATTTCTTTCAAAAATTCTAGAACGGGGAATTATTCAACCAATTCTTATAGAGCAACAAGGACTATCATTTTTCCTTAATAGAGGCAAAACCTCTAGCTTCTCTTAGATTTACCATTCTGCTCTTTCCCACACTTCTTTCCTGGTTAGGGAGAACAAAATCAAGACCACTCATTTTCCTGAACCAGCATCTTTTTTCCTGTATAAATTGTCACATATAACAAGATTTTGCACACACAGATAAAATTCTAACTAGGAATTTTATCTTGAGTCATCACTTCCTGTTTGCAAGTCATTAGGATTTACTTTAGTTCATCTACAAATGTTAGGTTAAAAACTTTAGACTTGACTTTGCAAGGAAAGGGCACATTCAAGGGATTTAAGGAAGACAAAGTTTTCCAATTTCAGTTTAAAAATCAGTGGGAAAGTGTGGAGGGTAGCTTATAACAAAATGAAATTTGAGAATGACCAGTTAGAAAGCCCTTTGGCTAGTCTAAAAGAGGTTTGATGTGAAGTTGAGCTTAGATGGTGGCAAAGAGATGAAGAGATGAAAGTGGTCTAAAGCTGTGATTCTTCAAACTTTAGTGGGGATCAGATTCAACTTCTGATGTTGGTATGGGGCCTGAGAATATGCATTCCTAGCACCTTCCAAGGAGGTATTGGTGCCACTGGTACAGAATCAAACTTTGTTTGAAAACAACTGGACAGCCTTTCTACTCAAAGTACGGTCTGTGGACCAGCAGCTCTGGCACCCATGGGAATTTCTTAGAAATGGAGTCTATGAGGTCTTAGCCTAGTCCTACAGTATTTAACATGCATCTTCACAAGATCCTCAGATGGGTTCCTATGAAGTTTAAGGTCTGAGATGTGATGCAATGGTTTACAATAAAGAACAGGTAGGACCGATAGAGTTTGGGAAAAAAAATTGAAAGCATGTCTAACATGACTGAAGTTACAGATTGGAGAATTAGGCAGAAAAGTGGTGATGGTGTTTATTAAGCTCTTCCTACTTATGGATAGAGAGGCAGCCTCCTAGTAATTTAACAAACTTCTCACAAACTCCAAAGTCAATTCTAATATAAAACATGAGCTAACACATAAGGGTAGCTCAAGAAGTATATACAAGTCATGAAGCCTCTCTTTTGAAAATTGAGAGTGAGAACCATGCTTTCTCTACCAAATCCTTGCTCCACAAATAGGAAACATTTTCAATTCCTGGCTCTGATTTTGGATTTATGTTCAAATATGCTGTTTCCCTTAATTCTGGTAGGGGATCAAGTGCTAGGCAGGAGAGTTCAACTTTATCCTTCCTTCCTTTATGGAAGCCAATCTTCTTATTTGTGTTAACAAAGATGGAAAGTAACTTTTTTTTATGAGAAAATGATTTATTAAATTAAGTGAAGAGGATAGCCATGATACAAAAGCAGAACTGTTTCTATGGGCTATAAATATGTTGCTCCTCCGAACTTTCTCTCTTGGAAAAAGATGCAATTTCTGCCAACTCATCTGTTTCTAACAACAGGGCTCAGTAAATGATGTCAGGAACCAAGAACTATAGTCAGAAGCATTTTTAAAAGATGAGTGGCCAAACATATGCTCCATTCACTGGTGGAGTACGGCAAGAACCAAGCAAACGGTCTGCAGCCAAATCCAGGCCTCCTGCTAAATGTCTGTGAGACTTTTGGAAATTGACCTCATCTCTTGACATCTAAGGCTCTTCATATTAATTTTGAACACATGGTTTATGTGAGAATTAAATGAGATAGAAGAAAGCACAGAACCTGTAGGTTAAAATGTCTCAGTATTTTTAGGTATTGACTATAACTTCCCTTTACCCACTGGCCACAAGAATGGATAAATAAGCCATTACGTTTTTGGCTACCGCAGAAAATCTAGACTAGATCAGAAGCAACAGGCCAAAATTATAAGCAAAGGAAGACAGGAGATTTCAACTTCTGGTTACATACTGATATACCAGGAGCTCTTTTCCTTCACAGATGTGCTATTCCGTTGCAATCGAAACTATAAACAAACACTAGCTTACTGCAAGTGAATATACACACCTTTATACTGGTGATTATATGACAAAACACTGAAATGAGCAGGCCACGTAGTGTGGTAATACAATTAGTGCCATTTGTAACTACAGAGAAAAATTTTGCAGGACATCAAACGGCCACAAAGGATATGTCCAGGGCTCTTTTGCAACCTATCAAAACTCTGCTCAGCTAATATTCAACAAAGCACTTTAAGAAAAAGAAAAATTCTCTAACAGCAACATGGCTCAGAGTTGACCCAACAAATACTTTGATAATATGGTGTATACACAAACAATCAAGTAGTTATACTGCAATCGCTGTAGCATGTTAATTTTTGCAGGTTTTTTAGTTGTTCTGAATCTTTAAATCTTTAACTGAAAAATCAAGTATCTGAAAGTTTAAAGTAAAAATTAGTGAAAGGGAGAGAGAGACTGAGAATTTGTTGAGGAAACAGTTACAAACTGACTGATTTGTGGTCAAGAGACAGATCTCAGTTCTGGTCCACACCCAGAATGCTGTCTTCCCCTTGACTAAGTTTAACACAGGTTTAATTCTGTTTCCCTGAATATTAAGGGGCCTCCTGTCTCAGCAAGGTTAGGGAGAGTGGAGAAAATTAAAGAAACCAGATTATGCCAAGGTAAATATCCACAGAGAGTTGACTCTCTCTGACCAGCACAGTTAGGTGAAGTTGCTAGGTGACGCACCAGTAAATGACATGGTGGCAAAGAAGGGGTTCTTCCTTTTGCCATTACATTTTTGGAAATAATTTACCTTGAAATATTCCCGGAAGTGTGGTTCTCTTACTGTGTCAGAGGAAAATATAAGTACAGACAGTATACACTAGAATATAAATGCCTATTTTAGCCAAGTGCAACATTACCTCAGGTTTCTGGTTGCCCTATAAGGTGTTTATATGTTCTCCCTTCCAATAAAAATAAATTACTTCCCTGAACTGTTAAGCCAAACTCTGCAATTCTCTCTCTTGACCCATCAAAGTAAAACTATTAGAGAAAAAAAGAAGAGCAGAGAAGTTCACAGACTGAAAGTGTGAAGGATTCTCTGTGTGTCCGGGTCTGGTCGGAACCCACCCCTGTGCACATGAACCTTGTGTCTGCCTCCACGACTGAGCTTAGACAGTCACGTGCCCTTGTCATAGGCTTGGGTATCAGTAACCTCGACCAGAATATCAGGAGTTCAATAAATTTCAGCAAATGAGAAATAAAATATGGATTTCACAAAGGCTTACACTTGAGAAAACAACTTACAAAAAAAGCCGAGATTCCCATTTCTCTTTTTTGGGAGACAAATGCTCTAGAAAGTTAAATAATAAAAGTAGAACGTTTCCAGAGCTTCTCTTTATAATATCTAAGTAGAAAAAAATCAAAACATTTCAAATCATTTCTGTATGTTTTTTAAATTCTAATTCCTGGGCATCACTGACTTTTTCCACACTATAATAAGAAAAAGGCTTATGTATAATTACAGATAAAACACTATGAATTCTAATTTGAACCACCAAATACATAAACATTTTAAATGAGTCTTTTCAAAATCCTTCACTTTCCTTGTCCAAGTATGGTAAGGGAAAGCCAAGTAAATTCTCTTTCTTCTGCAGTGAATTTCCACAAGTGAGAAGGATTTCCTATGTTTATAGCACTTCATAAGTATATTTTTTTGCCCTTCAGAGAACAAGAGCAGAACATACGTTTATTAATTTGTGATGGTGACAGCTGGGGATTCAGCACACACCCACATGCAAGCTATCCCCTTACAGACTGTGAAGACATTACATTAGATAAATGAAATGTTGCTCAGTTCCATTTTATTTTATTACTTAGGCAGATGATTTCTGTGAAGTTTATTAAAAATTGGAACTATTTTTGTCAACAAAATACGATTTCCATTTCCACTTTGATTTTTAAATTCCCTTTAAACACCTTTCTGCAAGTATTTGGTTTCAATGGATGCTTACCCTTTGCATAGGCTTTTGTTGCCAGAGATGAATCAGAAATTCGCTGAGTATTTTGGACAAATGAAATGGTGCATTTTGTCCTAATCTTTGACAGTACCAGGGCACATTCATTTGCACAATACAAAAACATGGCACCATGCCTTACAACAAATTGGTCTTACAGCACATTCAACACCATCTGGCAATATGGAAGAAATACTTCAGTACCAGATTTTCTTTTAAATATAGTTGTATGGAAAATAGGTTCATAAAACCACCACAGGATGTGGAGGAGTCTGTTGAAGTGACTGGAAAGGGGAATATGAATCCTTGGCAATCAGGAAACTTTGTGTTCCCTCTTGGACCAAACAGAGTGTAAATGGATTAAGGTAAAAGGGTAAGAATGGGAGAAACAATAACACTACAGATTTTAAAGAAACAGTCACATGTTTTGCATTAAGCACCTCCACTGTCAAGTATAGAATCTGTTGAATATATAATTCAAGACTGAAGAGGAATATGTAAACTAGTATAGGAAGTTTGGAGAATAAAAAATGATTTAACAAATTATGGATTGCAGATATATATAACAAAAAATTAAGAAAATTAAAGATGATTTTTTGGCTTAGTAAATGAATTGAGGCAGCCAATATAATTGAGAATGTGGATATAATGGCTCTCCAGTGAGTTTCATGGTCCCAAGAAAGACAAATAAAATGACAGCAGAGAGTGCTCGCTTTGGTAGCACATATACTAAAATTGGAATGATACAGAGAAAATTAGCATGGCCCCAGCGCAAGGATGACATGCAAATTCATGAAGCATTCCATATATTTATATGAATCATAACATATAAAGAATGGAGGAGGAAGAAAAGGAGAAAAAAAGAAACTTTAGGTTGTGATTGTAATAGCATAAAGAGTGAGTTAAGTTAGACTGATAGACAATAAGGGAATTACCCTTGAACCTTTGGTAACAAGAAATCTAAAGCCTCCAATGTCAATAAGTACATACCTTTCGATAATCACCCTAAATGTAAATGGATTGAATGCACCAGTCAAAAGACAAAGAGTCACTGAATGGATAAAAAAACAAGACCCATCTATATGCTGCCTTCAAGTGACTGACTTCAAACCCAAAGACATACACAGACTGAAGGTAAAGGGATGGAAAAAGATATTTCATGCAACTAATAGGGGGAAAAAAACAGGACTTGTAGTGCTTCTATCAGACAAAATAGATGTCAAAAGAAAGAAAGTCACAAGAGAAAAAAGGATATTACATAATGATAAAAGGGTCAATCCAACAAGAGGATATAACTATTACAAATATTTATGCACCCAACACAGGCTCACCTACATATGTGAAACAAATACTAACAGCATTAAAGGGGGAAATAGAATGCAATGCATTCATTTTAGGAGACTTCAACACACCACTCACTCAAAAGGACAGATCAACAAGACAGAATATAAGTAAAGAGAAAGAGGAACTGAACAACATATTGGAACAGATGGACCTAAGGGACATCTACAGAACACTTCATCCAAAAGCAACAGGATACACATTCTTCTCAAGTGCACAAGGAACATTTTCAAGAATAGATCATATACTAAGCCACAAAAAGAACCACAGTAAATTCAAAAAGATTGAAATTGTACCAACCAGCTTCTCAGATCACAAAGGTATGAAACTGGAAATAAATTAGACAAAGAAAACAAAAAAGCCCACAAACACATGGAGGCTTAATAACATACTCCTAAATGATCAATGGATCAATGACCAAATAGAAACAGAGATCAAGCAATATATGGAGACAAATTAAAACAATAATTCAACACTGCAAAATCTGTGGGATGCAGTGAAGGTCATGCTAAGAAGGAAATATATTGCAATACAGGCCTACCTCAGGAAAGATGAACACTGCCAAATGAACAATCTAAATTCACAATTAATGAAATTAAAAAAGGAAGAACAAATGAGGCCCAAAGTCAGTACAAGGAGGGACATAATAAAGATTAAAGTAGAAATAAATAAAATTGAGGAGAATAAAACAATAGAAACAATCAATGAAAGCAGGAGCTTGTTCTTTGAGAAAATAAACAAAATATATAAACACTTAGCCAGACTTATCAAGAAAAAAAGAGAGTCTACACACATAAACAGAATCACAAATGAGAAAGGAAAAATAACTACGGACACCACAGAAATACAAAGAATTATGAGAGAATACTATGAAAAATTATATGCTAACAAACTGGATAACCTAGAAGAAATGGACAACTTTATAGAAAAATACAATCTTCTGAGAATGACCCAGGAAGAAACAGAAAATATGAATATACCAATTACCAGGAAAGAAATTGAACTGATAATCAAAAAAAGACATAAGAACAAAACTCCTGAACCAGATGGTTTCACTGCTGAATTTTACCAAACATTTAGTGAAGACTTAATACCCATCCTCCATAAATTTTTCCAAAAAGTAGAAGAGGAGGGAATAACCCCAAACTCATTCTATGAGGCCAACATCACTCTAATACCAAAACCAGGCAAAGACAACACAAAAAATGAAAATTACAGACCAATATCTCCGATGAACATTAATGCAAAAATAACAAAAATTAGCAAACTGATTTCAAAAATACATCAAAAAGATCATCCATCATTACCAAGTGGGATACATCCCACAGATGTAAGGATGGTACAACATTTGAAAATCCATCAACATCATCCACTACATCAATAAAAAGAAGGACAAAAACCACATGATCATCTCCATAGGTGCTGAAAAAGCATTCCACAAAATTCAATATCTATTCATGATAAAAACTCTCAACAAAATGGGTATAGAGGGCAAGTACCTCACATAACAAAGGCCATATATGACAAACCCACAGCCAACATTCTACTTAACAGTGGGAAGCTGAAAGCTTTTCCTTTAGAATCAGGAACAAGAAAAGGATGCCGACTCTGCCCAATTCATGCCACATAGTTCTGGAGGTCCTAGCCATGGCAATCAGATAACACAAAAAATAAAAGGCATCCAGATTGGTAAGGAAGAATTCAAACTGTCCCTGTTTGCATATGACATGACATTGCACATAAAAAACCCTAAAGAATTCACTCCAAAACTACTAGATCTAATATCTGAAGTCAGCAAAGTTGCGGGATACAAAATTAATACACAGAAATCTGTTGCATTCTTATACACTAACGATGAACTAGCAGAAAGAGAAATCAGAAAAACAATTCCATTCACAATTCCACCAAAAAGAATAAAATACCTAGGAATAAACCTAACCAAGGAAGTGAAAGACATACTCTGAAACTACAAGACACTCATGAGAGAAATTAAAGAAGATACCAATAAATGGAAACACATCCCATGTTCATGGATAGGAAGAATTAATATTGTCAAAATGGCCATCCTGCCTAAAGCAATCTACAGATTCAATGCAATTCCTATGAAAATACCAACAGCATTCCTCAATGAACTAGAACAAATAGTTCTAAAATTCATATGGAACCACAGAAGACCCCGAACAGCCAAAGCAATCCTGAGAAGGAAGAATAAAGCAGGGGTAATTACGCTCCCTGACTTCAAGCTCTACTACAAAGCTACAGTAATCAAGACAATTTGGTACTGGCACAAGAACAGACCCATAGACCAGTGGAACAGACTAGAGAGCCCAGATATAAACCCAAGTATATAAGGTAAATTAGTATACTATAAAGCAGCCATGGATATATAATTGGGAAATGACAGCCTCTTCAACAGCTGGTGTTGGTAAAACCGGACAGCTACATATAAGAGAATGAAACTGGATTATTGTCTAACCCCATACACAAAAGTAAACTCAAAATGGATCAAAGACCTGAATGTAAGTCATGAAACCATAAAACTCTTAGGAAAAAACATAGGTAAATATCTCCTGGACATAAACCTGAGCAACTTCTTCATGAACGTATCTCCCCAGGCAAGGGAAACAAAAGCAAAAATGAACAAGTGGGACTATATCAAACTAAAAATCTTCTGTACAGCAAAGGACACCATCGGTAGAACAACAAGACATCCACAGTATGGGAGAATATATTCATAAATGACATATCCGATAAGGGGCTGGGATCCAAATTATATAAGGAGCTCACGCACCTCAACAAACAAAAAGCATATAAGCCAATTTAAAACGGGCAGAGGATCTGAACATACACTTCTCCTAAAAAGTAATTCAGATGGCCAAAAGGCACATGAAGAGATGCTCCACATCCCTAATCATCAGAGAAATGCAAATTAAAACGACAACAAAAAAGTTCCGGGAAGATAGCGGCATGAACGGAATGACAGAATTTTCCTCCCAACATTATATTTACCCATGAAAACACAGCAAACGCAACTGTTCCTAAAAAAGAGACCAGAACAAACAGGAAAGCACACACAGTGCAGAAACACCTGAGAGGACTGAGCAGCAGGCGGTGGGTAAGAAACGGAACCGCGAACCAGCAGAACCCGAGCACTCCCCCACCCCAGCGCACCGGCGGGAGGAGAGGATTCAGAGCCGGGAGGGAGTGGAAGTGCAGGCCCAGGAGATATTCGCATTATAGGAGTACCAGAGGAAGAAGAGAGAGAAAAAGGGATAGAAAGTGTCTTTGAAGAAATAATTGCTGAAAACTTCCCCAAGCTGGGGAAGGAAATAGTCTCACAGTCCACGGAAGCCCACAGATCTCCCAACACAAGGGAACCAAGGAAGACAACACCAAGACACATAATAATCAGGATGGCAAAGATCAAAGATAAAGACAGAGTATTAAAGGCAGCTAGAGAGAGAAAAAAGATCACCTACAAAGGAAAACCCATCAGACTGTCATCAGACTTCTCAACAGAATCTGTTGCTTTCCTATACACTAATGATGAACTAACAGAAAGAGAAATCAGAAAAACAATTCCATCCACAACTGCATCTAAAAGAATAAAATACCTAGGAATAAACCTAACGAAGGAAGTGAAAGACCTGTACTCTGAAAACTACAAGACACTCCTAGGAGAAATTAAGGAAGACACTAACAAATGGAAATGCATCCCATGCTCTTGGCTAGGAAGAATAAATATTGTCAAAATGGCTATACTACCTAAAGCAATATACAGATTCAATGCAATCCCTATCAAACTACCAACAGCTTTCTTCAATGAACTGGAACAAATAATTTTAAAATTCATATGGAACCAGAAAAGACCCCGAATAGCCAAAGCAATCCTGAAAAGGAGGAATCAAACACGGGGAATTACACTCCCTGACTTCAAGCTCTACTACAAAGCCACAGTAATCAAGACAATTTGGTACTGGCACAAAAACACAACCACAGACCAGTGGAACAGAATAGAAATTTCAAACATTAACCCAAACACCTACAGTCAATTAGTATTTGATAAAGGAGCCTTGGATATACAATGGGGAGATGACAGCCTCTTCAACAGCGGGTGTTGGAAAAACTGGACAGCTACATGTAACAGAATGAAACTGGACTATTGTCTAACCCCATACACAAAGGTAAACTCAAGGTGGATCAAAGATCTGAATGTAAGTCATTAAACCATAAAACTCTTAGAAAAAAACATAGGCAGAAATCTCTCGGACATTTTCAAAAAGACAGATGCACCCCTATGTTTATTGCAGCACTATTTACAATAGCCAAGAAATGGAAGCAACCTAAGTGTCCATCAGTAGATGAATGGATTAAGAAGATGTGGTACATATACCCAATGGAATACTACTCAGCCATAAGAAGAAAACAAATCCTACCATTTGCAACAACATGGATGGAGTTAGAGGGTATTATGCTCAGTGAAATAAGCCAAGCTGAAAAAGACAAGTATCAAATGATTTCACTCATATGTGGAGTATAAGAACAAAGAAAAAAACTGAAGGAACAAAACAGCAGCAGACTCACAGAACCCAAGAACGGACTAATAGTTACCAA
>JAQQAC010008880.1:10127345-10167150 GCA_029783875.1 Phataginus tricuspis | reverse complement strand
TCAGAGAAGACAAGTAGTGATTCTCATCTCACTACGCTGATGGACAGCGACTGTAATAGGGTTGGTGGGGGGGACCTGATTAAGGGGGGAGTTTAATCACCATAATATTGCTCATGTAATTGTAGGTTAATGATACCAAAATAAATTGTTAAAAAAAATTAAATTAAATTAAAAAAAAAATTAAAACGACAGTGATATATCACCTCACACCAGTTAGGATGGCCCACATCCAAAAAACAAACAAAAAATGTCGGCAAGCATGTGGAGGAAGGGGAACCCTCCTAAACTGCTGGTGGGAATGTAAACTAGTTCAACCATTTTGGAAAGCATTATGGAGGTTCCTCAAAAAACTCAAAATAGAAATACCATTTGACCCAGGAATAACACTCCTAGGAATTTACCTGGAGAAAATAAAATCCCTGATTCAAAAAGACATATGCACCCCTATGTTTATCGCAGCACTATTTACAATAGCTAAGAAATGGAAGCAACCTAAGTGTCCATCAGTAGATGAATGGATAAAGAAGATGTGGTATATATACACAATGGAATACTATTCAGCCATATAAAGAAAACAAATCCTACCATTTGCAACAACATGGATGAAGCTTGAGGGTATTATGCTCAGTGAAATAAGCTAGGCAGAGAAAGACAAGTATCAAATGATTTCACTCATCTGTGGAGTATAAGAACAAAGAAAAGCTGAAGGAAGAAAACAGCAGCAGACTCACAGAACCCAAGAATTGACTAACAGTTACCAAAGGGAAAGGGACTGGGGAAGATGGGTGGGAAGGGAGGGATAAGGGGAAAAAGGGTCATTAGGATTAGCACACATAATGTAGCCAGGATGGGGAGCACAGGGAAGGCAGTATAACACAGAGAAGACAAGTAATGATTCTACAGCATCTTACTCTGTTGATGGACAGTGACTGTAATGGGGTATGTGGTGGGGACTTGATGATGGGGGGAGTCTAGTAAACATAATGTTGCTCATGTAACTGTACATTAATGATAGCAAAATTAAAAATTAAAAAAGTTATAACAGAAGAAGAAAGCACAAATTAGAGGAGAGAAGTAAAGGAAATTTTCTATGTTAAACATCAGTAATGCTGTGTTCTCTTATAGGAGAACAACTTTATCTGAGATCCTTAATACAATTCTGTATATAAAATACAAACTGCTAACTATATTCACAGGACTTGTTTTTATAAATGTTTAAGGCAGAAGAATATTAAAATAGAGGACAAACAATACGTTACTTAATTCTTATAGAGTATATGGGTTAGTAAAAAATGACTAATATTTATCAAGCAGTTATTATGTGCTAGGCATTTATTTAAGCTTCAAAGCAGTTACATATGACTGGACCAATTATAGCCACAGTTTACAAAAAGAACTGAGGCCAGATTGTTCAAATAAACTGTTCAAATTACAGACAGAGTAATGTCATAGCTGATTGCCTATTCCTGTAACCACCCTGTAATGTCACCCTTGCCTTAACAACTTCTTTTATGCAAGATTAAGTCACCATTTTCTTAAGGACAAAACTCACCTTCTCACAGGTCTTAAAAAATTTAAATAGGACTAGAAGGAAGACAGACTAAAAGAAACAATACAAATATTTCAGTTTGAACTTGAGAATTGTTTTCTTTTTCTTGGCATGAGTAATGCACTGAAAACAACGTGATCATTACTGATTTTATAAAGCTTTTATAATATATGTTTAGTCTGGTCTTTTAATGTCCGATCTGTGAATTTTTTTCCTAGGACTGCCTCTAAAGAAGGCTGTTCTTTCTCAAATCGATATAAAATGACAACAGAACTTCATATACTTTTCATTAATTACTTCTAAGAACGTAAAGTGAGTGAGAGAGAAGATTTATAAGGAAAGAAGTGAAGAAAGAGAAAATAGAAAAATGAATCAATTTCAGGGACAGTTAGGAAGAAAAGTCAATAGTCCCTGGGACCAACTGGTTGTAGAAATATGAAGGGTAATGAGAAGCTGGCAATGGCCTTGGCTTTTCTTGCTTAGATGTCAGGTGTGAGAAAAGATATTGATAGACATAGGAACACATGAGTCATCCATAATTTTGATTTTATTTTCACTCCTAACCAGCCTAAATAATAATTTCATGTCCATTTACAATATGCTATATCCATATCATATAGATATAGCAATCACATATATGTATATATACTAGCAATCATACATGATGCTGTTGAACATTTTACCTTTTAAAGCTTTATAGCCCTCCGCTTGCATGACATCATTCCCTTCTGATCTGTCTCCTCTCTTCCTCTGTACACTCCATAAATGTTAGTTTCCCCCCGAATTCCAAGCATACATACAAGGAAGAACATGGATTTTGAAGTCAGTCCAATATACAGTCACATTTCTGCTCTTCTGCTCATGACCTTCACAAATACGTGCAGTATCTTTATGGCTTCCTGGTCCTCCTTAACCTGGCTTACAGGGCCATCAACGGTCCGGCTCTCCCTTACAGATCCAACCCCACCCATTAAAACTTCCCTCTTCATCTCTTGCATAATCTCTGTACTCTGGGCTTCAGTTATGATTTTTTTTTTTTTACAATATCCAGTGTAATGTTCTCCACTTTGTCTGAGTATTGACATATGTTTGCGCCTGTGTGTTACACAACTCTATTCTAATTTCTCTTGAATGAATCTGAATTGTTACTCCGGTTCAGCCAGGCATTATGCCACTTCCTAAATGGTATCTTTGTTGAAACCTCTAAATTAAGGTTACAAGTTTAGTGTATAAATCCCACTTACATATGCCTAATAGGGTGGTCCCATTATTATGAGGACTATATAATTTATCTTCCAAATCTGGACATAACTGAAGGTAGGTACAAGGAGGTGCTATTATAATTATGCCAGTAAAATAGTAAACTGGGACTACTCTCCCTGTAGCAAATTCTCATTTCTCAACTCCAACATTGTTAATTTGCTAACCAATTCTGTTTTTAACACAATTCCATGAGGAAGGAGCACCATGATCAGCCTTTCACTTTGAACTTCTGATATTTATCCTGATGACCGATACACAGTACATACTCTACAAAGGATATGCAGAAATTTGTTACGTTTCTTAACAGGATGAGATAGATAATTATAATCCTTTTCTTATGAAATTTCTTTGTGATTTGCAGACATGGCTTTCTTTCAAATGAACTGTTAAATGCACCAATAGTATTAAATTTTGATTATAATAATTTGGTGGTAGTTCTTTAGAATTTCTGTGTAGAAAATCGTATTTGTGGAAAGCAACATTTTTGGTCTCTTTTCCAATCCCGATGCATTTTATTTTTTTGACTTATTGAGTTACCTAGCACCTCTAGTGCACTAATTAAATGTGATGGTATTTGGTATTTGAGCTTAGAATTCATATATATGTATATATATTAGCAATCATAGATGTATATATGTATTATTTTAAATATTAAATACATATTTAGTGTAAAGATTTTTCATATCGGTTCCTGCCATGCCTAAGTATCATTCATAATTTCTTACTCTTTTTGTGAACAGCACAAATAGAAAAATTCCTGAACCATATAGTTTAATGAGTATACAGTTATATTCAGTATTTAATAATTAAAATGTAAAATGTATGTAACCAGTACCATGTTCAAGAAATAATACATGAACAATACCCCTGAATTATCCACATTGTTCTAGTGCTTTTAACCCTCTCTCTCTCTCGTCTTTGTAATTGCTATTGATTTTGTGAGAACTTTATCACTGGTTAGGTTTATAGACTTTCCACCTACATATACGTGAACAAGTGTGTGTCTCCAAAAAGAATAGTTTTATTTTAGGTGTTTTGAATCATGTAAGTATGTAATAAAGTTTTATGTCAAAATTATGCTCTGAGTTCAGATAAAGTAATTTATTTACATTGATGTTTGCTAAATAATTTAGAAGTTTCTAATTAAGTAGTTACAGACATTATTTCTTTGACACTTCTCATTCTGATATACTGTTGCAAATGGACAAAATAATTTCTAGTTTATATCCTATTATTGGTGATGCCAGGTCAAAGATATTAATATCCTTGACTTTAATAGATTGTGCTGTTTTTCCAACATGGTTATTTTTTTGCAATCTCATTAGCATTGCATGTCAGTTTGTTACTCCACATTATTTTTTAAAAATTTAAAACAGCTTTACTGTTAATTTACCTAACATAAAATCTACTCTTCAAGTTTAAAAAAAAGAAAAAATCAATGATGTTTAATAAATATATAAGAATTGTGCAACCATCACCACAATAGAATTCTAGAACATTCCCATCACCCAAAGAATATCCCTCACGGCCATTTTCAGTCATTTCCCGTCCCCATGTCCAGGCTCATTCAACCACTAATCTGTTTTCTCTATCTACATATTTGCCTTCTGTGGACATTTCATATAAATGGGACCATATAAACTGTTCCACATTATTGATGATACTGTCAGACATTAAATGTTGACAACCTGATGGATATGTAATTCATTCTACAATTTTTATTTGCAATCCTCTGATTATTTATATGGTTAAACACCTTTTCTTATATTATCTACTTGGTGTTTTGCCTTCCATGAATTATTTGCTCAAGAATGTTTTCTTTTTCCTATTAGATTATCTGAGTGTGTATGTATGTGTGTGTGCACATGCATGTGTGTGTGAGGGAGAGATAGATTTGTAGGAATTTAAAATTCTCTTGTCAGTTTTGTGTATTACACATATCTCATTGCACAGCTCTTCTGTTTACTCGTATGGTCTTTTCTGAAGATGATCAGAAGTCTTTAATACAACCAAATTATCATCTTTTCCTTTATGTTTTACCCAAGAAATTCTTCCCTACATTGCAGTTATGAAGATATTCTCATATAATATTTTATTAAAACTTTATAGTTTTGCTTTCCATATTTTGTTCCGGATTCCATCTGTAACTGATTTTTTTCTATGTGTTGGTAAAGGGTTCTATATCATATTTTTCCATAAATATATCCAATTTTTTCAGCACACTTTTTGAAAAGACCCTTCCTTTCTTGCTGATCTGCCATGCCATCTCTCATATATCAACTGCCCATGTTGTACTGAAAGCATTTTTCACTGTAAGTACTGTTGTAACTGCATCACACAAATGTTAGAATATACTCTTTCAGTATTATTTATTCAAATTATTTCGAATTTCCATTATGATTTCTTTTACAACCTATGGTAATTTGTGTTTTTTAATACCCAATATAATATGAAGCTTTTTTCTAGTTTTCTGTATTACTTTCTAGCTTAATAGAACTGTTATGAGAGAACCTGCATCGCGGGACCTAAATCCAGTGGAATTTATCCTAGTGTAAAATTGTTAGAATTTATTGCTGGACTAAAGTTGTATTTCCAATGATGTGACATTATCTCAATAAATGCCTTTTGCCTTATGTCCATTTTAAGTGAACAGAACTACACCATGTTGTTGGTATCTGTCTGGTATATCCTACCATTTTACTATCAACCACTTGCTTAATGTGTAACATGTGTCTTTCCTGAATGTTGCATATTTTGAATTTTTAAATTTAAACTTGTATCCTTTTTAAATGAAGCATTTAATCCACCTTCGTGTATTATAGTTATATATATATATAGGTTTAAAATCTTATATTTTGTGCTTATTGTTGCTCTTGCCTTTTCTATTTTCACTTATTCCTCTCTTATATTGAGAATTTTAAATCTCCTTTATTCAACAGTTTGAAGTCATATGCTCATATTCTATGCTTTTACTTCACACGATGGAAAATACAACACATGTAATTGTCAGCCTGAAATTAGTATCTCCACCTTCTCAAACCAAAGACCTTAGAACATATAAACTACATTTAAACCCTTTCCAAATTAATTAGTCATTATTCTTTTATATTTTTAATCCAATTACTTTTCTAAAACATCCACTAGGTATTGTTATATGTAGTTAATGTTTATTTACATTTAGCTATATAATTATCACCTTCTATGCTCTATATTACCTCCTGTGTCAAGTATATCCTTTGGAACTTCCCCTAGTAAATGTCTTCTGGTCTCAGACTCTCATTTATGTTTTCTCAAAATTTCTCTATTTCACCTTCATTTATGGAAGGTATTTTCTTTCAGTAGTTGAAGATATCATACCACTATTCTCTGATTCCCATTCTTGGGAGAAGTTATAAGCTTAACTGTACTTCTTATAAGGTATATATCTCTTAAGATTCTCATCAACATTTTCTACTCGTTCTAGTTTTCAGCAGTTGTACTATTTTGTATGTATGAATAATATACACTTAGGTTTGAATTCTTTAGATCTACATTGCCATTTCATATTTTCTGATCCTCTGTAGAGATTTCCTTGCTTTTCTTTTAGTTCTTTAAAAATATTACATACCTATATTTTTTTCAGTATCTGGTCTAGAATTTTCAGTATCTGTTTTTACTTCCTTTGACTCCTCATTTTTAATGTCACTTGTGTGCTTGCTTTTCTTTGCCTGGTGCTCCTTAATGACCTTTTACATGGCTTCTAGAAGACACCACTGCTTAAAATGAAGGTATGTCTTATGGAAAGTATTTGCATTTTTATTTGCTTTAATCAAGTACATGAGGTATGGACAGAAAAACTTTAAATGAATTTATGCTTGAAAATTCTTTGACCGCTCAATCAATCAAATTGAAATTTAAATTCAAGTGATATCTATTCAGGGGTTCACCATCTTTGGGGGAAATTTTTAGCCCTCTTTTTAACTATTTTTTCATTTTTTTCCTATGTTCAAACCAGGACTACAACTTTCCCTGAAGCCCAACTGTAATCCGTCATTGTATTAAAGGGAATACCCCAAATACTCCTTGCTTGGATTATGCATGAGTCTCAGCCTCCTCACTTTGAGCGGCAGTGGTTATTAGAGTGGATTTAGGAACCCCTTGACCCTCTGCACCTTCACAATTACAGCTTAGTTTCTCAGGGGTATTTCATCACAACTAGCAAATAAGTTCAGAGCAAAAGTAACTTCTCCAGAATGTTTCAAAGCAACCTCTCCTTTGGTCTTTAAATTCTTACTATCTTGATACATATTTCTAGATTTTAAGAAAATGCTTTGTTTTAGATATGTTTATCCAAAATTTTAAGCAAGTTGTGGGGTCAGCATTGGTCTGAAAATTGGTGTTAGCAGAAATAATGACTCCATATTTAAAATAAGACCAGTAAGAATGGTGATATGGTTCTAGACATCTTTAGCTATATAGAGAAGTGAATTTAGTTAGGGTCGAAGTTATCGCAAGGAATTACAATTATTAGATTAAAGACTATGTAAATAAAGACAATGAGTTCCAAGATAGGAAAAGTTTATGATGTTAGAAAGGGACAATAGCATTTGATTAGATCCATAAATTCTAGACTGAATTGGGATTGTTTTGGGAATTCAGGAAATTAGGAAAGTAGAATTATACTTTCACAGGAAGTAATATTGGTAATGCTAAAGTCTAAAATGCAGTTGATGACTGAGGTATGGTAGATAATAAGGTCACTGAAGAATTAGGAGCCAAAGACAAAAGAAATAAACATGCAGAACACATACTAGTGTGTATAACGGCACACATACTAGTTTTTGTAATGACAAACCATTAGGCTAGATGACTCTTAATGCTAAGAAGTAATGAATCTTGCCTCTGTGAAGGCTGTTTATATTATACATCCTATTTTCATTCTCTCTTGAGATAACTCCCCTTATTGATGCACAATGATTGAACCTCTATTCCTCAAATAAACTATATTATTAATTGCAAATAGATTTGACTGCCCCAAATTTACTTTTTAACATACTGATTACAGAATTGGTAACAGGATATACATTTCTCAATAAATGATCTACTGAATAAAATGGATTCATATTATATGCTATAGCCCATATATACTATTGATATAAATATAAGAACATACTTTAATTTTTTCTTAAAAATTTCTCCAGAGTTCAATCTTAACATTTTCTTTCCCTTTCTCTGTTATTTGCTTTACATTTTTTTAAGTTAGATTATTTAAAAAAATAATGTTTCACTTGTTTAATTGTACTTAAGTACAGTTTCTACTACATACAGTAAAATTTTTATTTTGTAATTAACAATTACACAGTCTGTTCTTTTCTAGGGTCTAGGAAAGGTATATTGTTTACTCAGCTTTAAATGTATTATATGGTATACATATATGGTATACATGAACATTATATTTATATTATAAATCAGGATTCCTTCCACTTAATATTTTAATATATGTTTATTTTTTAATAGTCTCCTCACTTAAAAATTACAAATAGGTGTATCAAGATAACTATAATTTTTAACTAACAGCCATTGCTTCTTTGTGAAATAATCATACTTTCTGTTTCAGAACATTTCAGTGGTGTACAAAATAACTCCCTTCATAAAATTATGGGAAACTGAGAGTTTTCCTTGAACTATACGCAAGCAATGCACAAATAAAACAAGATTTAACTTGTATAGGACTGAGTCCCAGGATTTGACAGCAAGCTGATCTCTGCAGACAAATGAACTATGAAAAATCCCTTAAGCTTTCTAAGTGTCCCTTTTCTCATTTATAAAGTGGAGAGCATATTTCTTTTAGTGCCTTGATCAGAGGGTATTATACTAAAAAAGACCAGTATATGTGTAAGACTTGCATAAACTAAAAGCTATTATGGATATGAAAAATGCTCCTTATATATTGCCAGCCATTCAAAATTCTGGCCACTCAATGGCTTCATGAAAAGCAGTTTAGCACGAAAACTGAGAATGATTCTTAAGTGAGTACGGCACTCAAGAGTTTACCACATACAGTAGGTGTGACTGCTTGAGACACACAAAAGGTGAAAATCTGAACTCTGTTAACATCCATTGCAGGACTAAGAAATAATCAAATTATTGAAGATTTAAAATCTTGTGTGATTTTAACAAATCCACTTAAATTATTTTCCAATCTCAATAGTAGCTCTTGAAGAAAAAGCATTCAAGTAGTTTCATTACTTTAAATAAATAGGTACCATAGTACCACTGAAAGGATGTTTCTAGGACTTGCAGTCTGTAATTGTTTATATAAAATAATATCTTTTCAATAATCATGTTCCATTTCTTTGTTTTTATTTAAACACAGAGGCTGTTTTTACTAAAACTCCCCATGGAAGAAGTTGATAGATCCAGGATGCTGCTTCTTTCTTAGCCAAAGCTCTTTGATTTTTCTTTTTAAACAATTTTGCATGGACCTTAGAACAGATGACATATGGAGGCTGCTTAATATCATGCTAATAATTTCTTTTGAAATTTCAAAGTCTTTTTTTTTTTGAGTGGCTTAATAAAATGGTATGACTATACATATGTGGAAAGAGTGAGTTTATGACTATAGATTATTTTAAATCTAATTGGCATTAGTCCAATTTCATTAGAAAGTCATCCAACTAAAATATTAAAATAATTATATAAACTCAGAATAAAAAAGATTGTACAGTTTTTATTTCATTCATTGCTGTTCTCCCCACAAAGAAACATATTGTAACCACACATCTGTAGATATCAGTAACATCAAGACCTTTCCTTTGGATGGTACTCTATGGTCTTCCAAGATTTTTCCTCAACTGTACTCACCTAATCCTAAGGGTAATATTGTTGGCTAGTGAGTTTGGGGGGTTAATTAACAGTGGATATGAAAGTAAAAAATTATACTTTCTTGCACTGAGATCATTTAAAGTCATTTATACATTCGGATTAAATGTAAAAACAATTAAAATTTATAAGTAGTGCCCTCTAATTCTACATCTATTTTCTTTTATCCATAATGTTACCTGATTGCATATTCTGAAAAACACGTTTGTCTTCAAATGTTAATTTAGTGGGTATTTGAAAGTGTGGGTACTGAGAGGCTCTCCATGTGTTCAGTGCTCAAGGGTCAGGGAAATTTAATGTTCAATATATTACGCATGGGAGAGCCCACACCATGAAGAATTATCTCACATAAAAGTCCAAAGACAACTTGTGAGAAATAGTAATAAAATATTAGCTCATTTGATTGGGAACATTGCTTTTCCCAGGGATATGTGCATTTAAAACCAAAATAAATAATTAATAATGAGAAATTATTGGTATGCTCTATTATATATTCATTTTGTATAGCTAACTAATTAGCCCACTTAAAAAGAAATTTTGTAATATGAGATGAGAATTTACCCTTCTTCTCCTCAAAACATTGCTATTTAATTTTCAGAATGACACGTAAGGAATAATCCATAATCCTCTCATTGTAATTTTTTGCTTTAGTTATTGGTTTTATTTATAACAGAGACTCTTTGTGATATCTATGTTTTCCTCTATCTACTTTTATGCAAGCACCACACTATTCTAATTTTTATTATAGTGCAATGTGGTAATGCAAGAGCTACATTAACTGCTGTTCTTTTAAACAGTTTACATTATCTATTTCTTCAAATTAAGTTTCTAAAAAACGTTTTAATGTCTACTCTTCTCTCTGAAAAAAAAAATTAGGATTTTCATTCTAATTACTACTCAAAAACTAATTTGGGAAGACTCACCTTATGAATAATATTTAATCTTTATATTCAGGTATACCTCTCCATTCTTCAATTCCATATTAGTAGTAAAATTGTATAATTTTATTCATATTAAAGTAATACGTATTTGGTTACAATGTTGATATATATTTTCTTACATACATAAAATGCCTTATTATTGTGGATATGCATTGTGATTAAAGATTTTTAACAGTATACTAATATGAGATACGGACATAAATGACCTAACAGAAAAATGAGGCAATACCATCATCACTGTGTTTACAGCTCACTGTGTGTTGCATGATGAACAGAAGACAAACAGCTTAAGGATTCTTACTTTTAATATAATAGTATGAAAATATGAGTGAAATGTAAATCATATGTATGTACTACTCCTGATTTTAGTGAGAATGTTTAGTAAATCATCTTTCATTAAAAAATAAAAATATGCAAGGTCTTAGGGAACAGAGAGTTCTTCTTTTCAGTGGAATGCTAACTAAAGTATGGAAACAATGAAGGAGTTAGAAAATCATTATTTCACAACTATGACAGTAACAAATGATTCAGACAAGAATCAACAGGGGATGATTAAACAAGTGGGTTCATATTTGATGAGAAAAAGTATATTACACAGCATCTAAGTATCTCATCACAAACTTATTAAAGAGGAAAATAGTAACTTTCTTGTGTAATAACATGGTGAATTCCATTTTAACCATGAAATTAAATTGAATATAATCAAACAAAATCTTGAGAAAAAAGAGCAAAGCTGGAGGTATCATGTTCCCTGATTTCAAACTATATTAGAAAGGCATAGTAATTAAAAGAGTGGTATTGCCATAAACACAGATAACAGATCAATACAATAGAGAACCCAGAAATAAGCCCACACATATATGGTCAATTAATTTATGACAAAGAAGCCAAGAATATACAATGGGGAAAAGACAGTCTCTTCAATAAATTGCTGGAAAAACTGGACAGCCACAGGCAAAAGAATGAAGCTGGGCCCTTATCTTACTCCATATACAAAAGTTAACGTAAAATGGATTAAAGGCTTGAATATAATACCTGGAATTGTAAAACTCCTCAAAGAAAACAGGCAATATGCTTCTTGACCTCAGTCTTGGTGATGATTTTTTTCTATCTGACTCCAAAAACAAAGGGAACAAAAGCAAAACAAACAAATGGGACGACATCAAACTAAAAAGTTTCTGCCCAGCAAAGGACACCATCAACAAAACAAAAAGGCAACCTACTGAATGGGACAAAACATTTGCAAACTATATATTAGATAAGAGGTTAAATACCCAAAATATATAAAGAACTCACACAACTTAACACCAAAAAAATGCAATCCGATTAAAACATGGTCAGAGGATGTGAACAGACATTTTTCCGAAGAAGTCTTAAAGACAGGCAAAAAGCTCATGAAAGATGGGCAATATCACTAATCATTGGAGAAATGCAAATTAAAACCATAATAAGGTACCACCTCACACCTGTTAGAATGGCTATTATCAAAAACACAAGATATGTTAAGTCTTGGTGATGATCTGGAGAGAAAGAAACCCTCATGCACTGTTGGTAGAAATTTAAATTGGTGGAGCCCCATGGAAAACAGTATGGAAGTTCGTCAAGAAATTAAAAATAGAACTACCATAGGATCTCGCACTTCCATTTCTGGGTGTTTATCCAAAGAAATAAAAACACTATGTCAAAGAGTTATCTGCACCCCCATGTATACTGTAGCATTATTCATAATAGCAGAGATATGAAAACAATTTAAGTGCCCATCAATGGACAGATAAAGAAGATGTGGTGTGTGTATACATATATACACACATACATACATACAATGGAATACTATTCAGCTATACAAAGGATGAAATCTTGCATTTGTGACAACATAGATGGACTCTGAAATAAGTCAGAGAAAAAAAATACCTATAATTTCACTTAAATGTGAAATTAAAAACAAAAACCAAAACAAGCTCATAGACACAGAGAAAAGATTGCTGGTGCCAAAGGCAAGAGGTGAGGAGTGGGTAAAATTAGTGCAGAAAGTCAAAAGTTATTAACTTCCAGTTATAAGATAAGTAAATTCAGGAGATGTAAAGTACATCATGGTGACAATAGTTATTAATACTGTGTTGCATATTTAAAAAGAGAGTAAAATGAAGTCTTCATAACAAGAAAACAATTTTTTTATGATTACAGCTTTTAATTAGACTTCTTGTACTGATCATTTCGGATAGATTTTGATTAGAGTTGTCCCAAATTGTGCCTTTTCTTCTTCTATCTTATCCAACTGGGGAGTGATAGAAGGCAGTGGACCCATCAAAATCATCATGATGCACCCTTGTCTTCCCTCCTGCTTTATGCCAAGAAACGGTAGCAGGGCATGATCTGGGAACACAGGCATTTAAGGGTTCCTTTTAAATGTATAATCAAAGATCTGTGCTAGTCTTCATAGCAGCATAGTTTTTGATATGACATATTTGTATCTTTGCATTACTATCACCTTTTTGGCTAAAATAACTATTTCCATTGTCTTAAAATATTAGCCTGGTTAATTCAACCCTTCATTTAAGTTATAAACTGGACATTTCAAGAAGATCTCTAGCATTTCAACAATGATGATTAGTCCAGAACTTGGTGGATAATATAGTTTTAAGTATATAAAAGCTCTGGAAGCTTATCGGTTTCAATTTATAATCCCTCATGGAATTTCCTAAGAGTTGAAAGCTTTGACAAGACTTTAACGCTTCAGTGAACTATGAATAATCCAGAAAGCATAAGCACTTGAATATCATAATGTATTTAAATAATGAGGACTGAAATTAGATATGTATATAATTACCTCATATATAGCTATAGATAGTAGTAATGAATCTTTTGGCACAATAAGAGTAATGTAATAATTTATTATTTTTCTTAGGTTATCAGTGGAACAGATCTGTTCTGTTTTGGAGTAACTAGAATAATTATTTTACATATTATATTCATAAGGAACAGAAGATGTCTTTGGGTGAACTCATGTGTCAACACACTAATTATGTAGCTGTATCCAATAAAGCTTGAGAAAGATGTTTAGGTCAGTGGCTTAGAGAAAAAAAAATTCCTTCAGGAAGTTTAAAATCTCTTTGTTTTAGGAAACTAAAGCATTGTAACTCAATAAAGTTTTTTTAAACAAAATGAGCCACAGAAAATAAGTCCTTTAGGGTATAAAAACAGATTCTATGCAAGTGTGGTTTTTCCATTAATAGCCATTCATCTTATTTAAAATTAAAGTTTTGATGTGAAGCTTTTATTTAAAAAAAGAAAGAGGCAAGACTTTTCAGTTACTAAGACATATATTAATTGACCTATAATGATCATATTCCGAGCCAATATCTTAATAAATTCAAAATCAAGATTTCCTCATATGGTCTTCATAGGACTTGACTAGCGACATTTTAAAACAAATACAAAAACTACACTTTAAGCAATAAAATTTATATTTCTTAATGAAATTTTCTCTCTCTCTCACTCTCTCTTAAAAACACACACAGAAACACTCCTTTGGCCTCACATTTCCCTCCAGCAAGAGGTGCATGCCTTCAATTTTTTTCTCTCACTTTCTCTTGAACTATCTTCACTTTGGCCTCTGCCCTACCATTTCCTCAAAATTCATTTTCTAGGAGATCACCAACAAACTCTTCCTTACTAATTTTCATGATGGGTTCTCTCTCAGTCTTTGACTTCTTTCAACTCTCTTGAGCATTCGGAAAAGTTTCATCTTCTGTCCTTGAAGTAGCTCTCTACTTCCAGGGCGTGACCATCTCCGGAATGCTTCTTTTCTCCTTCAAACCACTGAGGGTTAGAGTAACCCGGTGGTAGCTCTCCAAATCCTGCTCTTTTCTACCCTCCACACTCCTCAGCTATCATGAGGGAGATCCAAGGAGAATGGCAAAGTTCCTTTTCCCACAGGGCACATGGCAGAAACGACCAAATTCCAAGCCTCTTCTCAGTACCAAAAATACCTCTATAGCTTCTCCCTTTCATTAATTTAACAAGGTGTCTTTAAACCTTTTTAAAATTTGCATAGACACAGCATGTACTTGCTGTGACTGTTTTGTGTTCAACTTTGTGGATTTACTTCTGTAAGCAACTCATAAGACCCTTCATGTTTAGCAAACGATTCATGATTAATTTCTTGAGATAAGTTTATTTTTCTTACTTTGTTCTTCTGATATTGTTTTTCCTAACTTACACAATAATATAATCAATTCTAGTTCTTAATTCAAAACAACAGGGATATGTTTACTAGTCACATCTAGCTATCCACATGTATTCTTTAGGAACATATGAAATTAAATCTCAAATAATTATATTGTTATTGATAGAACTGGTATCTAGATTATTTATCTTTTAATGACTTCTTCCTTCTTTGTGATTTTTGTTTCTTTCAGGACAAAGAATATGGAGCTAAAGGAGACATGGATCTTTTCCTCAGTTTATTTCCTAGGAATACATATAAAATATGTATATAACTGACTATAATATAAAACTATCATATGAGAAATATAGATAGTGTCATAAAAGAGTAGAGGAGGGAAATTGAACTCTTCCTGCAGAGTATTGGGTGTATCTCCATAATGATAGCATATGAAAGAAACCTCATGAAAAGTTAGGACCACCCAAAATGCAGTCTTATAGCAATTGCATAGTCATTCGGGCATCTTTTCCCACATTATTTCTCAATTTTATTCCCAAGCAAAAAAACCAAAAATCCTTCTTCATTAAAAATTTCAACAAACAAAAAGATTCAAACTCTATGCTATTATTTTTCTAGAATGATGAACAAAATTTCAAGAATATTTGAAAAATAATTGAATGTTATTTATCTAATTTAAGAATAGGTATCTCAACACACATGACTGGTTTTGATCAACTGTAATTATCATCCCTTTCAAAGCTCAAATTTTCCCATCTTTAGCAAGAGCATCCTTTTCAAATGAGCTCATGTTCCTTTGGATGTGACCCTAAAAGTCTTTTTGCTACTATCCTGTGTGATACCATGTTCCACGCTTTCCTTGGACATTTCCTGCTCCACGATTGGAATCAGTCATTTCTCTAGGAGGGACTCATTTTACTGGGAGAAGTAATTAAGACCCTCTCATGGGAAATAAAAACTCTTGTTGTTATTAGGTTGGACATTCTTATTAGGCCTCTGCAGTGAAATGAGTTAAGAAGATAGTTTAATAGTAGATAGACAGACAGACATTTTTAAGACAAATAATGCTTCATGAGGTCTTACAATATTACTTCCATTCAAATTTAGGACCACAGGATTTTATATATCTTTTTCTATACATATCACCTTTCTTTTACACCAAGAATCTCTAGGGGACAAGATATAATAAAGTTTGTATATTCCATGAGCATTATTTTTAATTTATCCTACTTTACACTCACACCATTCCTAAAAAATATTAATGCTTCCATTACATATCTGAGGATAGTTTAACTTTTTACATATACTTTGCCAATTTCCCTGTCTTATTAGCTGTATTATATCTACAGTGTCTGGGCATATAGGCAATGCATACTGTTTTCCTTCACGTTTAAGCCTTCTTCAATTTTAATTCTATAAGTGACTATGTGTTTAATGCTAACCACCCTCCCCATGTCAATGCCTTTATAGTCATTTGGTTATCTGAAGACTGTTCTCTAGATTTCTCTGGAAGGCTCCAAAGAACAAATTCCCTGAGTTCCTCCATGTTGGTAAAACTTTGTTCATGCCTTTTATTGGAAAGTCAGTTTTGCTGGATTTTATTTATGTTGACTCCATTTTATTTTCTGGAGTTTGTTCAGTATGTCATTCCTTTTTTTTCCTACAAAAAGCATTGCTGTTGAGACTCTAATAATAATCTAATTCCCTATCTCGTGTAAGCTTTTGTCTTGATATCCAGATGAATTTTTGATTTTAAAAATCTTAAGTTCAATAATTTTAATAGAATATGTTTTGCAGTTAGTCATTCTGGATCCAAATTCTTAGGTACCCAATGAACTTTTCCAGTATGAACTTCTATTTTTTTTTAACATCAGGAAAATTTTAAGTTACAGGTTATTTTTTGTATGTTATTTTCCACATTTTGTTATCTTCTTCAAAAAGTCCAGTCATGTATATTTTTATCTTCTTTGACTTTCATCAATAATTGTTTATTGAATCCTTTTCATGTTTTTTTTTATTTTTGAAATTGCCTTTTTAATCTTCTAAATTTAAAAAGACATTTTCTGCTGTATTCCTTGTGTATCTCCTTATTACAATACCTTTAAGTCTTGTTTTTCTTCTATTTTTAATTGTTGCCAGAGGCTTATTACCTCATTTCTGTATTATTCTAATTCTCACTTATGCTGCTTTTTCATGTCTTATCAATTTCAAAAGGTTTATAACTCACCTTAAAATTTTAACTCTGTTAGGTATATTAATCTGCACTTTTTTCTTATAAAAAATGTACAAAATTTGACCTTGTTATCTGTTCATTATTCTTATGCAAAACAGTTTTCCTGAAGTTTTAAAAGAAGGCTTGGCTCAGAGTCTTTACTAATTTAGAAAATAACAGAATATAGAGCCCTGAGACTATATACAAAAAAAAAATACTAGCATGCTTTTTGGGATTTTCTGGGTCTATTGCCTCTACCCCACTTTTATTTGGACATTTTTTTTCCTATCTGTCCATATCTTAATTTTTATTCCACTCTCATCTGTTTCTCCTCAGTATATAGTTCTGTCTTGGCAGGGAACCCTACCTAGTCACTTTGGGGAGCTCTTAAAGGGTAGGATCTAGCTCTCTAGTGCGTGTTATGGACCCATATGCTCACCCACTGTTTCACTGGGCAAGTCATCCCCCCTTGTGAGTTTCTGTCCAAGTTGGCTCACAGCAGTTTCTACAGCTTTCAGCTGCGTCAGGTGCCTTTGGCTTCCATTTGCTTTCCAATTCATGTATGTGGACACCTCGCAAGTTTGGCGGATTTGTTTTGTTTTGTTTTCAATTCAGCCTACTTATATTTTGGGATCCATGGAGGTAATTTGCCACCTCGCTTTGTTGTAAATATTGTCCAGGAGTTTTAGTTTTTGCTAAACAATTTTACTATCTTTTCATGTGATAATTAAAAAAAAATGAACTTCTGTCATTACTACCATTTATCAAGAATCCTACACAGTTAACATTTCCCCGAATACTTGAAATATATTCTTTATTGGGAAAGTTTCTCTGGATATCCAGTACTTATTGGATTACTAAATACAAAACTCCTTTCTAGAGATTACTGAAACATTTTTTATCTAATATTTTATCCAATATTACTGCTATTTATCTAACATTTTTTTCATTACCTAATTTTTTGGCTTTTTCTGTTTTATATCCATTTTGTCATCTATTTGAGCTTTTTCATTTTTAATCTACTAAAATGTAATCCTCATTTTCCTTTTTTAGAAGTAACTGCAAAAATCTACTAATTCTTTTTTCTATAATGTCTCTTTAATTGCATGGCTAAGCTGGTTGACAAAATGAAGAAAAGCTTCGAAGACCCAAAAAGGTAAGAAACTACAAACCCATATATATATGTATATATATATATAACATATATACATATATATATATATAAACTCCAAACTACATATACATATATATATATGTATGTATATATAAAATGCGTTTTTATAATTTGGATTTTGAGTTTATTTTGGGGGTTTAAAAATTATATCTTACTAAATAGGCATTTGCAAAAGTTAAATAAACAAGCCCAAAGTCAAAATCCTAAAACATGACAGACTGCTCATGAAAACTGAAAATGGATATTCAGGATTGTCTGATGCCTTCCTCCATCCTCAAAATGTTGTTCATGTTGAATATGCTCTAATTACCTACAAAACTGTATTTTGGGAATTACATGAGGTAGCATTTACAAAATAATTTGAAAATAACAAAATCCATGTAAATCCAAGGTATTCTTATTACAAAACAATGCTATTTTGCCTTTACAAACAGACCCTGAGTTTATCATTGACTCTTTCACCCTGCTTCTTTTAAAGTGGTAGCTAGTAGGTGCTCCTGTCCTAATAAATTAGTTTTAGACAAGGCTCTAACCCCTAAAGGCATGTAAAACTGAGCCTATTTTCTTTTTTCAGATTTTACTAAACACATGGATATGGCTAAGTCCCAGGGTGATACAGTGATGGAAAGCAAAAATATAAAACCTGCATATTTCCTTTGTGGACAATCTATTCTAAGAATGATATCAGCCATCCTTTGAAATAGTCCATGTGGTACATAATAATGCTGTTGTATCTCAGAATAGGGTTTCTTTTAGTCATTTACATCATAGTTTCAAAGGACATATATTTTCTGAAGCCAAAGCACAATTGTAAGATAACCACTACTTAGGGGGAGGCAGAGCTAATAGATTTTAACCAAAATGATGGCAAAACCCTAAAGGAAGAGATACAAAGTTTGTCATAATTTACATCCAATCTTGACTTGCTACATCAAAACTTCTTTAAAAAAAAAATCACAGAAGATATGGTAAAATAGCTGCCAAATGGAATAGTGTGTGAGCGTCATCCTAGCAGTATGATAAGTGGTTTACAGATTGAACATATATGGAAAACAAAGAATCTTTTTATATTCCCCTGGGAAATTTAAGCAGTCACATGTTCTATTATTGTCTTCTATTATGAAAAATAATTTAGGAATTGGAAATGTGAGGTGTATGAATTTCCATATTTCATAAGAAAACATGTAACTTCTAAAATACAATTCTCAGCAAAAAATATTATCTTTGGAATGCCATTAATATCATATGCTTATATTCAGTGCCTTCTAAATGTAAGTTTTCCCTATAGAGTTGGCTCTGTTTAAGTGTGTTTTCCCAATAGCTTATTTCTTATCAGAGAATTTAGAACAAAAGAGACAGCACACTTCTGGACCAGATCAACTCCTTTTCTCTCACTATATTGAGAAAGAATCTGTGATTCAGAGAGTTACTTACTAAGAGTATAAAATAAAATCTTAACATACTGTGCTCAAAAGCTATCTTGTTGAATGCACGAATGAATTAATCTTACCTAATCAGTGGAAAAACTAACATAGCACACAATTTTGCTTTTGAGCCTTACTCTCTTGGTCAAATACTTAATGCTGAGGTCTTTTGTCATGATATATGTTTTAAATAGAGGTATAAAGCCATACTAAGTGAAAAATAATTTGCATATCTTGGCTTATGCTGTCAGCATGAATTTCAGAGACATAATTTTAGTGCTATGAGTTTTCTATATTTTATGTTTCCTCCATGGTAAACAATGATATTGTATTTGCTATTTCATCTAAACTCTGAAATAACTTTGTGAGAGGTAGACAGCACAACTATTAAAGAGAAAACTGAGAATCCACATTATTACACAAAACCTGTTAGGAATTTGCTGATGCATTTTCATATATCCCCAAGGAGTTTAGTTTGTTATTTATTTTTTAGAAAGTAAGAACAATATTTTATATATAAATACATTACACTTGTATGTATGTACATAGTTGGGGACAATAAGAATGTGTGGTTCTCTCTTTTATTATAATCTGCCACTAAGATTCCATATGTCTAGACATGTTTATAGGCCTCTTCCAAGAGCTTATTTATGGACAGTCCACAAAGCCTACCACAACAAAAGTTTAAAAAAGAAGACTCACCTTGCTAAAAGCATGAAAACAAAAAATATTTTGTCCAGATTATCTCCAGAGACTTGGGTCTCACTGCTTTGGAGAAAGTTTGCTGGGGAGAAAAAAAAAATTTAAATAACTACTTTTCCTCCCAACAAACAAAATTCCAGGACTAGAAAAATTCACTGGTAAATTACACCAAACATTTAAAGAAGAATCAAGATCAAGAACAAGATACCACTCTTGTTCTCACTTTCACCACTTTTATTCAACACAGCGGTAGAAGTCTTAGGTAGGCAGAGCAATTAGGCAAGCAAAAGAAGTAAGTTATCCAAATCACAAAGGAAGAAGTGAAATTGTCTCTCTTTGTAGATGACATGGTAATATATATAGAAAACCCTAAAGAGTCCACCAAGAAAATTGTTAGAATAATTTAATAAAGTTGCAGGATACAAAGTCAATATACAAAAATCAATTGCATTCCTAGACACTAAAAACAAGCTATCAGAAAGAGAAATAAAAAAAAAAAATCACATTTAAAATTGTATCAAAAAGAATAGGATACCCAGGATTAAATTTAACCAAGGAGGTTAAAGGCCTGTACACTGAGAATTATAAGATACTGATAAAAGAAAATGAAGAAATAAATAAAAGGAAAGATATTCTGAGCTCATGGATTGGAAGAATTATTACTGTTAAAAATGTCCATACTATCCAAAAAGCCATCTACAGATTCAGTGCAATACCTATCAAAATACCAATAACAATTTATTCATAGTAATGGAACAAACAATCCTAAAGTTTGTATAGAATCACAAAAGATCCTGCAAGGCCAAAGCAATCTTGAGAATCTTGGCAATGATGTTTACGGATTTAATAACAAACACAAAGACACAAAATCAAAATAAGTAGGGCTACATAAACTAAAGAGTTTATACACATCAAAAGAAACCATCAACACAATGAAAAGGCAGATGACCAAATGGGAAATAAATTTTTGCAAATCATATGTCTGATAAGGAGTTAATATCCAAAATACATTAAGAACTCCTACAACTCAAAAGCAAAGAAACCCAAAAAATCTGTTTAAACAGTGGGCAGAGAATCTGAATAGATGTTTTTCCAAAGAAAACATGAAGATGGCCAACAGGTAGGTGAAAATGTATTAAAAATCAGTGCTCATCAGGGAAGCAGAAATCAAAACTACAAGATACCACCTCACACCTGTTAGAATGGCTATTATCAAAAAGACAAGAAATAACAAATGCTAGTGATGAAGGTGAGAAAAGGGAACCTTGTACATATTGGTAGAAATGCAAATTGGTGGAGCCACTATGGAAAAAGTTATGAATGAAACTTCCTCAAAAAATAAAAGAGAGCTACCATGTGATCCAGTAAGTCCACTTCTGGGTCTGTATCCAAAGGAAATGAAAAGTAAGTTGAAATGATTTCTGTACCTCCATGTTACTGCAGCATTGTTTACAATAGCGAAGTTATAGAAATAACCAATGTGTCTATTGGTGAATGAATAAAGAAAATGTTTATATATACAAAGGAATACTATTCACTTATAAAAGAAGGAAATCCTGCCATTTGAAACAAAATGGATGTACCTTGAGGACATTATGCTAAGTGAAATAAGTCACACAGATAAAGACAAATAGTTGCAGTCTCATTTATATGTAGAATTTTTAAAAATAAAGACTTCCAGTTATAAAATAAATCTTGAGAATGTAACATACACATGGTGACTACAGTTCATACTGTATGTTGTATTGAAGGTGTTAAGAGATAATATCTTACAAGTTCTCATCACAAAGAAAACAGTTTTAACTGTGTGGTGATGGACATTAAACTTATTGTGGTGATCATTTGTCAAGTATATCTCAATTTAAAAAATTGAAGCAGAAATAATGAAATAACTATTTTGTTCACACTAAAGCCTTTGGAGAATCTGTGAGGAAAAGGATTCTTTTCAGGAACCACCAACTACAATAGCAGCAGGGGACCTGGCAGCAGAACATGTGACAGCAATTCTGTCAGAAGTGGCTAGAAGCATCCAGGGATTTCTAGTAAACTAGTTGGAAAAACTGAAGTCAGCATAGAGGTATGACTAGGAAATACCTCTAGTCAGCCTAGAGGTGTTCCCACAGAAAATGGGGAGGTGCTTTTCTTGGCTTTGGGATCTAGGGACGGCTTGCTAATCAGTACAAGCCCCAGAGGTCAATGAGTTTGAGAAAACTCATCCATAGAGAACAGGAAACACAAGTGAGAATGATTTTGAAGACAGGTTCAGGCTTACTCTAGAAATTAGAGGGTAGAACCAGGAAACTCATGAAGTTACTGGTATAAATTTGGCTCTGTTTTTGTTTCTTGATGAAATAGCCTGAAGATAGTTGAGCTAAGATAAGAGCACCTATAAAAATAAAAGTGTTTTTTCATGCTTCTCTTTATTTAATCCCATAGATAAATGCAATATACAGGAAAATTGTAATAAACTTTTAACAGAGAAAGAGACTGAGCATCAGAAAGCATAACTGACAAAATTTACATGGTGGCTGTAAATGATGAAGCATGGATTTAAAACTAAATAGATTAAGAAACAGAATCCTGGTCTTTGGATTCTTAATTCACTGTACTCCATCAGCAATAATAAGCTTAGCTTTAGTAACTTCACATTTTTAAACAAAACATTGTAATTTTTATACCACTCAGTTATAAAAATGGCAGGGTAGCTAAGCACATTTAGTATAGAAGAATTTTCAAAATTCATAGAAATCACACTTTCTTTTTCATTATAAAAAATATATTGTATATATAAAAGCTTCAAAACATTTAGATTGTAAAATGAAACACAGAGATTCCAAACACCACATACTTCTAACTACACCCTTGTTAATGATTTCTTGTGGATTCATCCAAAAATGTTTTAAGTACGATTGTATTTTTAATATGTCAATCAAATAAACATACTTTTTTGCAATGTTTTTAATGCAACAACTCAACAAATTGCCTTGGGTATGTTTCCCAGTATGAAAATATGTGGATTTACTAATATCTTTCTATGTTTTTCTGTTATATATATAGTTATATATATACATATATAATATATAGTTATATATGTTATATAATATATAGTTTTATATATATATAATATTTCATTGATTTTGTAGGAATATCTTTAGCTGTTTGTCAACTTGGCCAAGTTGAACATATTTTCATATGGTTTTGGCCATGTGTCCTTTCCCTGTTGTGAAGTATACATTTATAGTCCTTGAATACATCTAACCCATCCTTTTTATTTAAAATAGCCATTTTTGTTTTCAGTATTAATTAGTGAGTTTTTTATAATGTATAAAATGATTCTTTTGTGAATATTGTTTGTTCCAAATATGTACCATGATTTTCTTTAAACACTGTGCAAATGAAAGTATTATAGATTGTTTTGACTTTTTCATATATTTAAAAATTACAGTCTACTTTAGAAATTCTAATCAGGAATTTGAATCTAGAGATATCTTTACCCACTCAAGTGCTTTCAAAAGAAAATAAAATACTTCTAATATTTTATGATTTGTGTTTTAAATCTTCAATCAATATGGAATTTTACTTTCCAGGAAAGAAATAAGGTAGGGGATATAACTTATTTTCCCCTAATGCTTTCTCAGTATAGCAACACACTATCAAATAATTGATATTAATCCCCATTAATTAATTAAAAACTTCACTGTTGCATGCATCAAATCACCACATATATTTGGGTTTTTTTAATGGTTCTAATTTTCTGTTAACATATTACTAAAAATTGTTTTAACAAGTGAATTTTTTAATTTACCCAGGAAATTTAATTGTTTATTAATTCTATCAGATTTTATTAGTAGTCCTTTTACTAACCAGCTATTTCTTTTCTTGAAAAATCACATACTAGAAAATCAAAGCTAATTAATGAGAATATAGAGTAATTTTATGACTTCAGGGATAAGTAATGATTTCTTAAATAGGACATAAAGATTAACCATAAAGAAAAATAAATGAATTATATTAAAAATTAAGAATATAAACTCACCAGAAGACAACATTAAGAGAGTGAACAGGCAAGACATCAGGTGAAGAAAAATATTTGAAATGAATATAACCAAAGAGGACTCCGAGTATATAAAAAACTACAAATCAAAAAAGTCCAAAAGAAAAATCACCTTGAGTAATCACTTCAAAAAAAGGCATACACAAATGGTCAATAAATGTCAGGAAAGATGTTTACTCTCATTTATTACTGTGTGAATTTAAATTAGCCACAGTTATACTGGCAGTCAGAGGGTGGTGGGCTGGCCTTCCCACCAAACAGGCAGCTCTCAACAAAAATGGCAGGTTGGAATTCAGACAGTGCTCAGTGCTGGCTTCTACACAGAGGCTTAAGAGAGTCCCCAGCTGCTCAACTCTGTCTTCCAGCTGTGGCTGCAGTTCCTGGGTCTAGAGCCCATTACCTGGGCTGTCTGTGCTCTGCACTTGCGGACAGTACCAAACTCAACACGCACCTGTAGGATCTTTACCAGGACATGCAGAGATTCATACACCACCTACTGCCCCATTACTTGTCTTAAGTTTCCTAAACATTCCATTGACACCATAATGAGATCAGCCCGAGTGATGTGGAGACAGATCTATGGCTTGGACTACAACTACATGGTGACCAGCAAACAGAAGCACTGCACCTGGAGACATACATTGCCATACATAAAATCCTGATTAAGCACTACAAGTACCCAGAGGGATTCAGAGGTATAACTGCAACCCCAACTTTGCCATCTGTGGCCTCCACTACATTCAGAAGAGCATTTACATCCAACTGGGGACTGCCTATAGGAGGCTCCAGCTGTGTGGGAGGAGGAAGTGATTAATCTGTATGGGGACACTCAGTACATCCCACTATAGCAGATGAGCTGCTTCTTCAGCATAAGTCCCAAATCAAACAGTTCACATTTAGTGGGCTGGGGATGGATGACTTCCTGGGGCATGGCCTAGAGTTTGCCCAAACACCCTCTACAAGGATGTGATAGATGCCACACAAGATGTGCACATGAAGGGCCCCATGTACCAACAGACATAGTAGTACATGGAGAAGTATATCCCAAGAGTGGAGGAAACATTCCTCCATCCTGAGCTGCCTGGTGGCCCATGGCTAGTCCTCATCACCATCAGTACTTTCTGCTTTGCGGACAAGGGGTACAGTATGTGTTGGGTTTTGACTAGTGTCAACTCTTTAAGGAGGTCATTGTCCTGGCAGACAAGTTCAGATTTTGAAAGTACAAGCCTTTCAATAACTCAATTGGAAGAGTTCACTACAGTGGAACTGTACCATCAGCCTGGAAAAGGGCAAGATCTATAAGGAGGGGAATCTGTCAGACTTCCTGCATGGTGGAAAGGTGCAGCCCTGTGTGCTGTATCTCAGAGGCCACTTCTGCAGGGACCTGGTAGATCTCCTGCTGCTGCATAGCTCTTGACAGGGTGTCGTCATCCGCAAGATGCAAAACAAGATCTGCATCACCTGTGCAGAATAGAACTCACACTCACTGACAGCTATTCCTCTAAAATTAGGAACAAGACAGGGATGTCCACGCTCTTCATTTTTATTCAACATAGTACTGGAAATCCTAGCCATAGCAATCAGGCAAGAAAAAGAAATAAAAGACATCCAAATTAGTAAGAAGTAAAAACATCCCTATTCCTAGATGTAATGATACTATATATATAAAACCCTAAAAACTCCACCAAAAATCTATTAGAATAAATGAATTAGTAAAGTCACAGAAAAATTAAAAAGTCAACATAAAGAATCCGTTATGTTTCTTTATACTAATAATAAACTAGTAGAAAGAAATCAAGAAACAATCTCATTTATAATTGCATCATAAAGAATAAAATACCTAGGAATAAATTTAGACAAGGAGGTAAAAGATCTGTACCATGAAAACTATAAAATATTAATGAAAGAAATTGAAGACAACATAAAAATGGCAAGATATACCATACTCATGGACTAGAAATATTAATATTATAAAATATCCATACTACCCAAAGCAAGCTAAAGAATCAATGTATTTCCTTCCAGAATACCAACAGTATTTTTCCCACAATTAGAATAATCCTAAAATTTGTATGGACTATGAAAGATGCCAAAATAGCCAAAGGAACATTGAGAAAAAAGAATAACACTGGAGGTATCACATCCACATTTTGAAGTATACTACAAAGCTATAGTAACCAAAATAGTATGGTACTGACACAAAACTAGAAACATAGATCAATGGAACAGAATATAAAGCCCAGAAATAAACCCATGCTTATATAGTCAATCTATGACAAAGGAGGCAAGAATATAAATTGGGAAAAAGGCAGTCCCTTCAATAAATGATGTTTGGAAAACTGGACAGCAACATAAAAAAAAATATGAAACTGGACCACTTCCTTACACCATGCACCAAAATCTAAGAAATGAAACCATAAAACTCCTAAACAAAAACATAACAGCAGTCTCTTGGTTTATGACATTGGCTTTAGCAATATTTTTCTGTATCTGCCTTCTTGTGCAAGGGAAGCAAAAGTAAACTTAAACAATGGGGATTACATCAAATTTAAAAGCTTTTGCACAGTGAAGGAAACCATAGACAAAATGAGAAAGCAAACCACTGAACAGGAGAATATTTTTGGAAATTGTATATCTGATAAGGGGTTAATACCTAAAACATATAAAGAAATCACACAACTCAATACAGACCAAAAAAAACTAATAATCCAATTAAAAAATGTGCTGAGGACCTGAATAGATACTTTTTCAAAGAAGACATACCTATGGCCACACAGGAAAAGATCCTCAACATCACTAATCATCAGGGAAATGCAAATCAAAGCCACAGTGAGATATCACCTCACACCAGTAAGAAGAGCTAGCATCAAAAAGAAGAACTAACAAGTGTGGGCAAGGATGAGGAAACGAGAACCCTTGTGCACTGTTGGAAGGAATGCAAATTGGTGCAGCCACTGTGGAATACAGAATAGAGTATCTTCAAAAAATTAAAAATAGAGATACAATATGACCTAGTAATTCCATTTCTGGTATTTACCCCCCAAAAATGAAAACACTTATTTGGAAAAATATATGCATCCCTATATTCATTGCAGATTTATTTTTATCAGCCAAGATATAGAAGGAACCTAAGTGTCCATTGATAGATGAATGGATTAAGAAAAGCTATGGTACATATATACTATAAAATATAAGTCATAAAAAAGAATGAAAATTCTTCTTTCAATTCTAAAAGGATCTAAAGGATGTTATGCCAAAGGACCTAAAGTGTGTTATGCTAGGTGAAATAAATCAGAGAGAAAAAGAAATACCAGATGATTTCACTTATATGTGAAACCTAGAAATCAGACAAACAGAAACAGACTCATAAATACAGAGAACTGGTGGATGCCAGAGGGGAGTGGGGATAAGGGATGGTTGAAATACATAAAGGGATTCAGAGGTACAAACTTCTAATTATAAAACAAGTAAATCATGGGGATGAAAAGTAGAACATAGAAAACACAGTCAATATTATAATATGGTAATTACAGCTATTGGTGAGCACATCATAATGTATATAATTGTTGAAACACTATGTTGTACACTTGAAATTAATAAATCATATGTTAACTATATTTCAATAAAAATAAATAGATTATGTTACAAATACATTAGTAGAGAGCAAGCAATCAAGCAAATAAGCCTAAGTATATACATTAATAGAAAAATCTGATTGTCAACTCTCATATGCATCCTTAGCCAAACTCCACGATATCTTCTAGCAAAGCTTGAAAACACATGAAAGTTATGTTCAATATCAGTTTCAGAAAAAAGGTAATGACAAGAAGCAATTATTGCTGTGACTGTGCTGGAAGTGAGTTTTTAAAATTCTAAGATCTTAGTAGATGAATGGATAAAGAAGATGTGGTACATATACACAATGGAATATTATTCAGCCATAAGAAAAAAACAAATCCTACCATTTGCAACAACATGGATGGGGCTAGAGGGTATTATGCTCAGTGAAATAAGTTAAGCAGAAAAAGACAAGTATCAGATGATTTCACTCATATGTGGAGTATAAGAACAAAGAAAAATACTGAAGGAACAAAACAGAAGACTCACAGAACCCAAGAATGGACTAATAGTTACCAAAGGGAAAGGAACTGAGGAGGATGGGTGGGAAAGGAGGGACAAGGGGGAAAAAGGAGCAGTACGATTAGCAGACATAATGTTGGGGGGGCACGGGGAGGGCTGTACAACTCAGAGAAGACAAGTAATGATTCTATAGCATCTCACTACACTGATGGACAGTGACTCTAATGGGGTTGGTGGGGGGACTGATGAAGGGGATAGTTTAATAATCATAATATTGCACATGTAATTGTAGATTAATGATACCAAAATAAATTATTAAAAATAAATAAATAAATAAAATTCTAAGATATTTCTAGCTTTAAATGTCTTTTTACTGCTTTAAATTTTCTGCAAGTATTCTTGTACTGAGTTGTGAATGCACTGATTCTGTTTCCCAAAAAGTAAATCTAATATCAACATCATTAATTTTGTCTGCCAAGTCAAACTGTACCTCAAGCCATTTTTATACTGAAAGGAAAAAGAACTCTTGCATTTCTGTATCCCGAAGAGTTCCGCGTAAGTTGCTGTGTCTGTCAAGAAATAATTACCTAGTTGGAGATGTCATAGCTCACAATGTCATTATAAAACTCACTCAGGGGAAATTAGCCTAACTTCATATTTTTGTAATGAATAATGGCACTTAAGCTCTTTATAGACTTCTCTGCTGCTATATTAGCAACATTTTTATATTGGTTCTTAATTCTCTGATATCATGAAATGTAGTCTAATTTATCTTTCTTATATTTTCTGTCCCCATTTAGTGTTCTACATGTCTGATTCATCCTGTGAAGGGCTCCTTTGGAAATTCTGAGGCTTCTCACCTTCATTAATACTGGAGACTGTATACATTTAGTGAACAGGAGTGAGTTGGAGCTGGAAATGAATGCTGGTATATGCATACACACAAGTATTTCAGCATGATTCTTACAGGTTTTTAGGTGTGGCAGGCTGACAGGAAGATAAACTTGCAAGTTCAGTGACTCTGGGCCTGTCTGGAATAGACCCATCACCTGGCCCAGTGTGGCAGGGATGCTAGCTGAAGGCTCAGGTGATGTCACTTGTTCCAGTTCTTTCCTCACTCACCACTGTAATAAGGATGGGCTCTCAACAGGACTTCCTCTGGGGAGACACAGGACTCACCAACTGGAACACTGCCGCTGTCACTTCTTGTAAGAGTCTCTCCCCCATCCTCAAGAACAGAGTACTTGCTTGTCCTTTTCACAAACCCAATAAATGTGTGCCACCAGAAAGGCCATAAAGAACTGAACTTTAAAGCTCTGAGACTCATTTAGAAACTGCTCACACAGGAAATTTAGAAGTGGGAACCACATCCCAGTCGGTGGTTCACCTATCCCCTATAAAAACACAGGCTACAGTGCCTATTTCAAAGTTGGGCAACTGTAGCTGACCTTGGAGGGCATGGTACTTTTTAGTACAATGTGGTGGTTTCTTTTTACATCCAAGATTGGTGGAAGGAAGATTTGTTACAGCCAGATAAGAAGTAATTCTTTGGCTGTGATTCAGACGGATTTGAAAAGTATGATTTTCTTGGAAGAAAAATGAATCCTTGAACGGTTTCCTCCTGCCGCCACCACCACAGACAGGGCTAACAGTGATTTACAGCAGCATATTGCCTAATTTTCCATCTGCATATTGTTTGGAAAGGGTAAAACTTATGGTAATATAATGTGAAAATGAGTGAAAACAGAATTTGTTTGCTTTCCTGTCTGCCTACAGACAGCCAGGTTTTCGTAGGTGTAATGCAGAGGATCTGTTTGCTTGGTGTATTAGCTGTGTTTCAATGTGGGCTCCAGTGTGTGTTTCAGGATCAGGCTGCAGAGAAAACTTTTAGGAATGTAGTACAGATAAAACACCAAGAGACAGCATTTATGTGAGATAAAATGCATGGCAGCTTATTAGCTATTGTCAGAACAGTCAAAGGCCTTCCTTTTTAGACAAATGTGTGGGAAAAAGTATTCTGTTCCTGTCAGTTTAGATTACAGTAAGAAAAGAAGATAATTCTCTACGTTAGTCATTTTCAGCCCCTTAGGAACTTGGAGGGATAGAGATAGAACAGAGAGGATAGGATTTTCTCTCCAACATCTAACTCTTCAGCTGGATCTGTTCCTCTCTTCTCTCCTTCACATATTGAGAACACGACTTGAATGTATGAAATGGGTTTCTTTTTAAAAGATGTGAAAACCATTACTGTAACTGCAACAACTAAAATCACCATGCAAGCAAAAAAGGTAGTATCAACCAGTTTTAGGCTTTTTAAAGAAATACTGACCTCAGAATGTGAAAACAAACTACACCTCACGCACCCCTTTTCATTAATTTAATGCCATCCATGGAGAGAAAATATCCATTAGCATGATACCCAAACTTAGCTAGAGATACAATTATGATTTATTGGAAATTGAGCCTTGAAAGTGGCAATTTACCCAGTGTGACAATGCTAGATAAAAGAAGTTGGATTCTATTCATGTCTTTGTATCACACTGTTTATAACAAAAATAATTGATAGTTTGGATAATAATAGGTGCTATATATTTGATGAATTATTTTCTTAAGCTTCTTTTAAATAATTCTCAAAATGTCGCCTGGAGAGATTACTGAATCACATAGGAAAGAGGTAAATTCAATATTACATTTGGAAAATAGAATTCCATTGAGTAAGAAGATATCTGGTAACCTCACTCTGCTGTACTTCCTTAATGAGCATCAAATTTCAGGATTTTTGTTATTTTAGCTCTGGATACAGCCTGTTATAATCAGAGAAATCATGTGCCAAGTGTTCTGCTCCCTGTTTGAAGATTTCACTTACAAAACAGATCTAGCACACCGAAAACAGGACACAGCATTTCAGTATTGCTACAAAGTCTTCAGTAATTGCTGTGCAATGTTGCACACGTGCTCTGTACATGGCCTAGATTAGTATGCAGTACTAGGGTGAGCGGTGTAATTACTGTATAAAAGCTAGTATTATTGGCAGACTCACATTTCTTCTAACTTGAGCAAAGGTGATTTTGACTTGAGAAGTAACTGGAGATCAGAAAGCATAAGAGTTAACTGTATTTTAGCAGGGAAGTTGGCAGTTTATTCACCCTTAACTTACTCAAGAAAAAAAAGAAAAAGAAAATCAGCAGTATCTAAGAAGGAGCACAGCAGATTTTTTTTTCTTGTGGATCCAGTTAGTCCTGCAATTCTGTGAAGGCTGTTTGAACAGTTGAATTACTATGGAAACAGAAGAGAATAATACCTCCTCTCCCCAGCTTTCCATTCCAGGCTTGTATCCTTTCACAGATACATGCAGTCACTGGGGAAACAAGGTAGTCTCTAAGGAAACCTTCTGGAGCCAGGAGCATGTCAGGGAATGTAATCAGTGGTTAGACCTAGGCATACATGAGTCCTGGCTCCTCTGCCTGATGCAGCGATGTGGGGGGGCTCTCTCACACACTTGGCTTTAGAGAATATGAATAAATTCTCAGTAGCTTCTCTCCTTCAGATCTGTATGTTTAGCATTTGAACAGCTAATATTATACTCAGAGAATAACTCCATCATCAGTAATATTACAATTTAGCCTCTTAAAAGTAGCATTGTATGTTGTTTGGCATTTTTTGCAATAAAATTATAGTCAGTTATTACTTCTGTAAAAGAGTTAAAGTTGAACTGAGGTGTAGAGAACAATATTACATTATGTATCCAAATAGCTCATGAGATAGTCTCTTATTCAAAGAGTCGTAGTCTGAAGTACAAAGATGTACTTCAATGAGTTCACAAAACTTTTAATTTTTTAAAAATTAGGTATATAGTGTATATATTTTCAGATTCTGATAAAGGTCATGGTCTCTTTATCAGAATTATTCCCAAAAATGGTTAAGAACCACTCTTTCATGATGATTTAAGGTCAGTAGTAACAGCCGTACTAACTAAAGTAGCATTTTGCTGATGAATCAAAACTGAAATTTCTAATACAAATTAATTGAGAAATAACTACAGGCATTTTCAAACTTATGACTATTATAAAAAGACTGCCAACATATTTTCTCCTATCTGACAAAATGTGCAGATGAGAGATGGATTCCTAAATATTTCAAGTCAATCTAAAATTCTCCTCAAGGCTTTATGTCCTCTTGTGTGTTTCTTTTTGAATAGATAATTAGCAGATGCAGAGTCTCTATTAAAAATCAGACAAGCTGACAAAACACATGAATAATAGCAGCAAGAATCAGTTATACAGTGATTTCTAGTTTCCTGGCACTATTCTAAATGTTTTGCACACTTTATCTAATTTAATCCTGCAAACAACCTTATTAGGCATATTTGTTTTCATCCCATTTTTACAGATAATAATACCAACACAGAATATTGCATATTATATCCACAGTCAAAAAGTTAATAAGCAGCCTGACCTTAGAGTTTGCAAATTATCCACCACAGCTATGCTGCCTTGAGAATCAAAGGTAATATAGTGCAAAGAACAGTACACAATTTGAGGTTCACATCTTAGACTGGGGTAACAGCAGGACACCGTTAACATTTCCTCCCTTTCAGCAACACCAAATCCTCTTAACCCCGATTTCATAGTCTCTGTAGCCCTCAAACCCAATGTCATATCAACAACTTTAGTGATGCAACGTTTCATTGTGTCTTACCTTTTGTTTACCTCAACCTTTTCTCCAGGAAGAAAAGGATTTAAAGTCAGTGTTGTAAATTTGGATGCTAACCAGGTATACCCTTATCTCCCCATCTTTGCATCCCTTATGCGTATGGCATGAAGGGGCACTGTACCCAGGCTTCGGTTGAAGGCAATACACACATGCCTATGAAATGCAACTTTGTGGAAAATTCAGTGCACACTCCAAATTTTGTAAGTACAGTTCATTCATTAACAGTCACAAATCACCAAATTGGGGTAGCTATATTGTTTAATGATGCATATATGGTATCATGGAATCCTTGTTTATATTTACTGGAGAATAGAAAGTCGGTTTGACCACATCAAAAAGTAACTATTCTCATTAAAGAGAATAGAAGTTGTTGCTTTCCATAGCTGCAATATGTCTAAGAACACAGACCAACTGCAAAACAGTCAAATGAGAGAAGAGCTGAGTCAACACATACTTCTCTGATTAACAAGCAAAATAGGCATCTGGGAATTGACAAGTCATACTGAAACAAATGAAAGCCACTACAAAATTCAAACAAAGAGGCTTTCCTTGGTATTAACATGTCTTTCCAATTCCTGGATAAGTGTACGTATACATACATACTTTTAGCAATTGCTTTAAAAGAGTGATAATTCCAAGCATTTCTGGAGTCACACACAGAAGGGAAGGAGAAGTTGGCATAAGAACACCTTATTCAGTTTCTACTGTGTTCTGTATATTTAAGTTTTGTTAAGTACTTTGAGGAACACAAAGTATAAAGCATGGTCTTTGAATCAAAGTCAAAATAACCTGATTAGCACAGAACCTTAACAACAGTATCTCCTGTAAAACTAAGCTCTTATAAATTGTAAAATCAGAGATTTTTTGATAGATAAAATAATATATGTTATATTAAAAATGATTTAACATGTTGGGATTCAAAATGGCAGCATGAGTTGTGAGACAGAGAACTCCCCCCAAAACCACATATAATATGAAAATATAGTTAATACAACAATTCCTAAAAGACCAACAGGAAAGAAGGCTGTGCCAGACTGTGACACCTGGAGAACAGAGCAGACCTCACGAAACAAGGTAATGTACAAAAGCCTTGATCTGGTGGGATCTGAGCCCTTCCCCCACCCAGTCCACTGGTGGGAGGAGGAGAAACAGAGCAGGGAGGGGGTGGAAGCCTAGGACTGCTGAACACCCAGCCCTGGAGATCTGCTTTGGGAGTGCAAACCTACACTGCATGGTGCTCTGGAGATTAGTGGGATTGAGAAGCTAAGACACGTGGAAGACTTGGAGAGACTGTGATTTCAGCCATTGGTGGAGGACAGGGACAAATGAAAGGTGAGTGGTCTCAGAGGCTTCCTAGCAGCAAAAGCGCTGCTGAATGGGTGGGGTTTGCACAGAGCTTGCTGCGAGGGAGAAGGGATAGGTGGACAAGGTTGGCTGAGTGTGCTCTACCCAGCAGGTTGGGAACTTTCAGGAGCTTTGGGTGCTCCTTCCCTCTGGCTGGCTACTCAGCTCTAAGGCCCCTAAATGTGATATGTAGCCTGCTGTGCCTTCCTCCTGGCATGCCAGTACCAGCTCGCAAACTGGCAGTCCCGCCAGGCAAAAGGCCAGCCAGAGGGAGGCCCAGCCAAATGCAACTACAGACACAAAGGATAGAGGCTTACACCTGTGTGCTTCGCCCAGTGGTTCTGACAGTGGAGACAGGCACTGCAGCCAGGAAGCAGGAAACAGCTCTTTCCTCCCCCGGGCACCACTGCCCTGCCCTGCGACCTCTGACATCACTCCAGGGGCTGAACAGCTCCAGTGACTAGAGCTTCTGGGCATGAGAAGGTGCCACATACAAACTGAAATATCAAAGGAACGTGGTTCAAACAAAAATGTCACAAACACCAGATAAAGGGCCAAATAAAACTGAACTCATCAATCTTCCTGAAAGAGAATTCAAAATAAAAACCATAAACATGCTCATGGAGGTACAGAAAAATATTCAAGAACTTAGGGACAAATCAAGGACAGGGATTCAATCATTAAGACATTCCATATCTGAAATGAAACATATAATGGAGGGATTTAAAAGCAGATTAGATGTAGTAGAAGAGATAGTAAATGGAATACAAATTAGAGAACAGGAATACAAAGAAGCTGAGGCACAGAGAGAAAAAAGGATCTCTAAGAAAGAAAGAATATTGAGAGAACTGTGTGACCAATCCAAATGGAAAAATATTCACATTACAGGGGTACCAGAAGAAGAAGAGAGAGAAAAAGGGATAGAAAGTGTCTTTGAGGAGGTCATTGCTGAAAAATTCCCCAATCTGGGAAAAGAGATAGTCTCTCAGGCCATAGAGGTGCACAGATCTCCCACCACATGGGACCCAAGGAAGACACACCAAGACATACAGTAATTAAAATGGCAAAGATCAAAGTTAAGGACAGACTATTAAAAGCAGCCAGAGATAGAAATAAGATCACATACAAAGGAAAGCCCATCAGGCTATCATCAGACTTCTCAGCAGAAACCTTACAGGCCAGAAAGGAGTGGCATGATATATTTAATGCAATGAAGCAGAAGGGCTTCAAACCAAGAAACTCTACCCAGAAAGGTTATCATTTAAATTTGAAGGAGGGATTAGACAATTTTCAGATAAGCAAAAGGTGAAGGATTTACCTCACACAAAACACCTGTACAGTGCATTTTGGAGAGACTGCTATAGATGGAAGTATTTCTAAAGCTAAATAGTTGTCACCCAGGAAAATAAAACAACAGCAAAGAAAGTAGAACAATTAATTACTAAGCAAATGCAAAATCAAATCAACTACCCCGAAAGTCAATCAAGGCATAGGTAAAGAGTACAGAATATGATACCTAATACATAAATAATGGAGGAGGTATAAAAAAGAACCTTTAGGTAATCTTTGGAGTAGCATAGTAAGTAAGTTAAATTAGACTGTTAGATAGTAAGGGAATTACCCTTGAACCATTGGTAACCACAAATCTAAAGCCTGAAATGGCAATGAGTACATACCTATTGATAATCACCCTTTTGTAAATGGTCTGAACGCACCAATAAAAAACATAAAGTCACTGAATGGAAAAAAACAAAAAAAGACCTACAAGAGACTGTCTTCAAACCCAAAAACATACACAGACTGAAAGTAAAGGGATAGAAAAAGATATTTCATGCAAATAATATGGAGAAGAAAGCAGGAGTTGCAGTACTGTATCAGACAAAATAGACTTCAAAACAAAGTAACAAGAGACCAAGAAGGACATTACATAATGATAAAGGGGTCAGTCCAATATAAAGATTATAAATATCTAAGCGCCCAACATAGGATCACCTACATATGTGAAACAAATACTAACAGATTTAAAGAGGAAATAGAAAGCAATGCATTCATTTTAGGAGACTTCAAGACACCACTTACTCAAAAGGACAGATCAGTCAGACAGAATATAAGTAAGGACACAGAGGCACTGAACAATGTATTAGAACAGATAGACCTAATTGATATTTACAGAACACTCCATGCAAAAGCAACAGGATACACATTTTAAAGAACAGATCATATACTAGGCCACAAAAAGAGCCTCAGTAAATTCGAAAAGACTGAAATTGTACCAACCAGCTTCTCAGACCACAAAGGTATGAAACTAGAAATAAATTACACAAAGAAAATGAAAAATCCCAGAAACACATGGGGGCATAACATGCTCCTAAATAATCAATGGATCAATGACCAAATAAAAACAGAGATCAAACAATGTATGGAGACAAATGACAACAATGATTCAACACTGCAAAATGTGTTGGACGCAGCGAAGGCTGTGCTAAGAGGGAAGTATATTGCAATATAGGCCTACCTCAGGAAAGAAGAACAATCCCATATGAACAGTCTAAACTCACAAGTAATATAACTAGAAAAAGAAGAAAAAATGAGGCCGAAAGCAAGTAAAAGGAGGGACATAATAAAGATTAGAGCAGAAATGAATAAAATCGAGAAGAATGAAACAATAGAAAGATTCAGTGAAAGCAAGAGCTGGTTCTTCAAGAAAATAAACACAATAGATGAGCCCCTAGTCACACTTATCAAGAAAAAAAGAGAGTCTACATACATAAACAGAATCAGAAATGAGAAAGGAAAAATCACTACGGACACCACAAAAATACAAAAAATTATGAGAGAATACTACAAAAAATTTTTTGTAACAAACTGGATAATCTAGAAGAAATGGACAACTTTCTAGGAAAATACAACCTTCCAAGGCTGACCCAGGAAGAAACAGAAAATCTGAATGGACCAATTACCAGCAAGGAAATTGAATGAGTAATCAAAAAATTGCCTAAGAACAAAACCGCTGGACCAGATGCTTCACTGCTGAATTTTATCAAACATTTAGTGAAGATCTATTACCCATCCTCCTTAAAGTTTTCCAAAAAGTAGAAGAGAAGGCAGTACTCCCAAACACATTCTAAGAGGCCAGCATCACTCTAATACCAAAAATGGGCAAAGACATCACAAAAAAAGAAAATTAAAGACCAATATCCCTGACGAACATAGATGCAAAAATACTCAACAAAATATTAGCAAACTGATTTAAAAAATACATCAAAAAGATCATCCATCATGATCAAGTAGGATTTATTCCAGGGATTCAAGGATGGTACAACATTTGAAAATCCATCAATATAATACATCATATCAATAATAAGTATAAAAACCACATGACCATCTCCATAGATGCTGAAAAAGCATCCCACAAAACTCAACATCCATTCATGATAAAAAAAAACAAAAAAATGGGTATAGAAGGCAAGTACCTCAACATAATAAAGGCATATATGACAAACTCACAGCCAGCATCATACTTAAGAGTGAGAAGCTGAAAGATTTTCCTTTAAGATTGGGAACAAGACAAGGAGGCCCACTTACATTTAACATAGTTCTGGAGGTCCTAACAATGACAATCAGACAACACAAAGAAATAAAAGGCATCCAGATTGGCAAGGATGAAGTCAAACTGTCCCTGTTTTCAGATGAGATGATATTGTGCATAAAAAACCCTAAAGAATCCACTCCAAAACTACTAGATCTAATATCTGAATTCAGCAAAGCTGCAGGACACAAAATTAATACACAGAAATATGTTGCATTCCTATACACCAACGATGAACTAGAATGAAAAATCAGGAAATCAATTCCATTCACAATTACATCAAAAAGAATAAAATACCTAGGAACAAATCTAACCAAGGAAATGAAAGACCTATGCTTTGAAAACTACAAGACACTCATGAGAGAAATTAAAGAAGATACCAATAAATAGAAACACATCCCATGCTCATGGATAGGACAAATCAATATTGTCAAAATGGCCATCCTGGCTAAAGCAATCTACAGATTCAATGCAATCCCTATCAAAATGCCAACAGCATTCTTCAATGAACTAGAACAAATAGTTCTAAAATTCATATGGAACCATAAAAGACCCCAAACAGTCAAAGCAATTCTGAGAAGGAAAAATAAAGCGTGGGGGATTATGCTCCCCGACTTCAAGCTCTACTACAAAGCCATGGTAATCAAGACAATTTTGTACTGGCACAAGAACAGACACATAGACCAATGGAACAGAATAGACAGCCCAGATATAAACCCAAGCATATATGGTCAATTAATATACGGTAAAGGAGCCAGGAATATACAATGGGGAAATGACAGCCTCTTCAACAACTCGTGTTGGCAAAACTAGACAGCTACATACAAGAGGATGACACTGGATTACTGTTTAACCCCATACACAAAAGTAAACTTGAAATGGATCAAAGACCTGAATGTAAGTCATGAAACCATAATAGTCTTAGAAGACAACATAGGCAAAAATCTCCTGAATATAAACATGAGCAACTTTTTCCTGAACGCATCTCCTTGAGCATGGGAAACAAAAGAAAAAATGAACAAATAGGACTAAATCAAGCTAAAAAGCTTCTGTACAGCAAAGGATACCATTGTGAGAGCAAAAGAATCTCCATTTTAAAAAGATCATCTTAAGAAGGAGGCCTCAACCCCGACCTAGTTCTAAGAAACCTTTGTTCCAGTTACTGGAAAAACCACCCATTGTTCCAGTAACCTTCACTCCAGATAGTTCCCCTAGCAATGCTCTTGCTCCTTAAAGATAACATACCTTACATGTTACATCAGCTGGCTGCCTGGTACCAGCCGGACTCAGCCAGTAAAGAATGTACAAGCCACCCTTACTTTAAATCATCCAATCAGCAGAGGCCAGGTGCAAGTTCCTTTCTTCCTGAACCTTGTAATGCATAAAAGCTTTGTCTACCCTGGGCTTGCGGCTCACATTCCTGACCCACTGCATCGGTGAAGGTTGTGGGTCTGAGCTCGGGATCGGCTCCTTGGTGGTCTCTCAGGGACTCGCGACTTGGGCACAACACCATCAGCAGAACAGAAAGGCATTCTACAGTATGGGAGAACGTATTTGCAAATGACATATCCGACAAGGAGTTAACATTCAAAATATATAAAGAACTCACACGCCTCAACACCGAAAAAGCAAATAACCCAATTGAAAAATGGGTGGAGGATATGAATCAACACTTCTCCAAGAAGAAATTCAGATGGCCAAGAGGCACATGAAAAG